>JARBXR010000315.1:0-13823 GCA_029100535.1 Stemphylium beticola | reverse complement strand
TCTTACTTAGTACCTAGCTCTTCCCGTACGACAACTCTTCTGCTTCTCGCCGACTTCTCTCTTATCAACTCCGCTATAGCCTAGCCTCCTCGTAGTGCCTAGGCTGGCTCTAGTGGACGGAACCACCTCGCTTACACTACTAGTAGTGGTAATAATAGTATTTACTCCTTATACTTTAAATATATTATAAATAAAGTTTAAACTTATCTTACTTATACGCAGCCTAGAGCTATTATTCCCGCTAATATTAATATTAACGCTAATAACTTTAACTTTAATCTTAATAATTACTAGGTCTAGTATATTCTTAACCTATATATTGCTAATAAGCTGCGCTGTCTTCTCGCAACCTACTCTATACGTTCTCTTCTCTTTTAAAGTACTTATTAGGAGCGCGTTCCTAAGTATATTAGGTAGCCTAAGGTCCGTTGTGTCGCTAAGTTCTTTCTTCGTCCAGCTAGTAACTCCCTATATAACGCTCGTTAGGGCCTAGCTACAGACGAGTAGTCCCCTATTATCGCCTACACTACTATTTAAGCTCGTCAGCTCCTCACTGGTCGTGCCTTGTACGTTAAGGCCTACGTTATTCACTCCTGCGGTGCCCTTAACGCTACTCCCTGCAATAATAACTGCGCGGCTGCTGTACGTGGTGATAAGGAATTCACCGCCTTTGCTGGTTGCGTCTCTATCGCTGGTGAGTGGAACGGTGCTTGTTCTAACTGTGTCTGGCAAGAGCATGGCGCCTAGTGTTCTCACCATCACACTAGTAGAGCTCCTCGTCTGATTGCTAACCCTCGTACGCGCCGCGGCCGTGCTATCTAGGGTCCTCCTGACCAGGATGCTCAGCAGCTGGTGAACGCCTAGAGTATACGCTCTAGTTAGCAGCGTCTCTTCTTCTAACGAACTTTGGCGGGTAGCCGTACAGTCTGTGTACGAGTCACCTAAGATTTAAGTGCAGTAGTGCTGTATAGGTTTTCTAATAGTTCCTAAGTAGTATTCTTAAATCCTATCTACCTTATAAGGTACTACTTCTTCTTTTACTATATTCTTTTATCTATAATGCTCTCTACTCTCTACTCTAAGTAATCCTCTTTATTATTATCGTCCTGTATAATAACTACAGCTAGGTTAGTGTTATTTAGCTACTAAAAAGGGAATAAGTCTTTAGCAGCTAGCCTTAGCTTATCTATATAGTAAGTCTTTATAGCTTAAAAAGTAGCTAGCTCTACCTAATATAGGTCCTATACGCGTAATACCTAGAACTTTTTGCACTTTTAGTCTAGTTTCTTACTTATTCTTATAGTTTGTACGTCACGTAGGTCTAATTACACCTAGTCTCCCACTTTATAGGTAGGAGCTAGCTTTCTTAACTTATTCGCCTATCTCTCTTATTCTTATTGCGCGTACAACATCGCGGAGATCGCCTAGTTAACTATACTAGTAATAACTTTTACTATCTCTTAAGCCTTATTCTAGGGGCTTATTACTCTTATAGCATTTCCTATTATACTAGTTAACTCTTTAGTTTAGGAGAAAAGAGTGTTATAATAGCTATATTATAGAAAGAAGGGAGAGACTCTAGTAGTTAAATTTATATAAGAGTTTAGTATTAGTTCTAGTACTAAGTATAGAGTCGCTTAGTTATCTTAGTTATTATTATAGAATACCTATATAACTACTTTAATATTACTATTTACTTATTCTATTATACTCTCTGTTTAGGGATAGTATGCGGTAGATAGGTGTTACGAACCTGAACCTAAGAAGGGACCAAGCGAAATATGAATTAAAAGGATAACAGAATTTATAAGAATAGGTTAGATAGAAAGTTAGCACTTTAAGGACTAATAGATAACGCTACCCTATATAGTATATAATTCTATAGTCTTAGTAGAACGCTACTATAGAATAAGTTACGTGTATCCTATAATATACTATAAAGTCCTACAATATCTTACGCATAGGATAATATAGGAATTATAGAATTCTATAAGATACTTTTAGTATATAGTAGTAGATAATAAGCCTTTATAATTTATTATATTTAACTTTAAAATCTAAGAATTAGTACTTAATTCTTAACCCTTAAGTTATTATATTAATCTACTAATTATACTAACTTGCCTGTACTATACATTAATCTCTATATTGTGTTAGTATATATTGTCTATCGCAACCCTACTCGTGCCTAAGAACTAACTCTAGGTTATCTAAGGATAACCTTCACACTTTAAATACCCTTAATATAAGCGATATAGCTATGGACACTCTAGACGCTTCCTAAACTAGAGGAAACGCTATACGTAGTAATAAGCCTAACTTATACTATAGCGACTGTAATAAGCTTAAAGCTTAGCTGCTTTAGGTCGACTAGTATTTCTATCTTAAAAGAGAAAAGATCGAAGACTCTAATAGAGTTATATAGGCTACTACTTTCTTCCGCAACGATGCTGAGAAGTGGGCTAACCTAATTATTCGCTGTTACTTAGACGACTCTATTACGGACGCTAATAATACCGCCCTAGTTGAGGACTAGGACGCCTTTAAGACTAAACTCTAACAGAACTTCTTACCTTTTAAAGAATTAGTAGTCGCGGAATAGAAAATCTAAAAGCTTAAGTAAACTAAAGCTGCTACTAACTATACGATAGAGTTCTAGTAGTATACTATAGTTATTAATTAGGACAATAACGCTTTAATGCAGATATACTAATAAGGTTTTAAGCCTATAATACGCAGGGAATTTATGCGAAGTAGAACTAGTATTATAATACTTAAGAAACTTATAAATAAAGCTATTAGGCTAGATAATAAGTTATATAAGCTATAGACTAAAGAGAAACTATTTAATAAGGGAATGTTAGCCCTAAGAGAGACGAACAGCTAATAGAGGTATACACCTTAACGTTCGTACCCTAACTAGGGACGTCAGCGAAGCTATAAGCCTAGAGTCCTAGGTATATATAGTAGAAATAACTACGAACCTATGCACCTTAATAATATTACTAAGAGACTAAGTAAGCTAAAGTTTTAGCATAATAAGAGTAAGAAGAAGATTACTTACTACGCCTATGGCAAAGAAGGCTATATAGCACAGGACTATCGCAGCAAGAACAAGGTTGTGCGACAAGTCAACGTATTAAGGAAAGCCGACGATAGCTAAGACGAAGCATAGAATGTGATCACGCGACCCGCCATCACATGCCAACTATCCAGTAAGAATGGAATTCTCGACGGACTCGAGAACATAACCCTCACTACAGAAGAAGACCTGGACCACTCACTCGCGTTAGACGAGGAGTATAAGACTCTAGAAGAAGATTAGACCAAACTACGCACTAAGTAAGAGAAAATAGCTACATTTAAGGAAAAACACTAACTAAGCACACCCTATATAAGTCTACTAGAAATAGAGGCGTTATCTTAATAGATTAATAGCCTACTCTATTACTTTAATAAGGAACTAGTAGACTATACTATAGAAACTCTAAATATCTTATAAATAATACGGCAATACTTCTATAACCTCGCCTACAAAGTAGACTAAGTATAGAGAAACTTCTCTCTAAGAATTAAGAAGTTTATACTAATATTATTAGAACTTAAATAGATAAAATAAGTAATAGATATATAGGATAAATCTATAGTTAAACCTTTAAAAAAGGATATCTAAGAAATTATACAACCTACTAAACCCGCAATATAGAAAAACCTACTAGTAGGAGTAGATAGATAGACAACTAAGTTTACAGAATAAGAGATACGCAAGTATTAGAATAATAAGCTAGTATAGGCGTAGAAAATAGAATAATAATAGTTATAGGACTAGCTAAGAGAGAAATATAAGGTTAACTAGATAAGTTAAGACACTACTATATAGTACTAGTATAACCTACGTAACTTTAATTACGCTAAACTCTTATAGACATTCTATACCTATAAATACTACCTAATCTACTACTTAGAAAAGCAGGGATCTGCATAGTCTCTAAGGAGAGTGCAGGGATTCCCTAAGTGTAAAGAATAATAGTTTAAGTGCAAGAAAGACGTATGCCTGAAGCATCTATGGGATAAGCGAGAGAACGCTTGCTTCCCTAGACGAGAAACGCCCTAAGACGTTATCTAGATGCAAACTGTGTATAAGACACAATACGCTGACAACTCCTGTAACGAATACGAGGAGTATAACTAGTAAACCTACTTATGTAAAGCATGCGATAAGCACTAGAATATAAAGGAATTCTATAGATTTAGAACTAAGTCTTTTTTAGACTAATAATAGGCTAAGAGGGCCTAGCTAAGGAGATAAATACTATAGGCTCCTTAGGACTCGTTAAGCTACTAGTTTAGCTTAATAGAGTATAGATGCGAGTATTAGTAGATTTAGGATTAGAGGCTAATTACATTTTAGCGCACGCAGTAGGTTAAGCAGGACTTTAACTACTATAGAAATAAGAGCTATACTAAATCTAGGTTACTAACAGACAACTAATACTAAATAAAAGCAAGATTACCTACAAGGTCACTAAAGTGACGCTCTGCATCTAAGACCACTAAGAAAAGATAGACCTAGACGTTCTTAGACTAGCTACCTACAATATTATATTAGGACTTTCTTAGTTATAAGAATATAACCCGCAGATTAACTAGAAATTAAAGACATTCTTATTTAAGTGCTATAGATTAGACGTAACTATAAGCTAGCCTACGCATTAACTAATTCTAATAGTAGATAAGAGAAAAATAAATAATATCGCGAAAAGATAGCGAACCTCGTATAAGAATAACTTTAGAAAATAAAAGTTTAACTTAATAGATACTAGTAAGATACCTCTAGATTATAAAGTTAGAGTTTTAGAGAAATACATAACTTCTATTATCTTAAAAGAGTATAAAGAATTTAAGCACCTCTTTATAGAAGTAGTAGATAGTAAAGCCTTACTAAAGTATTAACTCTAGAATTATAAGATTATCTTAGAAGAAAAGAAGACTCTACCCTTTAGACTAATATATTAACTATTAGAGATAGAACTTAAAGTACTAAGAAAATAGCTAGATAAGGACTTAAAGAAAGGATATATTAGGCCTTTAATATTACTAGTAGAATTCCCTATACTCTTTATACTAAAGAAAAAGAGACTACTAAGGATATACGTAGACTACCGTAAGTTTAACGATATTATAGTAAAGAACTAATACCTACTACTAAATATTATAGAACTTAGAGATTAATTATCTTAAATAAAGATCTTTATAGTAATAGATCTATAAGATAGATACTACTTTATTAGAATAAAGAAAGGTAAAGAATAGAAGATAGCGTTCTAAATAAGATATAGATACTATAAATATACTATTATACTATTTAGGCTTACAAACGCCCTAGTAATATTTTAGGAACTTATTAATAACGTGTTAAGAGCTTATCTAGATATCTTTATTATTATATACTTAGATAATATTCTCGTCTACTCTAAAAATAAAGAAGAATATATAGAATATGTCTACACGGTACTAAGGTGCCTAGACTAGTTTAATTTATAGCTTAAACTAGAGAAGTGTGAATTTTATAAGATAGAAGTCGCCTTTCTAGGATATATTATAGAAGCTAATAGAGTATAAATAAGCAAAGAAAAGATTAAAGTAGTAAAAGAATAGCTAATACTAAAGATAGTTAAAGATATCTAATTCTTTTTAGAATTCCTAAACTTTAATTAATAGTTTATTAAGAGATATTCTAATATCGCTGTTTCTCTAACTAGGCTTATAAGAAAAGATACACTATTTATATAGAGTAAAGAAGCTAAAGATACCTTCTAAACGCTTAAGAAAGTAAGTATAGAACTACTATACTTTCGCATTTTTATTGCAGGACACCCACTACGCTTTAAAATAGACGCATCTTTAAAATAGACGCATTAGATCTAGCCCTAGGAGGATGCGCCAGCATCTATATTAATAGCAAATAGCACCCGATTGCGTACTACTCACGCAAGTTCTCGAAAGAAGAAGAAAATTACGACGTCCACAACAAAGAGCTACTCGCTATTATCGCATACTTGAAGCACTAGAGAGCATACGCAGAAAGCTGCTCAGAACTTACAATATTCACGGATTATAAGAACTTAGTAAACTTCACGACCACTAAAGTGCTTAATTAACGATAAGTTTAATAGTTAGAAGAACTAGGACAATACAAGTTCAAGATTGTATATACGCCAGGAAAGGATAACAGCAGAGTAGACACTCTCAGCTAAAGACACGATATCGCTGGAATAAAGACAACTACCGAATCCGCGATACTTAAACTTAATAAAGACAGATTATTAGAACTAGTAAAGACACTAAACCTAGTAATGTAAGTTACTAACGAAGTACTAGAAGAATTGCAGGAAGCAATTATTAAGCAATACTACGACAATCTAGTACACGGTCACTCTAGGATTACTCGAATAATAGAACTTATTAGAAGGAACTACGAGTTTCCACACATAAGAGATAAGGTTACTTCCTTTATCGCCAAATGCGCAGACTATTAGAAAAACAAATATAGTACCTACGCACCCTATAGAGAAATGCAAGCAATAGAGCTACCTAACGCACTGTAGTTAGACATCTCCATAGACTTTGTCACAGGCCTACTAGTCTTAAGAGACCTTGTTACTAAAGTTTCTTATAACGCAATTCTCGTAGTAGTTAATTAATTTACAAAGTAAGCAGAGTACATAGCTTTTAAAAAAGATTTTACAGTAATACAACTTGCGCACATTATTAACAATTAAGTTATCTAATATCACAGTATACTAAAGTTAATTATTAGTAATAGAGATAAGCTCTTTACTTTAAACTTTTAGACAGCATTATGTGCCGCGATAGGCATATAGAGAAAGCTATCGACAGCCTATTATCCGCAGATAGACGGATAAATAGAACGAACAAATCGCATAATGAAAGTATATCTACGCATCTACGTAAACCAGCAATAAGACAACTAGGTATCACTATTACCCATAGCATAGATGGCATACAACAATAAGCTTTCAGAGTCTACAGGACAGACTCCGTTCTACGCAAACCACAGGAGACACCTAAATCTCTTTATACGTACACTACTAAGCTTAAAAATAGAAGTAGCTATCGCTATAGCTGATAAGCTAAAAATAGTATATAAGTCGCTAAAACGCGAGCTTAAGAAGGCACAACGCTAAAGCATTTTATATATTAATAAGAAATAAAAAATAGCACCTTAGCTAAAGAGGGGGGATAAAATTTATCTACTTATAAAGAACTTTCGCACTAAATAGCCTAATAAGAGATTAGATAATGTTAAGGTTAGACTATTTTTAATTCTTAATTAAATAGGACTAGTTAATTACACACTTAATCTCCTACTAGACGCGAAGATACACTTAAAATTCTATATTAAGATATTAGAACTAGTAGACCCTAAGACGCCACTTTAGAAAACCTTCTACTATAAAATAGAAAAAGAAAATAAATTTAAAGTTAAGAAAATCCTCGCACACTAAAACTAAAATAATAGAAAGGAGTACCTAGTTAAATAGTTAGAATACTCTAATAGCGAAAATATATAGGAGCTAGACACAAATCTTATAAACTACTAACACCTGCTGTCGCAGTATTATATAGAGTATCTAGCGAAATATTAAAACCTAGATCGCTATTAAGGAAAGACAGTATAAAAGCACTCTAATCGAGCGCTAAGGTGCTAGGTATTAGCCCCTCTTTAAGAAACTCTATATCCTAGTTTACTACTTCTAATAACTCTAGCGCCTTAATCTCCTTAATATATTTCCTAGAAGTATTAACTAACTATTATTTACAACGCTTTAATATCTTCTGCTGTTTCCTAAGACGATCCTTCTTGGCCCGAGCGGCCAGCAACGCATTTAACGCGGATGCCTCGGCCTAATCGGCATCAGCCTCCTACTACTCTAAGCGAGCCAACTCACTATCTAACTTCGAGAAGTCTAGAAAAGGCACCTCTACTAGCACACAAGTTTTTACACCGCTTCTATAGCAGTTACTACACTCCTTCTTTAACAACAATATCTAACACTCTAGATTCTTCTTCGCGCAATATTGACACAACACTATAGCGGGTGTCCTGGTACGGTTTATGCGATCACTAGTGGTGTGACGATAGGCGGTGCTGCGGGATACTATTAGGTCAGTTTATAAGGATATAAAAGCGAAAGAGGGGGATAGTATTATAAACTTAAACCTAAGAAAGGACTAAGCGAAATATAAATTAAAAGGATAACAGAATTTATAAGAATAGGTTAGATAGAAGGTTAGCACTTTAAGGACTAATAGATAACGCTACCCTATATAGCACGTAATCCTATAGTCTTAGTAGAACGCTACTATAAGATAAGTCACGTATATCCTATAATATACTACAAAGTCCTATAATATCTCACGCATAGAATAATATAGGACTTATAGGATCCTATAGGATACCTTTAGTATATAGTAGTAGATAATAAGCCCTTATAGTTTATTATATTTAATTTTAAAATCTAAGAATTAGTACTTAATTTTTAACCCTTAAGTTATTATATTAATCTACTAATTGTGCTAACTCGCCCGTACTATACATTGATCTCCATATCGTGTTAGTACGTATCGTCCATCGCAACCCCGCTCGTGCCCGAGAACCAACCCTAGGTCATCTAAGGATAACCTTCACAATAGGTTTCTCTTAATACTTAGTAATGTATATATGTCCTTCTATAGCGCGCTCGCAAACTAGGGGTTACAGTTAGAGGTAATAGAGGCAGGAAGACTATAGTAGCGGTATACTTCCCGTACAAAAGCCTACGCGACGTCTAGTGTCTCTATCTTATCTATTAGGATTAGAACGACCCCCTTACTTAGGCGATCTTTTACTACTATTAGGTTAGAGTTCCCTTAGGATAGCGGTAGGCCTATAATAAAGTCTACAGTAAGGTGCTGCTATGTACGGTTAGGAACTGGTAGCGGACGTAGGTAGCCGTGCCTCCCGTCTCTCTATGGTGTGCTCTTCCGGCAGAGCTCGCAGTTCCGTATGAAACGTCGTATATTATCGCTTATCTTTGGCTAGTACTATTCTCTAGCAATTATTCGATAAGTCTCCTCTCGTCCTGGTTGGCCTGTTTGCAAGGATAGGTGCGCAATCTGGATAATGCCCGTACGGAGCGGCTCGGACTCAGGAGCCCAGATGCGGTTTCTCCACCTTAGTCGGCCTTCACTATCGACCGAGCAGTCGCTAAGGGACACAGCTATCTTTCTAGTCGTAGACAGGGACCGTTGCCCCTCCCGTACAGCTTGTAGCACTTCTTGGTACACGACATCTTCTGTTGCTGCTGTAGCCTAGTGGCGGCTAAGGAGTTCTTCTTTGTTTGGTGCTTGGGGTAGAGTTGGCGATATAAGTGGCCCCTGATCTACTCGTACAGGAAACATCCCTATTACTTCTTGTTGCTGCGCAGGAGCAAGCATCACAAATTCTCTCGTAGTAACGCGATTGTCTAGGTCGTCTTGTGGTAAGTCTTGGTCTCGTCGAGAGAGCGCGTCAGCTCGTGCGTTCTCCTTCCTAGGGCGATAGCGGATTCGCATGTTGCTAAATCGAGACAGCTCTACAGACCATCGTACGTGTCGCTCTGTCATCTTCTACTTCTTAGTAAAGTATTCTAGGTTCTTATAGTCTATAATAACTTTAAACTCTTATACGCCTTATAGCTTAGCGTCCTATTCCTTTAGGTAATAGATAACTGCTAAGAGTTCTTTATTGTATATTAGGTAGTTAGCTTTATAACTTAGAAATTTCTTTAATAGGTAGGCTACTATATATAAGGTGCTATTACTATCCTCTTATAATAGGGTACTACTAAGTATATAATTAGAGGAGTTATATTCTACTACTATATATTACTTAGAGTTAAAAGGTATTAAAACTTTATCTAAAAGGAAAGCTTCCTTTAGCGTATAAAAGCTTCTCTCTTATTTTTAGCTCTAAGTAAACTTAGTATCCTTCTTTATAAGCTATATAAGAGATTCTAAGAGATACGCGAAATATAGAATAAACTTCTAGTAGAAGTTAGTAAACTTAATAAAACCTTGTACGCCGCGCACTATAGTAGGAGCTTACTAGTCCTAGATTACTTTAACCTTCTTAGGGTCTATTAAGATACCTTTTTCTACTTTAATAATAAAGCTAAGGTATTTTGTATATTACACATTAAACTCGCACTTCTTTAGTTCTAGCTTTAGGCTAGCCTTATTTATGCGATTAAGAATTGTCTGTATATAGGTGTGGTATTTAGAGAGGGAACTATCTGTGTAGATAATAATATCGTCTAGATAGGTAGAGACAAAGTCGTCTAGGAACTTGCGCAGCGTCTAATTTATATATTGCTAGAAGGTACTTAGTGCGTTTATAAGGCTAAAGGGGGTTATAAACTACTCGTACGAGCTAAACCTTATATAGAAAGCAGTTATCTACTCTTGTCCCTCTGTAATACGAATCTTGTGGAAGGCTGCTATAACGTCTAGCTTAGTATACTACTTCGCTCGTCTAATCTAGTGTAGAGTCTCTCGTATAAGGGGGAGCGGGTAGCGATCCTTCTTCGTAATTGCGTTTAGGGCCCGGTAGTCAACACAGAATCTTAGTCCTCCTCCCAGTTTCCGTACGAAGAGGACTAGTGCAGCCGCAAAGGAGCTACTCGCTCGTACAAAACTCTTATCTAGAAGCTTATAGAGGGTTTTTCTTAGAACTAAGAGTTTATCTCTTAATATACTATATAGTAGTCTATATAGTATCTTTAGTTCCTTTCCCTCTTATAGCTCTAATTTAATACAGTAGTTAACGTTAGGGCCTCTTAGTAGGGGCAGATCTTCTCTTTCCTTTAGTAGGAAAATATTCTAATACGTTTAGAGGTACCCTAGGAGTCTCTTCTGTACGTCCTCCTTAGTAAGGGGGACTTTTAGCTGTAGGGCCTTCTTAATGTCCCTTAGGCTCGCTGCGAAGATCTCCACCTTGTCCTTACTCTTCCTGTTCTGCCGTACGTGGAACTGGAAGGTCGCCGCAGAGATTGGAAGTTGTCTCGCTAACTCCCTCTGGGCTTCCGTGCTCTGTACGGAGAAGCCGTACTTAGCTAGAGTTAGGGTGCGCTTCCCGCTATTGATAACTCCCCCTACGCGTTCCAACCAAGTCTTCCTAAGGATGATATCGTGGCCGTACGCTAAGGGCATAACGTACGCAGCTACTTTCTGCTTTAGGCCTCTAATATCGAGTGTGAATTCTATAATTATATTAACTACACTCTTCTACTTATTCACTCCCTCTACCACTACTAGTAGTATCTTAATGCGTAGTAGGTTATTCGATCGTACGACGTGCTCTGAAATAATTAAATAGGTGCAACAGCTATTATCTATTATAGTAGTAGCGTGCTTAGTTCTATTAATAGTAATATTAATAGATATTAGTTTTATTATAGCTAGCTAAAGAAGAATTTCCTTTATTAGTTGTACGGTCTCTTGAACTCTACACTTAGGTTACCTTAGCTTACGCCTTTTAGCTAGAGCTCTTCTTTTCTTAACTTATCTAAGTTAGAATCTCTACTAGTAGAGAGGGTAGCTATTTTTAGTTATATATTATCCCTCTTTGTATAAGAGACTAATCTCTTTAGCTTCCCCTAGCACTAAGTAACACAGTGCCTAGGCTAACTATATCGCAAACACGTTCCTTTCTCTTTCCTTAACTAGATCTCTTCTCTTATACCCTAGTACTCGCGTGGCGTATAGGATCTTATTACTCTAATAGTAGAGGTCTAATCTATTATATTATTATAGTAATAGGTTCGTGGGGGCGAGGTCGTACAAAGTGTGTAGTTAAGAGAGAACTAATCTATAGCTTTTAGATTCTCCTAAGTGACACGCATCCTCTAGATAAACTACTTATACGTCTCTCTAGTAGGAGATTAATAACTTACTTAGTAGTGTAGTAGTCTCCTATTTAGTAAGTTCTTAAGGTAATTAATCTTCTACGCGTTACTTGCGCTATCTAGACCTACTTCTAAGAACTTAAGATTAAAGAATTATATATAGAGGATAAGGTCTCTTTTACTCTATTTTATTATATAGAGGAACTATATTACCTTCTCCTTAATTATAGGGTTAATAAAGAACCTATCTAGCTATTACTATAAACTCTATAGTAAGAGGCTAGACCTTCCCTCTATTAACGCTATAACGTACGTTCTTAGGGCAGTGAACGCCTATCCTTTTATACGAGAAACTATATAGTAAACTTAATCACTCTCGCTTAGGTAAGCTTATTAGTTTGCAAAGAGCTTCGCTTACACGCGTGTCTTTTACTAGGTGTAGTCCTTATAACTACCCTTCTTAAAGACCTCTATATCTAGTAGGCGTGGCTTCTTATATCGTACAGGCTTTTAACTTCGGCCCGATGTTAATATAGTAGATAGGGTAGTCCTACCTAGATTTAGTATACTTAGTATTCTTCTCTAATTCTTAATAATTTAAGTTAGAGTCTAGAGTTACTAGCTTAATATAGTATATAACTATTATTCTTAGGTCGCTTAATTTAGGTCGCTCTATAGTTGTTATATATAATCTTAAAGCTCCTCTACTTTAAGTGTATAGTTTCTTTCTAAGGGGAGGTCCCTCTAGCCTTCTCTTAGCTCTTCTTAGTTTATTATATTATTATCTACCTATACTTATATTATATAGGTAGGGTCTTACTAATTTACAATAACATGCTTTACAAGCGAGTGACGCGTATAAGCGAGTGACGCACCCCACCAACTTTGCGCACCTCACCTATCTTAATCTATAATGGCTCTACGCAACGTTACTCACTTACTCTTAAATAAAGCTGATGTTCAGCTTACTATATTATCTATTAATGCTTAATAAATCCAGGGCAATCGTCCTACTGCAGCGATCTACAACGTAGCTGAAGCGACGCTCCGCCGCCGACGCGCTGGGATACCTGCCCGACGCGATTGCCAGCCCAACTCAAGGAAGCTTACCGAGCGAGAGGAGCAGGTGGTTGTCAGATATATACTCGACTTAGATACACGTGGATTTGCGCCTACGTACGAAGCTGTACGTGATATGGCTGATAAGCTGCTGGCTGCGCGCGGCGCTGGTCAGGTCGGCGTCCACTGGCCGCGCAAATTTGTTAAGCGTACAGACAGTCTCACGACATGTTTCAATCGAGCGTACGATAGGCAGCGAGCTCTATGCGAGGATCTAGCCCTAATTATGAGCTAGTTTAAGCTTGTAGAGGAGACAAAGGCTAAGTATAGTATCTGCGATAATAATATATATAACTTTGATAAGGCCGGCTTTATAATAGGTAAGATTACGACTTAGCTTATTATAACAGGGTCAGAGAGGAGAGGCAGGCTAAAGGCTATCTAGCCTAGTAATCGCGAGTGGGTAACGTTGATCGCGGCGATAAACACTGCTAGCTAATTAGTCCTACTATTCTTTATCTTTGCTGGCTAGTATCACCTATCTGCCTAGTATAAGGAGGATATCCTACGCGACTAGGCGATCGCAGTTAGTGACAACGGCTAGACAAATAACGAGCTAAGAGTAGAGTGGCTGAAGCACTTTAACGCTTACACGAAGACTCGCGTTGTTGGTGCGCGTCGCCTGCTTGTCTTTGACGGCCATAAGAGCCACCACTCTCTTGAGTTTCAAGAGCTCTGCAAGGAGAACAACATCTACACGCTCTGTATGCCACCTCACTCATCTCACCTACTCCAGCCTCTTGACGTTGGCTGCTT
>JARBXR010000314.1:0-13825 GCA_029100535.1 Stemphylium beticola | reverse complement strand
CTTCCTTTCCCGCCAGCCAATCAGCGTTGCGCAAGAATGTCCCCCGGGGCCATACTTGCGGCAAGACATATGGATAGGGTAAAAGCTAGTAGATAGCTTCTTTTTTACACCTAATTTTACTAGAAATACATCCTAGTATTTAGATATAAATAGTTTATTATAATTAGTAATAAACTCTTTAGATATTCTATACTCTAATACTAGTACTTTAGAGACCTTATATACACATTTATCTACTATAATAATTCCTTTAGTAGGCACTAACTTTACTTCTTTAGTTAATTAATACACGATTACTAGAATTATATCGCAGAGTCTTCCTAATCCTAGTTCTAATAATTTCGGGAGCTTTATAATAAAGTCTATCGTTACGCTAGTCTATAGTCGTTCTAGCGGCTGTAAGGGTTACAGCAGGCTATAGGGCTTATGTCTCTTAGGCTTGTTCTATTAACATGCTAAATAGTTGCCTAGAATATTCTGCACCTGCGTTTGTAAACGTAGTATCGCAAACTCCTTTATTAGTCTCCTAACTATTTCTTCTACTCCTGTATGTCTGTATTCTGGGGACTCGTACAGTTCCGTGATAAGTTCCTGTCTTATTTGTAGGGGTACATATGTCCGTTCCTGCTAGACCATACTCTTGTACTCCTTCTCGTCTTGTAACAGTTCATCGGAACCGTTTTCGTCAGGCTTGAACTGCTAGTTGGCTGCCTTATGCTGCCATTGCTGTTGTAACGTTTCTACCTGCTCGGCCACCTTGGCTATTCTAGCCAGTTCCGGCTGGTTGTACTTAAGACTGCCGTCGGGCATCTCCTTAAGTACTGCATCATGCGGTTCTTTGTGACCTTCTTCTCGTAGATCGGACCTTCGGCTCAGAGCGTCTGCTGCCCTATTGAGCGATCCGGCTTAGTAAGTGATCTTAAAGTTAAACTAAGAGAGTATCTTAGCCTATTAGACTTATTTTCTATTAAGCTTTTTAGTTATTATAAAGCTTATTAGATTCTAGTAATTAAAAAATATTTTAATCTAGTCTAAGAGTTCTAATAGGTATACTTTCTATTATTTAAAGGTATTAACTACTCTAAGTAATTCCTTATTATAAATATTATAGTTAAATTCTACTCTAGAGTGTAAAGGGCTACGCCTAGGTACTACTACTTCTCTAGTCTAGGGCTAGCGCGACCGGCTAGCGTAGAGGTAGCGCAGAGGATAAGTACCGTACGGAGGTGGAAACCTACGCTTCTTTTCTCTACCTTTCTTATTCTGTACATAGGAGCAAATGCATACTCGTTAGTAGGCCTCTTTCCGCCCATAACAGTAAGCAGTTAGGAGCAGGAGACAAAGTGTGATGTAAGGTGTATCGTTCTGTGTTCTGATAACTAAGAGGTCTGTGACGTAGGTTTATATACATAAACTAGTAGGCTAATTATCTAGTAGATAATCCACGTGACTATGTAAGGTGCCCTAGGCTTATACACCTTCCTTAGATTTGAACGTATATAGAAGCTGATATAATTATAGGCCACCCCCTACCCTATATAGGTAGAGCTGCTTATTTTAGTGCGGTGGGTAGCCGCTTAATTAGAGTAGTGCCAGGTGGGGATCGTCCGCCGTCGCGGTGTTGGTTAATCTCGCTGATGAGCGTCCTTAAAAGCATATAAGATCTGATTGCTTCTCGTTCTGTATAGAGATTAGTGGTATCCCTAATAAGAAAATATAGAGTATTGTAGAGTGTATAGCCTTATTAAACCTATAAAAACTATATAGAAGAAACTAGAAAGAGTACTATACTATAAGAGCTTATTATTTGGTAGGAAAAGTACTAAAATATAAAAGTAATACCTAATTTTTGTATCTCTAATAAGGTAGCAGTTTTATAAGACTATTAGCTAGCTAGCTTTTAGTCTATATATATAAGAGATTAATATTCTGCTCTTGAGATTCCTAGCGCAGCTAGTGATGATATATATCGACGTGTCGTAGTGAGGTCTTAATGTAAGGCGTAGCTATAGTAGCTAGTTAAATTCTTTATTAGTTATCGCAGAATAGTATTTACTTATTACTTAGATTAAATTTAATATCTTTAAAAAGTCTCTACTACTAGAGTAGCTTAGTACCTACTAAGAAAGTAGTAATAAGCTTAGCTTTAGTAGTAAATTTAGTATTATATTATTAAAGTATTACTTTCTAGTTAATAGGACTACTAAATAGAAAGAAGATATAGCCTTATAAGCTTTTTCGTGTCGCCTTATAATTAGCGTATGAAGCATTAGTGGCACCAAAGAAGTCTGGCTCTTCGTAATCAACGATGTGAGCGATGTCGGTGGATATAGAAGCGTCGTAGTAGAGTGCTCGATCTTTGGTGTGGTGTAGATATGCTATTGTCTGATAGGCAGCGTCTATATGACGTTGGGTTAGATTGATAAGGAATTTAGCCAGTTTTAAGTGAGCCTTAGAAATATCAGGTCGCGTAGCGGTAGCAATATAGCCGATAGATCCAACTAGTTTGCGCATATCTGCTCAGATTGGCTTCGTTCTTTGGCTCGTCTGAGGGCAATAGTTCTTCGAGGGGAAGCGGAGTCGCTAGAGGTCGAGTAAACTGCTTTGGCGACGGATATTTTATATAGAGTTTGTTAATATATGCTAGCTGTGATAGTAAGATTAATCTAACTAACCTGTTACGGTGTGTCTGTATGCCGTAGAAGGTAGATAGCTCTCCTAACGATCGAATCTCGTATTTGCGTAGCAGCTTATGTTCGAAGTTATTAAGAGTAGCTATATGTGCTGGCTTAGCGAGGACTACAATATTATTAATATAAAAGAATACTAGTAGCTTATTATTTTTCTATAAGTATAGAGTGTCTTTAACTAGTTTAAGTCTAAGCTTTATAAGAGTCTTTATAAATTCTTTATACTATAGAAATAGTAAGATCTTTAAGCTATATAGTGCGCAGTATAGCTTCTATAGATAATCTAAATTAAAGAAGCCTTTTAGTAGATAGTAGTATACTAGTATAGCAGTGTAGGTATCTTTAGCTATTATTTAAAGATCGCCTTATACGTAAATCTACGCCTTATATTCAGTAAGAAAGCCTTTACTATTAAGCTTATACTTAAATACCTAGAGTAGTAGCAAGACCTCGTAGTCTTAAGCGTTAAAGTCCTTCTATTTAATAGTCTTGTACGTGCCTTTGCGCTTAATGTCCGTTATCTCGCGCTGTATAGCTGCCATGAAGCCTTGTCTATGTAGAGCTGGTAGCTTCATCACATCCTGATAGAATCGAGGTTCAGGCGGTAGACCTAAGTAGTGGAATTGTGTTTTTAGAGCTGTAGTAGACGCAGCTACAAATGTTGACTAGTATTTGTTAACGAAGAAGCTGCTGCTTTTGCGAGAGGGCTTTCGGCTTCGTATCGATCCTTTAGGAAGAATATGCGTATCGCGTAGGTTGCTGTCGATAAGCTCGCGGTTTTGTGCAGCGTTTAAATTAAGTAAGCTGCGTCGCTTCTACTTTCTTAATGTTTAAGTAGAGAGCTAAAATTCTAGTATAGGGCTGTGTCTAAAAGTAGCTAATAAGGCTTAAGTAAGTAATTAAGGATCTAGATTAGAAGAGATTATTACAGCTAGTATTAGTAAGGGAGAAATACTATTAAACTAATTATAAGACTTTAAGTAATTATTTATAGATAAGATAGATACTGCTTAATTAGATTCTAGTATAGTAGTATACTTGTCTTCTAAAAAGTCTTTAGGATCCTGTAAGGCTAGCATATAAAGTGTGTGTGTGTGATTGCTTTAAGCTCTTCGCCTTATAGGAGTGGATCAGATTCGTCTCTATGCTAGTAGAAAAGATCCTCTCTAAATGTGATATCTCGTATCTAAATTACCTTGCCTTAATGTGCTCTACTTATCGCATTTAGTAGCTAGACTTAATAGATATTTAAAGAGTTATAGCTAATAAGGTATCTAATAAGTACTCGTAGTAATAGCTTGTCAGCTTATAGTATCTGTGGACAGAGTACGTATGCGCGGTAGCCGTATACCTATAGGTGAGTAATTAAAGGCTGCTTCGAGTAGGCTATTTCAAATAGAGTCTTCCAATCGATTGTTCGTGTAGGTGTGCGATTGAGCAGGTAGGCTGCAGCGACGTATATCTCAGGAGCGAGCGGTAGAGGCAGATTCGAGGTAATGCTCATAGATCGGCTTCGAACGATCAAGTTCTTGCCTAAGCGTTCGGCGGATCTGTTCTATTCCTTAGTGTGTGGAGCTCTAATCTAGAGTTGAATGCCTTCTCTGTGATAGTACGCTCGCGCTAAGTTATTGGTAAGGCCGTAGCCTTTCTTATTATTAGTAATTAGGAATATAATAGTAGCATTAAATTTACGCTTAATTAATTAATTAAGGCGGGTAAGAATATTAAGTAGCGTTACCTTATCGCGTTTTATAATTATATACACGAAATTAAGCTTTGTGTATAGATTAAATCTATAGAAGACGTATTAATATCTATTATAGCTAGTAATATTAAGCTATATAAGATTAATAGCTACTAATTTAAAAGGATAAGACGCGCTAAGCTTATGTCTAATGCGCTGTGAGATGATTTAATGTGCCTTATTCTGCAGGCATTCTTCGCAGTTAATAGTGGCTAGAGCAGAGCCAGTTGGTGGCAGTATTCCTCTGACGTGACTTGATAGCTGGTCGATAGCGTCGCTGCCTGCGTGTCCTAGTAAGATATAAAGCTGTGACTTTGTAAGTAATTGCGGCTTAAGTAGTTAAGCTAAGTACTAAAGCCTACGCTAATTAGTCGCAAATACTAAAAGCTATATAGATATTACTATAGGCTAAGAGTAATGCATAATAAGCTAGTAACCTCCTAATTAAGTAAGCTTTGTAATATCTTCGCGAGGTAGTCTTATGCGATATAGTATATCTTAGCTGTTACACGGGGGGGTATGCTATACTTCTCTGGACCTGATCCGGGTTAGGGCAGGCGAGCTATGTGTATAGCTACGTGCGGTTTGTCTAGCGACTAAGTGGGATAGTAGGTATTCAGGGTAATAATAATCTAATTCTAAAAATAATAGAATAACTAGCTTATAATCTAGGTAAGAGATAAAACTATAAGAGTTAACTATAATAAGAGAAATAATAAAACCTTTCTATCCTTTTATCCTTATTACTATCTATCCTAGTATTATACCTAGGTCCTAGAGTTACTAACTCCTCTTTATTCCTGTGAGGCCATATCCTCACATATCGGGGGTGGCATTACTAATGCCCTGGTCTTAGCGTGATGCCAGTCACGTGATCTGCGCGCCCCGCGCCGATCATTATCCTTCGTCTCGTGCGACTGTTGGCTGTCAACATCGCATCCTTCGTTCAGGAGAGACCTTTGCCTGTTATCTGTAACATTAGCCTAAGTTAAAGTGTATATCTAATAACCTAAGACGCTAGAGAGAGACTAGGCTAATAAAGAAGAATAGAATAAGTGCTACTTATTTAAGCGTTGCTTTCTTAATTTTAGTTAGCGTAGAGAGAGGTATTATAACTTCTCTCTATACCTTAATTAAGAATTCTAAGCTACCTACTAAAACAACGTTGTTATTAGCTATAGGCGTCTGCTACTAGAATTTAGCAGGATTGTTACAAATATAAATATTAGTAGTAGGGTCTAGCGTCTATAAGTAGAGAAGCGGATATTAGCGGAAAGCCTATTAATTGTTAAATATGGCCAAGAAGACAGTGTATACCTCGTGAGTAGACTAATCTATAGGCTAATCGCCGGCGTTAAGATTAATTAAATTAGATTTAGTATCTTTTTTAGTATTATTAGTCTTATACTTTTTATAGCGCTAAGTCTTTTAATAAATCTTATTTAGAATACTTTTTATATTTAAGGTCTTAAATATTGTAATCTTTTTAGCTTTTTTAGAGTTTTTAACAAATCCTCGTATTCTAAGTGCCGTATAAATGTACGGACACTATCCCCAGAAGTGATCGTCTCCACAGAGGCAGGGCTTCGATAATTTTCTATCGTTCCTTGCAGAGCTCCATAATCTCTTCTTCTTGTACGGAGATTCTTGACTATTTAGCGTAGCTCCAAATACGCCTCTATGTATATTTGTCTTCCTTGACTGCATTATTCGATAGTAGCGTAGGAAGTCTGCGAGCACAGTTGATAGCTGAGACTCGATTAGTACAGGTGCGTTGCGATTCAAGTTCTATATCTCTTTAGCTTTAAAGATATTAAGTAAGGCACTTATAGCGTAGGCAGTATTAACTTACTTAATAGCTTATATAAGATCTTTGTATACTTAAAAGCTATATACTTCTAGTAAGTTAAGTTACTTAGCTTAATTATATACTATAAGAAAATTGCTGCACTAATTTTTAATATTTAATTGGCGAGCGTGTAGAGTTTTAGCTAATTTATACGCTTTTTAAACGTGGTAATCTTAATTAGCTTTTATAGGAGAGTAGAGCTCTTAGAGCGTCTTAATTTAATTATAGATAACTTATCCTTAATATAATAGAGAAGATCCTATTATATAGTCTTAGTAATATATACTTTAACTTATTCTAATTTATCTTTTAGGCGTCTGTATTCTTTAATGTCCTTATAGTAGTTACTAAGATCCTAATTATACTATATAAGCGCGTGTTAAGTAGGCTAAGTAAGTAGAGATCTATTAGCGTTGGCGACAGGTGCTAGTCGAACTAGCTTCTCAGGCTTCTAGGGTGGACAATAGAGCTAGTTAGAGTTAATATAGTCCTATACGTCTCCTACTTCAGCGATGCGCTTGATAACAAAGATCTAGAGTTCCTAGTTACTCTAGCCGTCCAGGACAAGGTTGGATGTAACAGGATTTTTCGACATGTAGATAGATTAAAGATCGATAGAGCGGATTAGGCCAGGCTCATAACTGTAAGCAGTTAGGAGCAGGAGATAAAGTGTAATGTAAGGTGTATCGTTCTGTGTTCTAATGACCAAAAGGTCTGTGACGTAGGTTTATATACATAAACTGGTGGGCTGATTGGCTGGTGGATAATCCACGTGACCATGCAAGGTGCCCTGGGCTTACATATAATATATAGATAGATAGATAGAGTAGACTAAGCAGGATCTGAAGTATCTTTCTTGCATGTACGTGAGTTATGACTAGTCTCTCTACACCTCGTGCAGTGTGCCAGAGCCTGGCGGCTGAGGCCTGATCGCTCTCCTCCCTGACGCTCCTCACGCGCAATCTGCTGATCAGCCTCACATTGGACGAGTATATCCTCTCCAGCGCCCTTTGTTAACACTCCTCGCCTCTGTATACGCTTTTTCTTGCGTTGTTTACGCGCTGACGCTGCCTCGTTGGCTCTCTCAAGGCTAGTGATCCGATCGCGCATTAGCTCTGCTGAGAGCATTATTACCTCAGCCCCCTTTTTAAGCTGGTTAATCGCCTCAATAATCGAGGCAGGCGATGAGCTCTTGTGCCGTCGCACGCGATCACGTATTAACGTTGATTGAGCCTCAAGCTTACGTACGTTGCTCGGCGTACGAGCCTCCCAGAGAGCCTCTGGTAAAGCAACTGGAGTAGGCGTACGCAGCTGCACGTCTAGCTTTGACAGGACAGCGTCTGGCTGGAGAGGAACAAGGCCTGCGCCTCGAAAAGCTGAGCAGATATTGGCTGACGTAAACGATCGATCAAAGGCTGCTTTAAAGGCTGGCAGGAACTCGAGCTTGGTGATGTGGTTGATGTAGTGGCGGATAAGGGCCTCAATCTCGCGGCTGTATGCGCGCTTCAACGGCGAGAAGCCGCCAACGTCAGAAGGCTGCAGTAGGTGAGATGAGTGAGGTGGCATACAGAGAGTGTAGATATCGTTCTCCTTGCAAAGCTCTTGAAACTCAAGAGAGTGGTGGCTCTCATGGCCATCAAGGTTAAGCAGCCTACGCGCGCCGACTACCTTCCCGTCTGTCGCGGTTTGGGATCTCTACTGCTCCTCCTCTTCACCTCCTCGCGGCTACTCACCTTAGCGAGCTATGCCTATCTAGGACTAGCACTGTTTGCTGTCGCCCACCTACATATACTGTTTGTAGCCTCACACAATACAACCTCAGTTCAATCCTTCAAATCTTCCTGCACACTTACCCTGACACCGTCTGTATGCTTAATAAAGTGCTTTAGCCACTCAACTCCTAGCTTGTTATTCGTCCAGCCGTTGTCGCTGACTGCGATCGCCCAGTCGCGCGGGATCTCAGCCTCCTCGTACCAGGCAGATAGGTGATACTGGCGAGCAAAGATAAGGAACGGTGGGACTGCCCAGCCAGCTGCGTTGATTGCAGCGATCAACGTTACCCACTCACGATTGCCTGGCTGGACAGCCTTTGGTCTACCTCTCCTCTCTGACCCTGTTACGACGAGCTGAGTCGTGATCTTGCCCATTATAAAGCCAGCCTCGTTAAAGTTGTAGACGTCCTTATCGCAGATGCCGTACTTGGCCTGAGTCTGCTCTACCAGCTCGAACCAGCGGCTAATTAGCACAGAATCCTCGCACAGAGCTCTTTTTCTATCGTACGTGCGATTGAAACGCGTCGTAAGACTGTATGTACGCCTAACAAAGTTGCGCGCCCAGTGGACGCCAACCTAATCTGCGCCGCGCGCAGCTAGCAGCTTATCAGCCATATCACGTACAGCTGCGTACGTAGGCGCAAATCCACGCTGATCAAGATCAAGTATATGACTGACAACCACATCCTCCTCTAACTGGGTGAGCTTCTTCGAGTTGGGCTGGCAATCGCGTCGGGCAGGCTTGCCGGCGCGTCGGCGGTGGAGTGTGTCTCGAGAGATGTTAAACGTCCGTGCAGCGACTGCCTCGCTCTGAAATTGATTTTGCTGAAGACCTAAGATAGCAAGGTGTATATTAGCCTCATAAGAAGCTAGCTGGGCTTTAGTTGGGGGTGTCATAGTAGTTAGAAGGTTACGTGTTATAGAAAATTGGTGGGGTGCGCACTCGCTTGTAATGCGCACTCGCTTGTAAAGTACGTTACTTCTAAGTTAAGTAAGTTTTGTTACTACTATAAAATTATCCTAAGTAAGTTAAGTTAAGCCTTAAAACTTACTTAACTTGCTTATTGCGAACTCTAGACTTATTAAAGTTACATATATTATTGTCATAATACTATACTTTGCCTTTATATTCTAAACTAGCGTAAACTAAAGCTTAATAATTGTTAAGTCTTTATAGAGAGCTTAACGTTATACTGTAGAATTACCTCCTTTTTTAGCTTTGTTAGACGCTTTAATCTAGACTCGTAGTTGCGTCTAGAGGGCCTTCTATTACGTTATTATTATATTATCCTTTAAGGAACGCTGTAGACTACCTTAGTATGTTATAGGCTTATAATTTAGTTATATTTAATATTAAAAAGAGTAAGCTATATATTAGCTTTAGTATAAGGCTTATAAAGTTGTAGTTATGAAGACATTATATATTAAGTGTCGCGCATACGCTTTACTAGTGTTTATAGGGCGCTTACTAAGATAGAGCGCTTACTAATAAAATAGGTTGAGGTTTGAATTAGTTGTATATCTTAGATTATAAAAAGGGTTTAAATCTAGACTATAGCTAAAAGGGGGCGACTAAGGGCCAAAATCGCGCGCTAGTACAAATTGGGCACGAATCAGACCTGTATCGTAGCGGTCGCGTGGAGGTAGGTCTTAAAACGTTACAACGCGTTAAGCTGCACATGTATGCTCCATCGTTAGGCGACTGCTATGGCCGTCGAGTATAAGGAGACGCCAATCTCTGCGTTGGTGCGCTTTCTACTTCGTACAGCGGTTGAAAACCTGCTGGAACCACGCCAAACCAGTGTCGTTCGTCCAACCCGACGGAGTTAAGCCAACAAAGATGTCGTGCTTGCTAGCTTCAATGGCAGCCACCTAATCTGACTGAAGTGACCCGGATGCTCCTTAGAAGAGGAGAGTAGGTGGGAGTGCGCTTTTATTAGCGCAAACAGTTGCTAATACAATTGCCCACTCACGTTAGCCATCTTGTAGTAAGTCTTTTACCTCTCCTCTCTCCTAAGCTGCTTGACTGAAAACGCGTTTAGAGCGTCTTGTGATGTCAATTAAGAAGCCCTTTTCGTCCATATAATAGGTATTGTACAGTAGTGTGTTATACCCCTCTATCTCAGGGTGCAGCAGGTCGAAGTACGCCTCGTGCTTAGTTCAAGAGTCAGTTTCGTGGCGGTTAGAGTCCATTCCTTTAGTCCATTTGTAGATGAGGTCTTCACCGTCTCGGTGCAAGAAGCGCGTTACCCAGGCGCGACTCACGGCCTCGTCAGCAATCGAGGACGCATAATTTCGGATCATCTCTCTTGTTAGAGGCAGGCCTTTGCGGGATAGGTCTTTCATGTACTGCACGAGCTCAGTTTCTTGTTGTGGGTTGAGTTTCTTCTGGGAGGTGTTCTTCGCTTGCTGCGGGGCTTGACGGCCTTGGTGTCTTCGGGCCAACGTAGATCTGGATACACCCTACTGCTTAGCGAATGGTCTATACGAGCTTTTTTCTCTTGGCTCATCCAATTCGATTGCTGTAAGCGCAGCCTCTATTGCTCTTGTGGTGGGTGAGATGCAGCGCGTCAAAGTTGGTGTCTTGTCTGGTGTTCTGTCGGCACGCGAACCGGGGCGGCACGTGTGTCAATACTATAATACAGAACTTGGCATTTTAAAAGCAGACTCAATTTCGTCGTCCGTGATAACTCGCCACTTCTGGACCATATCGGTAATTGCGTTGTTGTTCGTGCAAGTGAAGCCAAGTCGTTGTCCTTGAGAAACAAGGTATCCGTTGATATAATCAATTTCGGTGTCCCGTCCTGCTTCAATGTCTTGGAGTATTGAGCTTGTACTTTCTCTTGAACTCTCGGCAGTTCTCAAAACTATTAACTAGAGTATTTCCTTTTTAGAAACTTGCTTTTTAGGTGTCAAGCGTCAAGGTTGGGGAGAATTATGTAGTATTAGGCTATGGGAGAGAGAGAGAGAGAGAGAGGGCGTCCGTCCTCAATTGAGCACGCACTAGTCCCAAGAGGGAAGTGCGTGAGAGCAAAACATGCGGTGGAACCTGGGGCAAACAGTACAGGCCCGTGCGGGAGGCCCGTGCGGGAAACCCCACGGCCGACATTAGGGCACTTGAACGCCTGAGGTAGAATTGCAAGAACAGGTTCAGCAACTTCTTCGAAAAGTGCCTTCATTAAAGCAAATTGTTGCGGACGATCTATCAGTTGACCCCTCTTACACCGAAAAACCGCAGTCAAAGGATTAATCACGGCGTTGACAGTGGGCTTTCGTAGTTGCGCTTCCTTGATCTGATCCGGTGTCACCAGGGTTGCTTCGATATCCGGCGTCGAGAGGAAAAGTTGGGTTATCAAATCACGCGGTTCTGAACTTGATGTGCTAGAGTGCAGCTCATATGGCTCTCCTAAAACTCGCCCTATCTCAATGACGCCCCGACCAGCGTGAACAACCGAGAACGCTGATGTGCAATGAATACTGCAGCAGCAAATTCCAACTAGAAATGATGGCAGTGACTTGACGTCATCGAAAACTGAAGCTGATACTTCATCTAAAGTACCTAAATATTTATTAGCCTTATCTGGTGTGAGGGTTAATTTTACTATACCAATTCCATTCTGTAGAAACAGGATATTGGATGAGCTTTGAAGACGATGTTTAATTAAGCCCAAGGCGTAAGCTGTAACAGTTGTCTTGGTCGCCACAATTAAGTGATCAATCGGATTCTCTACCACTCGCGAATGGATTTCACTCGCTAGGGAGGGTATAACTTCCACGTCAAACCCCGCTCGTTTTTCAGAACGCCCGTTTGTGACACATTCTATAGTTCTTCCGGATAATTCCTATTCGTAGACAAGGCCAGGGCGATAGAGAAGTAATGAGATAGGCAACTAGAGGTGCTATTTCTTTAATGCATTAGCAATAAATTTACTAATAGTTCCAACTTTAAGAACATGAACACGATTATTGCCGTGCATAGTTTCGTGACACTTGCAGTTTATTAGATATGTACTGTAATGTGGATAGTCAGATCTCGTGAAAAAGATTTAGCTAAGAAATTAAGATGCATTTGGAGTATACACACTTACTCATCCCTTAATAATACCTGTGGGTCAATTTGGGAAAGCCAGCTACGTACAAGCTCTCTCTGTAGCCTTGCTTAGTGTAAAAGGCTACGCCTAAGTACTACTACTCTCTTACTTTAGGCTAGCGCGGAAGACTAGCGTAGAGGTAGCGCAAAGGATAAGTACCGTACGAAGGAAGATACCTACACTTCTTTTCTCTACCTTTCTTATTTTGTACATAGGAGCGAATGCATACTCGTTAGTAGGCCTCTTTCCGCCCATAACACTTAGTAGAATATTATCCTGCTTCTTTCCAATAAGTCGTTGGCATATATTGTGAGCGTTGTTCTAATGACTAGGAGGTCTTTGATCTAAGCTTATATATATAGAGTAGTGGTGTATTTAGTCGGTAGATAATTCACATAACTATGCAAGATACCTTCGGCTTACACTTACCGCCTGGCTCCACCGCACCGATCCTCGCAAATGCACCGATCTGCGCAAATACACCGATCCGCGCAAATGCACCGATCCGCGCAAATCTACCAGCATACGCAAAAACGCTTATTCGACTGCAAAGACTACAGTGCCCATGCACCCGATGACCCAGTTTGGCGGAACATCATAACATTACAATCGTCTCAACTTCATCGCGTCATAACTGCACTATTATAGATCCGACTCAGAAAGCGATTGAAGACATCAAATCGCGTAAGGAAGACGTCTTTTTTTAGGCTACCGCGAAGTTGCAAAAACATGGGGTGTTGACCGGACGACGCTGTCGCGACGGCTCAAAGACCAAATCAGCAGGGTACTTGGCGGGATCCCAAAAGTGGCCGCTCATATGTTCCGAATCATGGGGTTTTCCGGCAGAGTATTTCTTGCAGCACCTCTTCTAAGTATACTCCGTTGGTGATCTTGGCCTGAATCTGTTACACTGACGCATAAAACTGGCACCTAAAGGCTTCGAAGGTCGAATTATGCCCGATCGGGTTAAGCTCGGGCACCCACTTCTGGGCCACCCCATCAAAACGCGTACGCCCGATTCAACGCGCGATATCTTAACACCAACGCTATAACGTACCCCACGGGCGAGTTGCCCACCTAATTTTACTAAGGAAAATTAATAACCCAAAGCTTAATAAATCTGAATCTACTGATTAAAATATTCTAAGAATTTCATACAGTATATCTATATATATAAGGTTCAGTAAATTGAGATTTAAGCACGATAGACTTAGTATAGTAAGAGCTATTTAGCTTTTAAAAAAATACGCTAAAATCCTCTAGTAAAGAAAAAAAAAGCTTCTTCTACTTTAGGCTTAGCGCTATAAAACTCTACTATAATAATCTTTATATATATAGAAACTCTGTTAAAAAGTTATTAAGATTTCTAATAAGTAAATCTAGAATTATTAAGCCTTAGATTATTGATTTTCCCTAGTAAAATGAGGTGACCCACGAAGCATGCTGGCCCACGAAGCATGCACCTACGTTATAGCCTTAGCTACTTTAGTAAGTACTATTTAGGTATTTCTTAATAGTGTTTCTAATTATTAGAGTTATTATTAAGCTTAATATACATCCTAAGATATCTGGGGCGTGCGATAGATCGGATCTGATATATATATGGTGTAACACCCAGGCCGAAGGCCTGCAGTTGGAAGGATTTGGTCCCAACATGTTTGCTTCTTGCACTCGCGCCT
>JARBXR010000312.1:0-13870 GCA_029100535.1 Stemphylium beticola | reverse complement strand
GGGAAGCCTGATTGATTGCTGGAATTTTTAGGGTGTTTGGAAAGGGTATCTAAAAATCGAAAAGTTGGTGTTCGGTGTGGCATCCATCGGCCAGATCCCAGTAGCTTCGAAGGCCTTCAATATGAGGCTCTCTGTGAAGGAAGATATCCAGGCGCTCCAGAAGAGTGGGAAGAAGTCTCCTTTTCTAATTAGGACGAGGCCTTGAGCCTTGTAGAGATGGTTAGTGAGCTCGTTGGAGTAGGCTTAAGAGAGAGGCTTAAACAGCACTACGTCAAGCGGCTGGAGCGTATGAGTCGAATGGGGGGGAAGGATTATGAGGAGGATCCTGTGGCGATCACAGTAGTCGAAAAACTCCATTGTGACATGAGATTCATGGCCATCAAGGATGAGCAATCGCCATATCCCTGATCGCCGCTTTGTATAGCGATCAAACACCTGCTCTAGCCTAGCAAGACCTATGTTATCGTTTGACTAGCCTGTTTGAGATGATGAGACAAAGACCTCATGTTCTCCTGCCTTAATATCCTCTACCCAACTTAATCGTATAGCTCCTTTTTTAGCTGCGTAGATAAGGGCTAGAGGCAGCGAGCTCCTATTAGCGCAGCAGCAGGCCAGGACTGTCAAAAACTCGCGTGATCCATCCTGGAGAGATGCCCGAACCTCCTTCTTCTCCCATTGACGCCTGCTAAATATTCTCTTGCTTCTGCCTATTAAGCCAATTAAGAAGCCCTTCTCATCCATATTGTCCAAATCTCGAGCCTCGAGGTGGTATTCAGTAATCTTTCGATGCAGCAACTTGAAGTAGAGTCTATACTTTGACTCAGAATCAGCGAGGTGGCGCGTACGATCCATGGCGGTGGTCCACTTTGAGACAAGATGAATCTCGTGTCGGTTGATGAAGCGAGTAACCCAGCTCTCGCTGAGCTGCTGATGGGCTACTTCCGATGAGAAATTCCTGACCATCTCTCGTGTAGGAGGAATGTATCGCTTTGTGAGCTTTTCGATATATCTCACAAGCTCTAGCTCTTGCTGTGAGTTGAGTTTCTGCTGGTTGAAGTTCTTGTCTTTTTCTGAGCTTGTCTGGCCCTGGTGCCTTTGGGTCAACGTAGACCTCACAACACCATACTTAGCAGCAATTTTAGTATACGAGAACTGCTCTCCTGGCTTTAGGTTTTCAATATCTTCAATCGCAGCTTGAATTGGGTCCATATTGGTGGAGTTAACGCTTGTTGAAGGTGGAGGAGTTTGACGTGTTTTGGTGTTCCCCGCGCATCACGCGAATCCGCGCATCACGCGCACGGACACGTTACGAGCGCACGGACAGTAGCGCGGGGGACAAATCTCAAAAACGGGCGGACAAATCTCAGCAGCCCTCGCATATAGGAGTTGTTTAGACAGATAGCATGACAATGTCCTACTAGCGCGACGTGCTCCAAACGTCGTTAACAACAATTTGACGAGACAGTGCGCATCGCCATATTGAATTCCTGTAGTGCCTGCACAGTGCAGCTCAGGATGAAGCATTAAGGGAAGCTCGCAGAATCGAAACATTGCCAGCCTGGCTTGCTGACAAGCCGAACAGCTCCTTCTGCGTCCCATCGACCGGCATACCCAGAATGAGCGCCTCAATCATGGCAAAGATAGTTTCCCAGTTGAAGCATCTTCTCCGAAATCTGGTCAACGCTAAAGACTTTATCATACGCTACTACAAGGCCTTGGAGGGGTCCGTTCTATGGATACTACACTTACCAAAAGCTGCGGCTACGGCTATCTCCCGTTGGATAAGTAGAACCGGTCGTCTGATCAGTGATGTGGGCCAGGCGATCAAAGCTACCATACAGGCAGTACTCAGAGTAGTAGCTATAGGGATCACGACGGTTTTGTCGCTCGTACTCCTCTACATCACTTTTCGGGCGATAGTGAAGGTCTTTCGAATTTACCAACGCGAAAAATACCTTCAGACACAACGCGAACTGCACGCACAACGGCAGAAGAAAGAGGCTGAGCAAATAGCGCGTATGCTTGACGCAAGAAGGAGTCAAGCAAGATTGGAAGAAAGCCGAAAGCGGCAGGAGGAGCTGGGACGGCACAAGGAAACCCTTGATGCCCAACGGCGTGCTGACGATGAAAAAAAAGTATATCAACAGTGGCTTTGTCAATGCGAAGTTTTACTGAGCTATCGCGAAACCATGACCAGGTTTCCAGACCCTCCATTTTGGCCGTGCAACTTTGGGTGCCAGCCCAACGGCGTTCTGAAAGCTTGTCCACATAGTATCAAGCGACTATTTCAAGCTTCAGGGGCTGATTTGAAAGGATTCTTGGAGAAAGAGAGGGTAAAATGGCATCCAGATAAATTCGAAAGATGCCCGGGCGCTTCTCGAGAACATCTGAAAGCAAAGGCTGAGGAGCTGTTCAAGCTTATCCAGACGCTACTGGATGATGCCTGACTCATCATTTACGACACCAAATACAAAGTAAGGCAGCTAATTGTTCATATCCACCAAAAAATTGCACAATGGCTAACGTACCTCACAGGCGAGTGACTCACGCGGGCGAGCGACTCACTTTTGCCAAGACCGCTCCAAAACCACGACTCTGCACGACAGTACAGCACCACCACAGACAGTAATAGAAAATTGTAATAAGCAATTCTACTCAAAATATATTGCTACTTCTTGCCTGCACGTGCCTAAGTTATGCTCTGCCTCGCCGCAGCGTCCACAGCGTCTTTGCGACGGTTCGCCTACCTCAACATGTTGAAGTTGGAAAGTTGATGGAAAAGTTGTTATTCTAGAGTGAGATGCAGCGTTAAGTACTCTGTTTACCAGCCATCTGCTCCTTCCACGACTGAGGTCCTCACAGCTGCTACTGCGTCTGATTGCCCAGATAGCTCCGGCTCTCAATACAACACGCGCCCTCTTCTTCGCCTTCTTCCTATCACTGCGCGTCTCAAACTCGTTTAGAGTCGTTATTCGAACACCTTCCTCGACCGTAAGGATCCCTTGCTTATGTACTCGCTTTCTTTTGTGAGATTTTCGTCGCGCGGCAGCCTCGTTAGCCTTTTGAAGCTCATTAAGTCGTTGGCGCATAAGAACGCCTTGGTGTATCATCATCTCCGCCCCTTTTGGCAGGCTTCTAATCGCCTCAACCATCGAATTAGGCGAGCTATCTACATGTCTTTAAATCCTCTCAAGAATAAGTTTCAATTGTGACCCAAATTCTAGGGTATTGCTTGGTGTTTGCGACTGTCAGGGAGCACCGTCGACGGTGGGTGGCGATGGGGTGCGCAGGCGGACGTCAAGCTTCGATATTACTGCCCCTAGGTCATGTGGAACTAAGCCAGCGCCTCGAAACCCCCCTAGGATATTGTTCTTTATGATAGCAGCGTCAAAAGTAGCTCTGAAGCACGGTAAGAACTCGAGTTTTGTGATGTGGTGGATCCGGCTGCGCATTAGGTTCTCGGCTTGGCAGCTATAACTGACCTTTAACGGCGCAAAACAGCTGACATCAAGCGGCTGTATCACGCGGGATAGTTGAAACCTCGTGGATCTGAGACTTTAGCGATATCCTGTCCCCGAGCTTGCGCCACTCACACGAAAAGAACTCAACCACGCTAGGTGCAAGAAGCTCCTTCAGCGTCCTGCCACGCGTGAACCACTCGCTTTCTCGGAAACCTGAGTACTGAAGCGGTAGGTAGGCTTCTCCGTTATCTACAAGAGGTTGAGCATATACGTCTGATAAGTACACGTAGCATCGAGCTGCGTTGCGATACCAGCGAAACCTGAACCGAATGGCTAGAGAGTACTCTGCCCAGTTTGTCTTCTCGATACAGCAGGTATTGATCCAGAAGTATTGCAAGCCGTCGCGTTTGGCTTGCTCTCCGCAGAACTCGTAACGAGGGCTTTTTCTTCTGAAGGCGTTAGGTACTGCTGCTCGTCGGCTTTCGCGGTCCTGCGCCTTACCCAACCTTGCTGCACAGAGAGATATAGTGCGACAACGGCTGTTGTGGATAGAGTCACAAGCTAGCACGATGCCTTGACATATAGTAACAACTAACGGCTACGAATCATGCACCCAGAAGTTCCGTCACCTCGGATCGTTGATCAGCGTGCGCAGTTCTCTTCCCGAAGCCCCTTTATGGTATTGCGATCACCTGGACGTAAGCATGTCGTGCGGCTACTAGAAAGGTCAGATCGGCATATCAGAAACTAGCTTGTGGGTAGCGAATGTATCTTGGGAAAAATCAAGGGAAATTATAGAGCGATCAATGTCTAGTTTCATCGCCTCTGTTGCGCTAATAGTGTCGAATATGAGTAACGTTATAAAGCAGCTCCTTCAAGATCCTCAATATTAACATCGTCTACCATCAACCCCGCGCTCGGCGTAAAGACTACCCCCTGCCATACCAGACTGGAATCTATCCTAACGATTGACCATCATGCCCTTATACTCCGTCTCTCGAGTCGCTTCGCCCCACCCATCGCTAGTTCAATGCGCCAGATATCATCGGAGCATATCTTCCATTGAACTTCGCAGATGCACTTTTCCATCACAGTGTCTCCTCCACCGTCCATGAGAAAAAAACTGCCGTTGCTCTCGTACACAGTGATGTTGATATTCTCCCCCGTCTCTGGGATATAGCAGTTGCCCGATACCGCAGGGTTACCTACGTCCGTAACGACATAGCGCCCCACCAGAAAGCACCTAATCCCTAGTGTCTTCAACATTCACTAAATCTCAAAGCTCATCGCGAAAAGTACGTACGTCTTTCAAGAGCTCCCGTGCACATGGCGCTTCTTTCCTGCTTAAGCAAAAGCCGTACCCCCCTTCTCAAAAGTCTTCTCGCTCAATCATCTCACTAAGCTAGCGGCCACCGAAGCTGGCCACCCACTGAAGCTGGCCACCCGCCCAGAACTCAGCCACCCATTAAAAATCAACGTAATTAATTGAACGTAATTACAATTGCTACTCTGTACACATAGACTGGAGAGTTTGAGCTGCTGATTCAGCTGCTGCTCTCTCCGCTGCTTTTTCTGCAGTGTTACTATTGTTTTGTAACTCTAAAAGAGCAGACGCCTGCACTGCTACCATAATTGTTTCTATATCTGCAAAGCGTTGATTTGGATTTACATGAATTTTCTTTCGTGGCTGCTGAGGCTTAAGAGCCTCAAGTTGACTATACAGCCTTTTGTTCTCTGCTTCTAGCTGTGCTGCGCGAGTATTTGCTACTGCAATAGCTTTGCCTGCTTTTTGAATAAGCTGGTGAGTCTTGCGGCTAACACTCTCGTTCCTGTGCAGCTCTCGCTGAGCTACAAAAAGATCACGAGGTCCACGGGGGGTAGATAAATAGCTCTCAGCTGGTTGAGCTTGATTCTGACGTGGTGGCGTAACAGGCCTCTGAGCTACCTGTGAGGAGTTGACTACCCGCTCAATGTTCAATGGACAGATGCCTGCAGCGGCCCATCCAGCTCGTACAACTCTCTCAGTAATCGCAGCCTCTCTAGCGTTATAGTAGGCTGTGATAAAGCGTTCTTTTTTAACAGGCGCTGCGTCATCTAGATGCGATAGTTCCTGGATCTGGTTTCGGTAGAATCTCTTCACTACTGAGAAAACTGAGAGATCTAGTGGCTGCAACACATGAGATGAGTGAGCAGGTAGAAATAGAAGCTGAAACTTATTCTGCTTGCAGGTCCATAGGAATTTTAGATCAATGTGGCTGCCGTGACCGTCTAGAATTAGCATCCTCCAACGATCGTCTAATAGGGCCGTCTCAGGCAGAAATATCCGTTGCAGCCATTCGAGGCCTATCGCATTTGATGTCCAGCCGTTCTTAGAGGTTGTGTAAAGCCAGTTAGGTATTGTCGTAGGAAACCAAGTACTTTGTAGGTTCTTGCCCTTAAATATTACTCCGCAGCGCAGTTTCTTGCCCGTAGCCGACACGCACTCAATTATTGATGCCCACTCGCGATTCTCTGGCGACTGCTTGTAAGCCTTGCTCTTACGGCTATCTGCGAGGACTCTAGTGTTTGCACATACCCCCATAGCCTTGCCAGTCTCGTCCATATTCCACATATCCTCAGTGCGTATACCCAGTCGTACGCGAGTCCTCTCAAAGAGCTCAAGAAACGCGCGTATCTGTTCCTGCGTTGCTCCCTCAGCCCGCACGCCCTCTATCTTTCTACCAATAATCGATGCAACGCGTGGGTTGCGCTTAAGGAAGAAGGATATCCAACGCTTGCCTACAGGATTGTTGTCACCATTCATCCTTAGAATTCGATTCGCCATTTCTCGCGCGCGCGCGTGGGATGGAGGAAACGCGCGTGCGTCCTCTTCAAGGATCCATTGTACGAGAAATTCCTCTTGTTGTGGAGTTAATCGCTGCTGGTATTCGTGGCTGAATTGACGTGTCTGTGTACCACGCAGTCGGGCAGCAAGCGTGCTTCGAAGGATGTTGTACGCCTTCGCAGCAGCTCGTTGACTCGCAAAAACACCAGAAATAACGTCGCTGATAGCTGCTTGAATTGCTGCTTCACGGGGATCCATTTTAATTGCGTGGTTGTGGAGAAATCGCGAGTGTGGAGTGGGTGGCTGAGTTCTGGGCGGGTGGCCAGCTTCAGTGGGTGGCCAGCTTCGGTGGCCGCTAGCTTAGTTTTTGAAGACGGAACGCACAGACCCCCGCGCGCATCAGAACGCGATGCAGCACCCATAGTGAACACTTGTCGCAGGCCAAGCGCTGTCGGAAACCTTGTTACTAATAACGCCGTGCGATGACCTTTATATATGCTCAGCTAGGATGCTACATTCAATACTGTTCGATAGCCCCGAGGTTCCTGCCCCTATGGTACCATGGTTCACGTACTCTCGGCTATCCTTAGCCTGTCTCCATCTCTAGACTCTCACTTCGCACCGTAGCACCTAGAAAAAATCAGACACAAAAATACATAATCATCTCTACTGTTTAGTTCATTAAATACAATATACACTCTTTCCTAGTTTTTCTGTCCACAATACCCGCACCCAACCGTGCGACACACGTTAACAACAACCCAAGACTACCGACGCATCCCTTGCGAACGCAGACAGCACAGCACGCGTCAACAACAACAAATGGCGGACGAAACGGCTAGCAGCAATAGAGCATGCACACTCACACGGAAGGAACTGCTAGGAACCATCAACCTGAAGGCATGTAAGGGGTTTGTAGGTAGGAGTCAAAGGATGAGTATACTGAGTAGTATTGAAGTAAGACGAATCCTTAAGGGACTCGAAGGGAGCTCTACTAAGGGTATACATACAGGACCCCACGTGACCCGAGGCCGGCCCGATGGGTCTCCGGGGGCTCTGCGCCGTGAGGAACCCAAAAGAGCGTGACAAGGCACGAGAGTGGCGTCACATTGATCCAGAGATCTGGGACAATGGAATCGAAGCCTCAAACAACGAGTTAGACACAACTGCAGCAACAAGGATTATATTCGATGAAATGGAAAGCCTATCTAGGGTGCTACAATATCTATATTGTTCGAGGGTACAGGTCACATGTGGACCTCTTTAGGACTAGCGTCTGTTCAGCTCGTTCCTTCTATATACCCCGTTCTGATAGCTCACAACAACAAACAAGTTCGCATCTCATGAGCACATTTCATCATATATACGTTTAGCTTGTTGTTGTAAGGGGCTAGCTCTAGGAGCACTCAAGGAGTAGATAGCCGATGGCAAGGCCAGGTATACAGTGGTTGTATTCGATGAGGAGCTATCGGTCTATCTACGCTGGTCTTTATCTACCTGTCGGATAAACATCGGTCCGAGGTGATCTGAGCGTCTTTCGGACGCGTCCACCGAGATTCCATCGAGGAGCTCTACCGAAGGGCGTTCAGCCCGTTACAGTTGTTCGCTTAACATCTCAAAGCTTCTAGAGGGCCGAGGAAGCTCCGAAGGTTCCACCGAGGATCACCATAGCATCCGGACTCTAGCCCGTTACAGTAACGTCTATCTCTGTGCGAGGGAAAACCTGCTGTGTCGGAAACAGCCAATAGAAGCTCTAGTATAACAAATTTCACGACACACCGCTGTGTCTTATTGGTAGATTCGGCCACACCATGTTTTCCTTCACATAGTGAGGGATGTTACCCTCGAACTCTTAGGGTTGTTATGATACCATGCCTGGTCGTGGTGCTTTGCTTCAAGAATAAGGAATGGGGGAATCGACTATCCCATAGCGTTGATGTCAGGCACGGTGATGTACCGTAGCCCTCTAACTTAATTGGCGATGGCTGCGTTCTGCAGCGGCCCCACTTCCAGGCTTCCGCATGTTGACCGTTGCAGAAAGGCCTGCGCAGGCAGAACAGCCGCGCTATCCCTCGTTCTGCAGACATGCAGATGCACGGCACAGCTGCTTGCAGAAACCAGCCTACGCTTGTCTGCGCTACGACGTGAAAGGAAGGAGAGCGGATAAGCACAGTTCGCTTGGATGCGAAACGCCCTGCCCCTGGTCCGCGCCCAACCCCGCCTGGAAAGCGTAAGCAGCTTACTGGTAAGCAGACGCGCCACTGCGGCACAGTTCTTGTCATGATAGCCTTGCGCTGACCCGACGGATCCTTTAAAGTGCTTACGCTGACCCACTCGTCTGGGCATCGTCAGCAGCTTTGCTGCCCAATCTCGGGCCTCTCTAAACTGAGACCGGGGTCTTGATACTGCATGTCAACCGAGCGGTGCAGGTACCATCGCAAGGCGCCTGCGCACGGCTTACCTTGCGGGGTGGTGTGTGACAACCGAGCTACACTCTCATGCACTTGCAGCTTCCGGTTTGCACCCGCGGCTCAGTTGTCACCGCGCACGGGGCATCGATTCGTCCAGTTTACACTTGCTCTGAAAAGGCTTAGACTCTGTAGATATCTCAATCTGATTAATTTGTCCGAGCATCGAGCAGAAGATGGACTTATAGCAATGCTAACGAAAGCTAGCACTATTTAGATAAGATCACGACTAAATAGGAAAGGCTTAGCATGGGACCAAAAGTCGCCTGCTTACAGAAACCGGGAACTGCAAGTGCATGAGAGTGTAACGACTGTACCTACCACGTGTTGAGAAGAGAAACATCTGAATCACAGAAAGAGCGTGTCATCTGAACTAATATTGCTGAGCCGAGGCTGTGTCAAGCATTTTCTTTGCCCGGTTTCAACGATCCGTCATCTAATATGGCTCTCCATAGACTGGATCTCCAATCGATAAATAACCATTCTTTCCTTGGCCGCTTTAGCAGATGTACAACAAGATTCGTACTCATCCGTTTCACCCACTATCGCAGCGCTCCAATCTATCCATCGCAACCACGTTCACCATGTCCGTTGTTCCAAGCTCCAGCCTAGAAGGCAAGGTTGCAGTTGTTACGGGCTCAAGTAAGTTGTCCCGGTATCCTTGTTTCGGCAAGTTAGACTGAATGACCATCTAGGCCGTGGCATAGGAGCAGCTATAGCTCTCGAGCTCGCCCAGCGAGGCGCCAAGGTCGCTGTCAATTACCTCAACAGCGTTAGCGACGCTGAGCAGGTCGTCAAGAGGATCAAGGCTTTAGAAAACGGGTCTGATGCCGCCCTCTTCCAGGCAAATGTCGATAACATTGAAGAGATTAAAACATTGATGGACAGTGTCGTTGCCCGGTTCGGTAGACTCGATATATGCTGCCCCAATGCGGGCATCCACTCTTCTGGCCATTTCAGCGATGTCAAAGCGGATGATTTTGACCGCACCTTCACGACAAACACCCGTGCTCAATTCTTTACTGCACAGGAGGCCTACAAAAGAATGGAGGTCGGCGGCCGGATTATATTCATGAGTTCCATTACTGCACAAGCAAAAGGCATCCCCAAACACGCGGTATACGCTGCCTCCAAGGGAGCTATCGAGTCGATTGCACGTTGCATGGCAGTAGATGCTGGGGAAAAGAAGGTCACGGTCAATTGCGTCGCTCCTGGTGGTGTCAGAACCGACATGTTCTACGCGGGTCGAGATAAAGTCGTGCCTGATGACGAAAAAGATCATGTCGATGCCTATATCTCAAGACTGTCTCCACACCATCGCATAGGCGAGACTTGCGATGTCTCCCGCGTTGTTGCCTTTCTTGCCTCACAGGATGGGGAGTGGGTAAATGGGAAAGTCATTGGCATTGATGGGGGGGCCAACATGTGAATCCAAACAAGCTTCAAATCCCTTCCTGTGATCAGTTGGTCGCTTGGAAATTGAAAAACGCGCAAGAGATAGTATGATCGCGTAAGCAGTGTTGGTCGGAGGCCGCGGATCAACAATTGTATTGCTATTTGTTGTCGTGTTGTCATGTTCGTGTACAGGAGCTCTCAACTCAGGTCAGTGCACTTGCCCACCGGGCAGTTCCTGCTACAACAGAATATTATGTGACTCTAGTCAGGTGTTTACAGCTATCTATTTCCGTCTGATGCTCGTTAGAAACGAGACTTCGTCCGACGCGGGTACCGACTTACGAATGACAGCTTTCGCTGCGCGCTGATATAGTAAAGGTTGTGCATCATCTGTGATGCTAGTCAGTTTTCAATTAAAACGTTTGTAAATCATGCGCGATGAGCCGTCCTTACATATATTTTATAGTTTTCTTCCCCAAATTCCTTGTCCAGAAATGCTTCCAACTTCTCGGGATTGATACACTCTCATGCACTTGCATCTTCCGCTTTGCGCACGCGGCTTAGTTGTCATCGCGCACGGGACATTGATTCGCCCGTATGCGCTTGCTCAGAAAAGGCTTGGACTCTGTAGATATCTTACCTTGATTGGTTAGAGTATCGAGGAGACAACTGACCCATGGCACTGCTGATGACTGCTAGTAGCATTTTGGTAACATCAACATTAATCGAAAGAGGCTTAGCCTGGGATTAAAAGTCTTCTGCTTACAAAAATCGGAAGCTGCAAGTGTATGAGAGTGTATCAATTACTGAGATTGACTGCTCTTCTCCACGGTGCGACAGATGATCGTTTCCATCTTGCTTTCTCACCGGAGGCGGTGATGCCTTGACATATGTGATCGTCTTCGTTACACGGTCAAGCCACAAAATAACAGGCTTGAAGCGGGTCACAGTACCTTCCTGTTCTCTATAGAGGACCTGCATGATCTGGAAAGACATGCTATAAGTTTGTGAACAGCTGAAGGGCGTAGTACGGGCTAGAAGCATAAGCCTCTACGTCCTCAGTGCTTCTCACCCGTGATTAAACGCGCTCTGAACGGCATTCTTGACCTTGATCACGTGTAAGCGGTCATCTGCTTACGGTGAGCGCCTGTTCACTCGATACTGAACATGATCATGATTCTGGGACGATCCATTGGATTCATCTCTGCAGGATAGACTTATTGTGCAGCAGTTAGCGATTGCGGCTTCACCCCTACAGGCAGCATTTCAACAGTCTGGTCATCATGAAATGGAGAAAGGACCAATCCCATCAACTGTTCTGCGGCAAACATCGTAGCGCTAAGCCATGCATGGAAGGTGGGGCTGTTGAGAATCGTTGTGTATCTGCCTGTATGGGTGGAGCCACAATTGCTAATTACTGTATAGAACCAATATGCTCGCAAGTGCCGTCTGAAGAGCACACACTCAAGCACTTGCAGCTTCCGATTTTTATAAGCAGATGACTTTTAATCCTAGGCTAAGCCCCTTTCGATTAATGGCGATGTTACCTAAATGGTACTAGTAGTCCTTAGCAGTGCTATAGGTTAGTTGTCTCCTAGAAACTCTGACTAATTAAAGTAAGATATCTACAGAGTCTAAGCCTTTTCTGAGCAAGCGTATACGGACGAATCAATGTCCCGCGCGGGATAACAACTAAGCCGCGTGCGCAAAATGGAAGCTGCAAGTGCATGGGAGTGTACTTAACATCCAAACCATTTGGGATTTTTTCCGCACTGAAGTAGCCCGCCCTATCAATCCATTGCAGCCATCCGCTAAGTTACAGTGCTTTATCTGCTATCTAACCCAGGGGGTCTCTCTTATACATATGGCATCCATCCAATCTTTTAAGCCGGGGAAGGAGAATGCTAGCTATAGTCTGGAATGCCCGAGTAGTAGCGAAGAGCGTGTTGCATACGATGAGCAAGTCAGTCATATGCGGACGTTCGAGTATCCAATGCTCAACGGTGTGTGGGATTTAGACCCTCCTTGTATAATTAACTAACTATTAGCAGGTTCCATCTATCTTGATCATGGAGGTACTACTCTGGCGTCGAAACTCTTGCTCACATCTTTTTGCAACAAGATGCAGAGTATTCTCCTTGCAAACCCGCACTCCGATGTATCAAATCCGAGCGCTACTGCCACGATGGTACATGAAACGCGGCGTAGAGTATTGGCAATGGTCAATGCCGACCCAGCACACTTCGATATTATTTTTACTGCAAATGCGACTGCTGCAGCAAAGCTGGTCGGAGAAAGCTTTTCCGAGGGAAAAGAGGGATTTGATTACCGTTATCACCGTAACAGCCATACGAGTTTGGTCGGTGTTCGGGAACTGGCTCACAGCAGTCGCTGCTTCATGTCGAATGGGGAGGTGCAAGACTGGCTCACAAGCGGTCACGACCACATCGACAGAGGCCTGAGGTCACAAAGACCACTATTGTTTGCCTATCCAGCGCAGTCGTATGTCAAATCTCCTGTCCAGATGAGCTTGAGAGACTCCTCTGACTTTGTATTCTCGTGTAGGAACATGAACGGTGAGCGACTTCCACTAGACTGGGCCGGAAAGCTGCGCTTTTCCTCCCATCACCCAAAAACATACACGCTCCTCGACGTCGCAGCACTCGTATCAACAACTCCTCTGGACTTAGGTGACCATACTGTTGCCCCTGACTTCGTCGTTCTCTCTTTTTACAAGATCTTTGGCTTCCCCGACATCGGCGCTTTGATCGTGCGAAAAGCTGCCGGGCACGTGTTCGACCAACGGAGATATTTTGGGGGCGGAACCACAGAGATGGTGACATGCACTGATGATGTGTGGGTGGCTCGGAAAGATTCAAGTCTACATGCGCGGTTAGAAGACGGAACTATCGCCTTCCGGAGCATACTAGCCTTGAATTGCGCTATCGCAGCCCATCGCAAGCTGTATGGGGGACTCGAGAAGGTATCTAGCCACACCAGCTGGCTTGCCAAAGAGCTGTATGGGCGCCTTGTGAGTTCCAGATACACCAATGGTCAACCAGTGTACAATGTGTACAAGTCGGTGGACTCGAGCTACGATGATCCCAAGACGCAAGGTGCGACCGTAGCTTTTAACATGTACAAATACAATGGTTCGTACATCGGCCCATGGCATGTTGGTGCCTTCCTCCGAGAGCAGGCGATTCACGTTCGCACAGGCTCCTTATGCAATCCTGCGGGCATATCGTACGCGTTAGGCTTGGATGATGGGTGGCTTCGAGGGGCATTTGAGAAGGGCTATCGGTGCAATACGGATCAAGATATAGTGGAAGGAATACCGGTTGGTGTGGTCAGAATCACCTTCTGGGCTATGAACACCCTTGAGGATGTCGAGGGGCTCGTTAGCTTCCTTTCGCGATATGCTCTAGAGCAGGGGAGAGACCTACAGGAACCGTGGAAGAATCATGGAATCGACCATGGAGTTGAGTAGCACTTAGCTGTGGCATGCTCGAATGCAGAGTTGCCAACAAGCAAGTTAAGCAAGTCACTGACTCAAACTTGACTTGCTTGGTTAGAGCGTATGCGTAACTTGACTTGCTTGGGAGCAATTTGTTGCTTGCTTGACTTGCTTGGTTTGCTTGCAAGTAATGTCAATCCAAGCGTGCCGGGACGCACGGTGTGACGGGACACTTTTCGCTCCGGAGCCTCGCCATCTCTCGTCC
>JARBXR010000311.1:0-13954 GCA_029100535.1 Stemphylium beticola | reverse complement strand
CTTTTCTATTCTTATATTCTTATTACTATATCTATTACTATTCTATCTATCTTAATACTTAGAGATAGTTAGAATATCCTGCTATTCTAAGGTACTCTACTATCCCGGATAGTAAGCCTTAGCGGGATAGCACATTACGTGATCTGCGTGCCCCTCGCTAATTATTATCCTTCGCCTCGTGCGACAACTGGCCTCCAGCGTCGCTTCCCTTGACCGAAGGATTCGACCTACTGTTGTTTGTAACACAAAGGGGCCTCGGACGCCCCGATTACGTCTCAACGCGAAGCGCTAAGCCGGTACAACTCCAGCTGGACACCTAGCGAGGTTACGTTGGCATATAGTCTTAGAGAGACGATTGGATTTGAACCGTCCAAGTGTCGCTGTAAGCCCAGTTTCACTAAAAAGTCACGCCAGAAAAGCCGCAGCTAGAGGCCGACCCGCTACTTAGCCATGCAGATAGCGGTCAGGCATGTACTTGCCGAGACTGCGTCGGAACACAGATGGGTGGAGCCTAGGTCCATATGACTGCCTGCATGATGGCAGCGTCCTATACCGGCGTTACACATTAGGGGTAGTAAAGGCTTAAGCGGGCGTTTAGCATAGCTTAGGCGCTAATCTCTCTACACTATGTGTCTCACGCCGCCTAAAGCCTAAAATCTAGAGTCTTAACACAGATTTAAGCCCGTATCTAGGTTTTAGAGTAGCTAACAAGTTAAAAAACCTAGGTTAGAATTTCCCTAATTAGTAGACAGGCTCTAATAGAAAAGGGGCAGCGCGACCTATAGCACAGCCTAAAGCTAGGAAATATATATTATACTTCCTTATTTTTAGTATAAGTATTAGTGGAAGATTTAGTTATATTTCTATCTAAGAAAAAAGGGGCTTTATGCGAAGGCTGCATCGCCGCCGACACTTCGCAGCCGCATGATACATTTGGGTACACGGCGCGAAGCTGACTCGAGTCCAGCCTGATATGTCGCTGGCAAGGGTGCGCAGTTTCGAGCACGGTCTCGTACGGGCTGCTGCCTAACGGGCGCTAAATTTCATTCGAGAGGGCTCTCCGAAAGGATTCATATCATAAGAGAGACCTCAAGCGTGGCATCTTTACCTATTTAAACCTCTGTGTCTCCTCTTTTCTCGTAGCACCAGCACGCCTTCGAGCCACGACAGCAGCGATAGCATTATTTTTTAATACTTTTGCTATACCTTATACAAAAGATTCTCTTTAAATTATACAGTATAGTAGGCCTCTAAAGCCTAAGCAAACCTCTTATTATATCTCTTTAAAGGCTCTATTAAGCAAAGACAGTCTAGAATCGAATATTAAATTAGAGAATAAAAAGGATCTTATACCTACGTCGGACAGAGTTAAAGTTATTAATTTAATATACTTAGAAAGGCATCCCTACAGCTAATAAAGCTATATTATACTTATTCTAGCGTTCTATAATAACTAATATGAATATAGTTAGAGAAGGCAACAGCGAGACTAGCGGTAGTAGAGGTGGAGGAGATAGTGATATTAGCAGTCACAACGATTTTGCGCCCTAGAATAAAAGTAAAGGCAGAGAGTTTAAGCAAAACTTTCGAGAAGGCATAGAGGATAAGAGCTTAAATTGGCTAGCCCCTCCTAAAAACATCGATTAAGGTAAGCGCCTAGGTGCGATCCTAATAGTAGCTCTTACACACCATTTCTGACATTCCGTAGGAAATGCAATCGTTATCGAAGATAGTCAATCCAGCTTAGATACAGACGAGAACGACTCGCACGAAAATAACGCAGGTACGCAGATAGGCGATTAGCTTGAAGTTTTAAGCATCACGACTCTAGATCGTCGCAGTAGGGAGTATTCTATATATATAGAGAACATTATTAACTCTAATATAATTAGAAAAGTAAAATCTTAAATAAGTAGGCTCCTATATCGCAAATTTTTATTAATGCTGCTAATAGGCTCGTCGAAGATGAATATTAAATAGTTAACGCAAGGCAGACCTCCTAAGATTAAAAACACGAGTATTAGCAGCAGCAGCAGCGATGCCGACGACGATCACAATGATAACCGCAGTAATCAGACTGCGTGGCTAACCCGCAAGCGAAAACGCTTCCCGCCAACCAAGCAGCACATTCTATCGTCAAACACGACATCGAAGCAGCGCCTTAAGCACAATATGCGCTCGGCAAAGCAACGAAGGCTATCTCTCTCTAGTAGCAGGCCGTTCTCTAACCGTCCTTTGGCCCTGAAACCTCTTTTAGCACCACCACACAGCGGGTACGATGCCAAAATCTGCTACAGCGATGACAGCCGCGATGACAGCCGCGATGACAGCAGCTGAAATCGCGTCCGTCATCTTGAAAGCATCGAGCGGCCAATGTCGACTGTACGCCCTTATCGCCCGCGCAAGCAGAAGCGAAAACGCAGCCAGAGCACAGCAGACGAAGACGACGAATTTGGGGTAGAGAAGATTCTCAATGCCCGTGTCTATCGCAAAAAACTACAGTACCGGGTCCAATAGCTAGGATATAAGGGGGGTCCGGAGTGGTATAATGCGTCTAACTTTAAGAACAGCCCGCACAGACTCTAAAGTTTTTATACAGCTAATCCTTTATATTTAGGCCCTCTAAGAAGATTAGAGATTTAGATATAGTACTAGGAGGAGGATAGAGATATAGGTAATTATCCTAATAATGATAAGCCTAAAGAACTAAATAAGTAAGTAGAATACTATTAGCAGACTAGCGTTTTAGACTTAGAGTCGTTCTATTTCCTTATTTCTCCTTACTAATACGTTAGGAGTAATCTTAGAGTTTCCTACCTTTACTATTATTAATTATAGGTTGTATCTATTAGCTTAATATTTTAAGTTTACTTAGTAAAAGGGGAGACAAGACTATAATGCATGCTAAACCTATCCACCAGACCGCCGTTATAGCAGCGTGCCCCTTGTGGCCTGAATAACACGATGTCACGGTTTGGGGTCTCTACTGCTCCTGCTCTTCACCTCCTCGCGCTTACTCATCTCAGCGAGCTACGCCTATCTAGGCTAGCCTTGCTGACGGTCACTACCTACATAAACTTTCCATAGCATCCGCAATACAACCTCAGTTCAATCCTTTAATTCTTCCCGCACTGCTTGCACGCACTAACCTCCATACACGACCAGCTACACAGAACTTGCACCTACCTCATTGATTCGAGGCCTTGTCATCTCAAGCTATAAGAGTCCATCCTGTCGGTGTGAATGTGTCAGTTTGTTCCAAGACGGACAAAGGAGGCAGATTTGCTATCAGTCAGTTCGATCTACAGACTGAAAACCTAAAAAGGCTAGTTTCCGTCCGGGATTTCCTATTTAGGTTTTCAGTCTGTAGATCGAACTGACTGATAGCAAGTCTGAAAGGAGGTCACATCGCTGAAGTGGTATTAGACGATCCCATGGTGACTACTACTCGTTTCGTAATGTATGCATTCTCGAATTCGTGACCATAGCCCCTAAACTCATGTGCCACGCCGCTTAGCCCCTGGATGCATGCAATCAACATCGCTCCCGGCTCCTCAATAGCTTTCGAACCCGGCCTGCACTGTCGGTTGCGAGCCTCCGTGGACGACTGAGAATGAAGAATTTGACTCTCAGGAGAAGATAACCTTTTCGCCGACTTTATCATCTCCCCTCTTACAGGATAGCCTTATTTCTTTTCTATAAGTAGAGCTTCTCAAGTACGACGAGAGGCTAGAATTAAGTGTCTTATTCTCCTGAATCTGCTGTTACCAGCTGCTATTTTCCTCCACAGTTACTTTCACAACGTGCCACCGTATATACCTCCCAGCCACAAAGCAAAACATTCCAAATGCACTAGCGATATCCCTATACTCGAGTTTTGTTATCGTTATCCTTCGAACTACTCCGATTCGCCGTCCGAAAATAAAGTACAATGGCAATCAGGCCCAGCCAGATGACTAACTCTGAGCCATAGATCACCAGTCCAAGGATGCTAAGATGTGGTTGAAACACCACAGACAAAAGTGATGCTACATCTCCGCTAGCATCTAGGACCGCAAACTTGAGCGACATGCCGGCATCTGTGCGTGTTTTGAACATGTCCACATAATGGCGAAGAACTCCACCCGCCAAAAGCAGGGCCGCGATGATCGCCATCAAAGTTGACGGCCATTTGTATCCACGTGACCGCGCCAGCCTGAGCGCAAACACTAGGCCAGTCTCGACGCCACCAAGTGTCAATGCCATAGCTGCAAAAGAAGTAGCGATCTTCTTCAGCCCCCAATGCTCGCCATAATGCTTGCATTGAGACCAGGTGAAGATGCTTAGAAGGATAAGGATGTTTGGCTGAACCTGTAATGCGATGTTGAATTCATCTACAATGTTGTAGACGCCAAGGGGTACTCCAGCAATGGCCCATGACAAGAAAAAGATGGCAGATAGAGATTCACTATCATGGCGACGCCAGTTCTTCCAGATTTGAGGTAAGAGCTGTCTCCTTTATTAGCAAATGTCAAAGAAGACAGTTGAGGAGCGTATCTGACCTGAAGCGACCAAAGCACGGCTCCCATGGTTCCAAAAACGTTTGCTGCAACGGGGCTGTTCATTTTCGTTTCGAAAGTCAGTCGTAGTTTAAAAGATGTCCGCTGGTCTTGTACTGGCGAACGGCTAGACTTATATAAGTTACGAGAGAACTTCCTCGCATGTGGCTGGAGGCTGCATCAAGACTAGCGTATGATCATTAGTGGATACAGTGATGCAGAACTGACCAATCGTAGCCAATAATGATGGCAAATCAGCGAATCACAAACGACTTGGCAAGTGGGCGCCAAGTGAGTGATTGCAAACAAACCAATCAGACCACGCTTTACACTTTGATCATTCTCTTGTAAATTAGCCGAAGACCTTACCTCCTGCGAATGTGCCCCAAAGCTCCAGATCCGAATAAAAGCGTACAAATCTATTGCCCCGTCCTTACAGTTTTTCTGATTTTGACATTCCAACATTCACATTGATAGTATCAGACCTAGAGATGTCTGTTCTCTCGTTGACAGCAATTTCGCGACTTTTCCGGCCTGCAAGCTCAAGGCATCACCGCCTCCATGCGCACCGAGAATGCGTCAGGCGACTTCCTCATGGCAGAGGTGGCGCCGGCAATTTTGTATGTGCATTTGATCTCAATCTCAATTTTGAAAGCTCGAAATTTTCTCACACCATCAAAGGTCACCGTCTGCTTCATACATGACGTTGCAGAGCCAGTCGTCCGACCTCGGTGCTAGACAGCCGAATAGTAGACTACCAAGGGGTTTTCGAAGGGTAATGGCTCCGAACACTTGTGCAGACAGTGATGGTCTCACTGCCTAAGTATCTATATCAACAAGATCAGTTTCATAACGCGAGGCGATAGAGATAAGCGATTATGGATTGTATAGCACTCCATTCTGTTACGTAGTCATAAGGGAGGGGTAGAGATACTACTTGCTATTAAATGGTGTTTCTTTATTAAGACGCTGTCTTGGAGTTGATATATTCTATCCTGTATTCCTTGAATACTTCTTCAATTGGTTCAAAACAAACAATGAATGACCCACGCAGAAATCATGGTGTTTAGAATGATTCAACGCTATTGGTATCTCTGCTACGCCCACTAACTTAATCAATAAGTTTAAGTCAGAATGTCGTAAAGAAGACCTGATCTGGAGTCGCCTCAAAAAGGAATCCTCCATTCCATTGAACAAACGGCTCGACTGAAGCTAACCATGCCCAGGCGTCGCCTGAGTCAAACGAAGTTGATGTCTCAGTGGTATCACACTGCTCCAAATCGTTGGTCCGGCTATCCCAAGGGAGCCATAACAGCGGTTCTGATATCGACTGCACGACAGATAGATCTGGTCCGGTGGAAAAAAGATTCAGGCTCTCGCTGGATGCAGACTGGCTCTCGACCCGGCAGTGATGCTCTGAGAGCTGCGCGGCGGCAAAGTCTCTTGGAGTGGTATTCGCATACTTTTTGAATAAACGGTGCAGATGGCCAATACTGACTCCAACATTCGCGGCAATCTCCGCAACATTCCAATCTTTCTTCTCCACCGCAGCGATCGCAATAAGATTCTGGGCCTGGAGTAGGTCATTCCTGCTCCGCATTTCCCGATGCCACGATGTATTGCAAGGGTCGCATCGCTTGCACGATCGATAGCCTGCGTTTCGGGCAGCAGATATGTTATCGAAGTATACGATGTTGGACCGCCGAGCGAGACGAGCGGGACAAGTTGGGCGGCAGAAGATCAGGGTGGACGTGACACCGTAGAAGAAGGCGGAGTTGGCTGATGGGTTCCGGGCCCTTAAGGCTGCCCATCGCCGCGATGACACGGAAGTAGGCTCAGAGCTTAGAAGTGCTGGCATGTCCTCGTTGAGTGCTCAGTAGTGTAGGCCTACTCTAACGATTGCTCAGCACAATGGGGTGCCTTGATGAACGGTAAGAACTGCGAAGAGCGGTTTGGCCTACAATTCAGGATTTCCAGGTTTATCATCAAACTTAGCAACGCCTTTGATTGGTTACTTTGCGGTCATCATGTCGTCATCCTAGCCTCCACCAAATTTAGTTACCAAAGATGCAGTTCCACGCTAGTCGTAGCCTTATAAGACCAAAGTTTATTGGGGTTACAGTACACTGTATGTTGATGCGCCAGTGTTCCCTGTTTTAATGTGCAACGACAAAGGAGCAGGTCAATACTTACATCGCACGCACGTTACCGTGAATGGCCATCGCTGTGGCAGTGTCGTCTCTCCATTTCTACGTGTTTTGCAGTGAAGTCTACGCGTACGAATTCGCAGGGGCGTAAACTTGCTCAGCTCATCCCATCGGAGCGTAAGCACTGTCAGACTTGCTATCAGTCAGTTCAGTCAGTCCGGAGGCCTCCGGACTGACTAAACTGATGTTTGAAGGTCACTAAACTGGACTAAACTAACTACTAAGACATTTTAGGTAAATTAAAACTAACTAAACTAAACTAATATTACTATTACTATAGACTAACTAGACTAACCTAGACTAACCTAAACTAGACTAACTAATATTAAATTAGGACAGCTGCTCTTATATTCTTAAAATTTCTTCCTCTAATAGTACACGTGCTAGCCTATAAGTAGAGGTAGTTGCTAGCTATATACTAAGTCTTTTTTAGTTCTTTAAACTCTATAAAGCTGCGATAAGCTCTAGCTTTATTTAGAGTCTCTACGTGCCTAATATATCGCTAAGCTCACTAAACGTCTGCTTATAGTCTGCCGCCGTCGCTAGTATTGTAAGTATATTAATAGCAAACTTAGAGAGTACTAGAAATTGTCTAGCAACTAACTCCTAATAGAGTAGCGGGTTAAGTAAGAGCTAATCCTCCTTAGCTAACGCTAGTTGCCGCCTCCAGATCTCATATTCATCCTCCTTCAGACTTGCGGTGCCAGGCGCCCCAGCCGTGGCGGTAGATCCAGCTTTTTGGCCCGCCGCGACCACAGCGCTCAACCTGGCGCCGCTCTAGGTACGGCACGCGCTTAAAATCAAGCCCGACGTAGTTGTCGTCGTCGTCGGGTATGTCCGCCTGTACTACAACGGGCTCACCGGGCTGAGCCTCGCACGCAGTATCGCCAATAGTAGGCGCGTTCGATAGCGACGGTCGAGGAGAAGCGCGCTTATCGTATTCGACGAGGCGGCGGAGGCCTGAGTTGGAGGGAGTAGACATGAAGTACTCTAGAAGAAAATATGCGTCGAGTGGTTGTAGCGGGCGAGACGCGTAGAGCTTGCTAGGTGAGACTAGCGCACTCTAGAAACTCTGATTGGCCTAGCAGCTTATCTCTAACCCATATGGGACTAGTGAGAGCCTATATAGGACTAGCGTTATTTTGTCGCCGCTTCCAAACAACACTAGAAGTAGCTTTCACGGCTACAAAATACAGCCTCAAAATAGCTAACGTCAGTCCAACGTCAGTCAGTTCAGTCAGTTCTAACTGAGTTACCTGACTGATAGCAAGTCTGGGATTGACTGGAAGTCGAAGAAGTTCTCATTCGAGTGCTGTGGACTAGACGCAACCACAAGACAGCCTACGCATCAACCGATTTCGATGGTAGATGAGAGGAAAGTTTACAATTTCGCTAAAGGACAGCGAACCTCGCACAAGAACGGCCTTAAGAAACGAGGGTTCGACTCAACAGATACCAGCAAGGCACCCCTGGATCACGAAGTTAGAGTTTTGGAGAAACGCGTAACTCCTGCTATCCCGAAAGAGTACAAAGAATTCGAGCACCTCTTTGCGGAAGTGGTAGACGGCGAAGCCTTACCAAAGCACCAACCCTGGGACCATGAGATTGTCCTAGAAGAAGGGAAGACTCCACCCTTTGGGCCAATATATCAACTATCGGAGATGGAACTCGAAGCGCTAAGAAAGCAGCTGGATAAGGACTTGAAGAAAGGGTACATCAGACCTTCTACGTCACCAGCAGGATTCCCGATACTCTTCGTACCAAAGAAGAAGGGACCACCAAGGATGTGCGTCGACTATCGCACGCTCAACGACATCACGGTGAAGAATCGATACCCACTACCGAACATCACAGAACTTCGGGATCGATTATCTTGAGCAAAGATCTTCACAGTAATGGATCTACGAGATGGATACCACCTTATCAGGATTAAGAAAGGTGAAGAATGAAGACAGCGTTCCGAACAAGATACGGACACTACGAATACATTGTCATGCCTTTTGGGCTCACGAACGCCCCGGCAACATTTCAAGACCTCATCAACAACGTGTGGAGAGCTCATCTAGACATCTTTGTCGTCTCCTACTTAGACGACATCCTCGTCTACTCCGAGAACGAAGAAGAACATGTTGAACATGTCCGCACGGTGCTAAGGTGCCTGGACCAGTTCAACTTGCGACTCAAGCCAGAGAAATGCGAATTCCACAAGGAAGAGGTCGCTTTCCTAGGTTACATTGTAGGAGCCAACGGAGTACGCATGAGCGAAGAAAAGATCAAGGTAGTCAAGGAATGGCCACCACCAAAGACGGTTAAGGAGATACAGTCCTTCCTAGGATTCCTGAACTTCAACCGACAGTTCATCAAGGATTACTCCAAGATCGCCATTCCGTTGACACGACTCACAAAGAAAGACACACCGTTTGTGTGGAGCAAGGAAGCAGAAGAAGCCTTCCAGACGCTCAAGAATGCAAGCATAACGCCACCATGCTTCCGCATATTCCAATCAGGGCAACCCCTACGCTTCGAGACCGACTCATCGGATCTCGCGCTAGGAGGATGTGCCAGCCAGTTACACGAAGGCCAATGGCATCCCATCGCCTATTATTCACGCAAGCTTTCAGGACCAGAGGAAAACTACGACATTCACGACAAGGAGCTACTAGCTATTGTCGCCTGCCTGAAACATTGGAGATTATATGCCGAGAGTTGCTCAGAACTCACGATATTCTCGGATCACAAGAACTTGGTCACGTTTACGACTACTAAGGTACTCAACAAACGACAAGTTCGATGGTCACAGGAATTAGGACAATACAAGTTCAAGATTGTATTCACACCAGGAAAAGACAACGGCAGGGCCGACGCCCTTAGCCGCAGACGTGATATCGCAGGAACAAAGAGAATCAACGAGTCCGCGATACTTACACGCCACGAAGACGGATCATTAGGACCAGCAAAGACGCTGAACCTAGTCATGCAAGTTACCAACGAGGTACCGGAAGAATTGCAGGAAGCAATCATCAAGCAACACCACGACGACCCTGTACACGGTCACCCCGGTATCACTCGAACAATGGAACTCATCAAGCGGAACTACGAGTTTTCACACATGAAGGACAAGGTCACCTCCTTCATCGCCAAATGCGCAGACTGTCAAAAGAACAAATACAGTACCCACGCACCCTACGGAGAAATGCAAGCAATGGAGCTACCCGACACACCGTGGTAAGACATCTCCATGGACTTCGTTACAGGCCTACCAGTCTCAAGAGACCCTGTTACCAAAGTATCGTACGATGCAATTCTCGCAGTAGTTGATCGTTTCACGAAACAAGCCGAGTACATCGCCTTTCGCAAAGATTTCACGGCGGTACAACTCGCGCACGTCATCAACGACCGCGTTATCAGGTATCACGGCATACCAAAGTCAATTATCAGTGACAGAGACAAGCTCTTCACTTCGAACTTTTGGACGGCATTACCTGCCGCAATCGGTACCAAAAGGAAGCTGTCAACAGCTTACCACCCGCAAACAGACGGACAAACAGAGCGAACGAATCGCACCATGAAAGCCTATCTACGGATCTATGTCAATCACCAGCAAAACAACTGGGTTTCACTATTATGTAACGGTGTGTGGAGAGGGGGAGGACTGCGTTGTCATTGTATAGCTACGAAGGAGAGCAGCTATATACGTGTGTGGGATGATAAAGTGTGGTAGCGATAGCGGTACCCAACTTGTACCGGAGTGGATCTTGGCAAGGCCCAAACCGTTACATATTACCTATGGCACAGATGGCCTACAAAAACAAGCTTTCAGAGTCTACAGGACAGACTTCGTTCTACGCGAATCACGGGAGACACCCAAATCTCTTTACACGTACATTAGCAAGCCCAAGAACGGAAGCAGCTATCGCCTCAGCTGATGGGCTGAAGTCAGTACACGAGTTGCTACAGCGCGAACTCGAAAAGGCACAACGCCAGAGCATCTCATATGTCAACAAGAAACGAAAAACGGCACCTCAGCTAAAGAGGGGGGTAAAGTTTATCTGCTCACGAAGAACCTTCGCACCACACGACCCAGTAAGGGACTCGACAACGTCAAGGTCGGACCGTTTTTGATTCTCAATCAGACAAGACCAGTTAACTATACACTCGACCTTCCACCCGACGCGAAGATACACCCAAGATTCCATATCAGCAAGTTGGAACCAGCAGACCCCGAAACGCCACTCCAGAAAACCTTCCACTACGAAACGGAAGAAGAAAACGAATTTGAAGTCGAGAGAATCCTCGCACACCGAACGCAAGGCAACGACAAAGAATACCTAGTCAAATGGTTAGGCTATCCCGAAAGCGACAACACCTGGGAACCAGATACGAACCTTACGAACTGCCGCCAGCTACTCGCGCGCTATCATGCGAAGCATCAACCGCCGCAGACTCGACTAAATACGACGGGACGTCGCTAGTCCAAGTATCGTCGCCCATACCATCCATCAGACTCCAAGTAAAAGGAGACATAGCAAGACCATCTGAAGGACCAGTAGTCCCCTCTTGCTGCTCCAGCAACGAGATGCTGGCCTCCTCGACAGAAATCGCCTCGGTCGCACGCTCCCTATTCTGTTGCAGAGCTTTCTGCACCTCCTCTTCCTCTTTCTTTAACGCTTCAAGACGAGCTTGAAGGCGTTCACGTTCCTGACGAATTAAGGACCACTCGTTTTCCGAAATCCGAATATTGCAAGTTTTTAAGTTGCGCGGGTTACACTCGTTACATCGACCCGAGCTCACGTGCACCCGGCAAGTAAGGTTGGCAGCCCGACAGTTCCGACAAGCGACAGGCATAGCGTCTCTTCACACTGAGCCGCGTGCGCAAACCGGAAGCTGCAAGTGCATGAGAGTGTAGCTCTACAAAAACGTTAGGCGATAGGATAGAATTTTTTAGATAGCTAGTGTATTACTGTCTACATTGCGTCCTTATGTGTCCTTGGACATGGCACTTTGTACACGTTGGTGGTGCTCGCCGACGTCCTGGAGTAGCTAGAGCTTGTTTGAAACGGTGTGAGGGGAGGGGGAGGACTGCGCTGTCATTGTATAGCTACGAAGGAGAGCAGCTATATACGTGTGTGGGATGATAAAGTGTGGTAGCGATAGCCGTACCCAACTTGTACCAGAGTGAGTCTTGGCAAGGTCTAAACCGTTACATTGTTCTACAATCGCTAGCGATTGCGGCTTCACCCCTGCAGGCAGCTGCGCAACGGTTTCGTGCAGCCCCACCTCACGTAAATAGCTTAGCGCTAGATGCTCCCTGGCAAATCATCGATATGGTTGGTCAGTCGTCGATCTGATGATGATTGATCTTGTGGAATGCTGCACGTAGGGGTGAAGCCGCAATCGCCAACCACTGTATCATAAATCTAATGGAGAAAATAGTTGAAGAAATCGAATCGCATCAAGACAGCGCATATTTTAGCTATCGCGATGTTGCAAAACAGTACAGAGATCGTCAGACAACGCTAGCTTAAAGGCACCAGAGGCAATGCCAGCCCACAGGAGCTTGCCTCGCTAAACCTTCACCCACAACACAAATCTAAGCTTATACAATAACGTAGGTGCATAGCGAGTGACCGGGACAAGCGAGTGGCAGGACTTTGCCAAGACCCCACCAAAATTCTACCTACCTCGCTATGTTTCAACGTAACAACGTATTATTAGACTAGAAAGAATCTCAGATACAGCCGCGCTGCAAAAGACTAACGTGCACGGACAGCTCATGCCCGGAGACACCTCGTGCCCCGCCGAACACCATATCCACCATTTCAAAAGTGAGGCTATTGAGCCACGTACAATAGCTATTATCATGAGATTTTGTAGAAGGTTTGTAGTTAGATGCTTGCGATCAACTTGTACTATCTATATTTTTGTGGGAGGTTGACGCTGCGGCCACGTGATGTGACTTTGGCTGGAGTAGCAGGTAGCTCATCTCCAGCTTGAACACCAGCGTGAGCAGCGCCAGCGCGTTTTTGACGCTTGTTACTTGGTGAGAGTACTCGTGAGGCTTTACGCTTGCGTTGTTGAGCTTGTTAGATAGATTTTTTCTGGTGTTGAGCTTCAACTTTGCGCGCGCGTTCAGCTGCTTTCTCAGCTCGCTCAACCTCACTCATCTCTTTGAGCCTCTGCCTCTCCACCAGAGTTGTCAACAATCAAGCCAATCTGCAATCATGCCAAATGTGGCCCCTGCTTACTAGCGGCCTAGAATATACAGGTACAGCTATACCTAAATAGAGGGGTGGCACGACTCTCTAGGAGGCCCGTGGCTGATCGACAAGGCTAGTGAGCAGGGGCCACATTTGGCTTGATTGCACATTTGGCTTGATTGCAGATTGGCTTGATTGCAGATTGGCTTGATTGTTGACAACTCTGCTCTCCACACGCTTCTCCTCGAGCTCAACTTGACGCTGCAGTCGAGCCTCCTCGCGCTGCTTCTTGGCCCGTGCTTTTTGAAGTTTCTCCTCCGTCTCATCTCGCTCCCGTACTGCTTCTCTAGCTCGAGCCTCACGCAACTTGCGAGGAGACCAGTGGACAGCATCACCGTGATACTCCTGGCGCTGTTGAAGGTCAAGAGCTTTGCCCTTCTTTTTGCCCTTCTTTCTTGTGCTTCTTTTTGTGCTTCTTTTTGTGTTGAAGAGCCTCTCTTAAACCCTCTACTTCATGCTTCAAAAGCTCATTTTGAACAGAGAGATGGTGAACGCTTGAGCGCAGCTTTCTTGCCTCATACTGATGGCCATTAGTGACAGCAGCTCGAACTAATCGATCCATCTTTCTCCAATCATGATCAGAGAGCCCTGATGATGAGCTTCTCTCAGCCTCTGGCGTGCTAGCAAATCTACGGAGGATAACGTTGACATCCATCGGCCAGATCTCAGTAGCTTCGAAGGCCTTCAATATGAGGCTCTCCGTAAAGGAGGATAGCTAGGCGCTCCAGAAGAGCGGGAAGAAATCTCCTTTTTTGATTGGAATGAGGCCTTAAGCTTTATAGAGATGGTTGGTGAGCTCGTTGGAGTAGGCTTGAGAGAGTGGCTTAAACAGCACTACATCGAGCGGCTGGAGCGTATGAGTTGAATGTGGAGGAAGGATCATAAGGAGGATCCTGTGGCGATCACAGTAGTCGATAAACTCCATCGTGACATGAGATCCATGGCCATCAAG
>JARBXR010000310.1:0-14074 GCA_029100535.1 Stemphylium beticola | reverse complement strand
TTAGATTTTAAAGTTAAATATAATAAACTATAAAGGCTTATTATCTACTACTATATACTAAAGGTATTCTATATAATTCTATAAGTCCTATATTGTCCTATGTATAAGATATTATAGGACTTTATAGTATATTATAAGATATACGTAATTTATCCTATAGTAGCGTTCTACTAAGACTATAGAATTACGTACTATACGGAGTAGCGTTATCTATTAGTCCTTAAAGTACTAATCTTCTATCTAACCTATTCTTATAAATCTTATTATCCTTTTAATTTATATTTTACTTAGTCCCTTCTTAGGTTTAGGTTTATAACACTATCTCCCTTTTTTACTTTTATATCTCTATAAACTAACCTAATAGTATCCTATAGCACCGCCTATTATTATACTACTAGTAATTATATAAACTATACTAGGACACTCGCTATAGTATTATGTTAATATTGCGCGAAGAAGAATCTAGAGTGTCAGATATTATTATTAAAGAAGAAGTATAGTAACTACTATAGAAGCGGTGTAAAAACTTATGTGCCGGTGGAGGTGCCTCTTCCGGACTTCTCGAAGTTGGATAGTGAGTTGGCTCGCTTGGAGCAGCAGGAGGCCGATGCCGATTAGGCCGAGGCATCCGCGTTAAATGCGTTGCTAGCCGCTCGGGCCAAGAAGGATCGTCTTAGGAAACAGCGGAAGATATTAAAGCGTTAGGAATAATAGTTAGTTAATGCTTCTAGGAAATACGTTAAGGAGATTAAGGCGTTAGAGTTATTAGAAGTAGTAAACTAGGATATAGAGTTCCTTAAAGAGGGGCTAATACCTAGCACCTTAGCGCTTAATTAGAGTGTCTTTATGCTGTCTTTCTTTAATAGCGATCTAGGTTTTAATATTTCGCTAGATGCTCCTTATAATACTGCGAAAGTAGGTATTAGCAATTTGTAAAGTTCGTGTCTAGCTCCTATATATTTTCGCTATTAGGGTATCCTAACTATTTAACTAGGTATTCCTTTCTATTATCCTAGTTTTAGTGTGCGAGGATTTCTTTAACTTTAAATTCGTTTTCTTTTTCTATTTTATAGTAGAAGGTCTTCTAAAGTAGCGTCTTAGGGTCTACTAGTTCTAATATCTTAATATAGAACTTTAGGTGTATCTTCGCGTCTAGTAGTAGGTTAAGCGTATAGTTAACTAGTCCTATTTAATTAAGAATTAAAAATAGTCTAACTTTAACGTTATCTAGTCTCTTATTAGGTTATTTAGTGCAAAGGTTCTTTATAAGTAGATAAACCTTATCCCCCCTTTTTAGCTAAGGTACTATTTTTTATTTCTTATTAATATATAAAATACTTTAGCGTTATACCTTCTTAAGTTCGCGTCTTAACGACTCGTGTACCGATTTTAACTCATCAGCTGTGGCGATGGCTGCTTCTATTTTTAAGCTCGGTAGTGTACGTGTAAAGAGATTTGGGTGTCTCCCGTGGTTTGCGTAGAACGGAGTCTGTCCTGTAGACTCTGAAAGCTTATTGTTGTATGCCATCTGTGCCATGGGTAATAGTGATACCCAGTTGTCTTGTTGCTGGTTTACGTAGATGCGTAGATATGCTTTTATCGTGCGATTTGTTCGTTCTGTTTGTCCGTCCGTCTGCGGATGATAAGCTGTCGATAGCTTCCTCTGTGTGCCTATTGCGGCACATAATACTGTCTAAAAGTTTAAAGTAAAGAGGTTATCTCTATTACTAATAATTAACTTTAGTATACTATAGTATCAAATAACTTAATTATTAATAATGTGCGCAAGTTATACTACTATAAAGTCTTTTCTAAAGGCGATGTATTCTACTTACTTCGTAAATTAATCGACTACCACGAGAATTGCGTCGTAAGATGCTTTAGTAACAGGGTCTCTTAAGACTAGTAGGCCTGTAACAAAGTCCATAGAGATATCTAACCACAGTGCGTCAGGTAGCTCCATTGCTTGCATTTCTCCATAGGGTGCGTAGGTACTATATTTATTCTTCTAACAGTCTACGCATTTGGCGATAAAGAAAGTAACTTTATCCTTTATATGTAGAAACTTATAGTTCCTTCTAATAAGTTCTATTATTTAAGTAATACTAGAATAACCGTGTACTAGATCGTTGTAGTATTGTTTAATAATTGCTTTCTATAATTCTTCTAGTACTTCGTTAGTAACTTGCATTACTAGGTTTAGTGTCTTTGCTAGTCCTAATAATCTATCTTTGTTGAATTTAAGTATCGCGGATTCGGTAGTTGTCTTTATTCCAGCGATATCGTGTCTTCAGCTAAGAGCGTCTGCTCTGCTATTATCCTTTCTTAGCGTATACACGATCTTAAACTTATATTATCCTAGTTCTTCCAACTATTAAACTTATTATTAGTTAAGTACTTTAGTAGTCGTAAAGTTCACTAAGTTCTTATAATCCGTGAATATCGTAAGTTCTAAGCAGCTTTCTGCGTATACTCTCTAGTACTTTAAGCATGCGACAATAGCGAGTAGCTCTTTGTCGTGGACGTTATAATTTTCTTCTTCTTTCGAGAACTTGCGTGAGTAGTACGCGATCGGGTGCCATTTGCCATCAATGTAGATGCTGGCGCATCCTCCTAGGGCTAGATCTGAGGCGTCTGTCTCGAAGCGCAGTGGGTGTCCTGCGATAAAGATGCGGAAGCATAGTAGTTCTATGCTTACTTTCTTAAGCGTTTAGAAGGCGTCTTTAGCTTCTTTACTCTATATAAATAGTGTGTCTTTTCTTATAAGCCTAGTTAGAGAAATAGCGATATTAGAATATCCTTTAATAAATTATTAATTAAAGTTTAGGAATTCTAAGAATAATTAGATATCTTTAACTATCTTTAGTATTAGCTATTCTTTTACTACTTTAATCTTTTTTTTACTTATTTATACTCTATTAGCTTCTATAATATATCCTAGAAAAGCAACTTCTATCTTATAGAATTCGCACTTCTCTAGTTTAAGCTATAAGTTAAACTAGTCTAGGCACCTTAGTACTATGTAGACATATTCTATATATTCTTCTTTATTTTTAGAGTAGATAAGGATATTATTTAAATATATAATAATAAAGATATCTAAGTAAGCTCTTAATATGTTATTAATAAGTTCCTAGAATATTACTAGGGCATTTATAAGTCTAAACAGTATAATAGTATATTTATAGTGTCTATATCTTATTTAGAACGCTATCTTCTATTCTTTACCTTTTTTTATTCTAATAAGGTAGTATCTGTCTTATAGATCTATTACTATAAAAATCTTTACTTAAGATAATCGATCTCTAAGTTCTATAATATTTAGTAGCGGGTATTAGTTCTTTACTATAATATTGTTAAGCTTGCGGTAGTCTACGCACATTCTTAGTAGTCCCTTTTTCTTTAGTATAAAGAGTATAGGGAATCCTACTAGTAACGTTAAAGGCCTAATATATCCTTTTTTTAAGTCTTTATCTAGCTATTTTCTTAGTGCTTTAAGTTCTATCTCTAATAGTTAATATATTAGCCTAAAGGGTAGAGTCTTCCCTTCTTCTAGGACAATCTTATAGTTCTAGGGTTAGTATTTTAGTAAGGCTTCGCTATCTACTACTTCTATAAAGAGGTGCTTAAATTCTTTATACTCTTTTAGGATAATAGAAGTTACGCGTTTCTCTAAAACTCTAACTTCGTAATTTAGGGGTGCCTTACTAGTATCTATTAAGTTGAACCTTTATTTCCTGAGGTTATTCTTGTGCGAGATTCGCTGTTTCTTCGCGATATTATTTATCTTTCTCTTATCTACTATTAGAATTAGTTAATGCGTAGGCTAGCTTATAGTTGCGTCTAATCTACAGCACTTAAATAAGAACGTCTTCGACTTCTAGTCAATCTGTAGGTTATATTCTTATAACTAAGGAAGTCCTAATATAATGTCGTAGGTAGCTAGTCTAAGAACGTCTAGGTCTATTTCTTCCTAGTGGTCTTAGATGCAGAGCGTCACCTTAGTGACCTCGTAGGTGATCTTGCTTTCATCTGGCATTGGTTGTCCGTTGGCAACCTGGATTCGGTATGGCTCTTGTTTCTACAGTGGCTGAAGTCCTGCTTGACCCACTGCGTGCGCTAAAACGTAGTTAGCCTCTGATCCTGAATCTACTAATGCTTGCATCTATACTCTGTTAAGCTGTACTAGTAGCTTAACGAGTCTTAAGGAGCTTATAGTGTTTATCTTTTTAGCTAGGCCCTCTTAGCCTGTTATTAGTCTAAAAAAGACTTAGTTCTAAATCTGTGAAATTCCTTTGTATTCTGGTGCTTATCGCATGCTTCGCATAAGTAGGTTTGCTAGTTATACTCCTCGTATTCGTTATAGGAGTCGTCGGCGTATTGTGTCTTATACACGGTTTGCATCTGGATAATATCTTGGGGCGTTTCTCGTCCGGGGAAGTAAGCATTCTCTCGCTTATCCCATAGATGCTTCGGGCATACGTCTTTCTTGCACTTAAACCATTGTTCCTTGCACTTAGGGAATCCCTGCACTCTCCTTAGAGACTATGCGGATCCCTGCTTTTCTGAGTAGTAGATTGGGCAGTATTTATAGGTACAGGATGTCTATAAGAGTTTGGCGTAATTGTAGTTGCGTGGGTTATACTAGTACTATATAGTAGTGTCTTAACTTATCTAGTTAACCTTGCGTTTCTCTCTTAATTAGTCCTATAACTATTATTATTCTATTTTCTACGCCTATACTAGCTTATTATTCTAATACTCGCGTATCTCTTATTCTGTAAACTTAGTTATCTATCTATCTACTCCTACTAGTAGGGTTTCCTATATTATAGGTTTAGTAGGTTGTATAATTTCTTAGATATCCTTTTTTAAAGATTTAACTATAGGTTCGTCCTATATATCTATTACTTATTTTATCTATTTAAGTTCTAATATTATTAGTATAAACTTCTTAATTCTTAGAAGGAAATTTTTTTATACTTAGTCTACTTTGCAGGCGAGGTTATAGAAGTATTACTATATTATTTATAAAATATTTAGAGTTTCTATAGTATAGTCTACTAGTTCCTTATTAAGATAATAGAGTAGGCTATTAATCTATTAAGATAACGCCTCTATTTCTAGTAGACTTATATAGGGTGTACTTAGTTAGTATTTTTCCTTAAACGTGGCTATTTTCTCTTACTTAGTGCGTAGTTTAGTCTAATCTTCTTCTAGGGTCTCGTACTCCTTATCTAACGCGAGTGAGTGGTCTAGGTCTTCTTCCGTAGTAAGGGTTATGTTCTTAAGTCCGTCAAGAATTCTATTTTTACTAGATAGTTGGCATGTGATGGCGGGTCGCGTGATCACATTCCATGCTTCGTCTTGGCTATCGTCGGCTTTCCTTAGTACGTTGACTTGTCACATAACCTTGTTCTTGCTGCGACAGTCCCGTGCTATGTGGCCTTCTTTGCTACAGGCGTAGTAAGTGATTTTCTTCTTACTCTTATTATGCTGAAACTTTAGCTTACCTAGTCTCTTAGTAATGTTATTAAGGTGTATAGGTTCGTAGTTATTTCTACTGTATACACCTAGGACTCTAAGCTTGTAGCTTCGCTGACGTCCTTAGTTAGGGTACGAACGTTAAGGTGTATACCTCTGTCAGCTATTCGTCTCTCCTGGGGCTGACGTTCCCTTGTTGAATAGTTTCTTCTTAGTCTGTAGCTCGTACAACTTATTATCTAGCCTAATAGCTTTATTTATAAGTTTCTTAAGTATTATAATACTAGTTCTATTTTGTATAAGTTCCCTGCGTATTATAGATTTAAGACCTTATTAGTATATCTGCATTAAAGCGTTATTATCCTAATTAATAACTATAGCATACTGCTAGAACTTAGTCGTGTAGTTAGTAGCGGCTTTAGTTTACTTAAGCCTTTATATTTTCTATTCTGCGACTACTAATTCTTTAAAAGGTAAGAAGTTCTGTCAGAGTTTGGTCTTAAAGGCGTCCCAGTCCTCGACTAGGGCGGTATTGTCGGCGTCCGTGATAGAGTCGTCTAAGTAACGGCGAATGATTGGGTCGGCCCACTTCTCAGCGTCGTTGCGGAAGAAAGTGGTGGCCTATACGACTCTATCGGGGTCTTCGATCTTTTCTCCTTTAAGATAGAAATACTAATCGACCTAAAGTAGCTAAGCTTTAAGCTTATTGCAGTCGCTATAATATAAGTTAGGCTTATTACTACGTACAGCGTTTCCTCTAGTTTAGGAAGCGTCTAGGGTGTCTATAGCTATGTCGCTTATATTAAGAGTATTTAAAGTGTGAAGGTTATCCTTAGATAACCTAGGGTTGGTTCTTAGGCACGAGCAGGGTTACAATAGATAATACGTACTAATACGATATAAAGATTAATGTATAGTATAGGCGAGTTAGTATAATTAGTAGATTAATATAATAACTTAAGAGTTAAGAATTAAATATAATAAATTATAAAGGCTTATTATCTACTACTATATACTAAAGGTATTCTATATAATCCTATAAGTCCTACGTTGTCCTATGCGTAAGATATTATAGGACTTTATAGTATATTATAGGATACACGTAACTTATCCTATAGTAGCGTTCTACTAAGATTATAGAATTACGTGCTATATAGGGTAGCGTTATCTATTAGTCTTTAAAGTACTAACTTTCTGTCTAACCTATCTTTATAAATTCTATTATCCTTTTAATTTATATTTCGCTTGGTCCCTTCTTAGGTTCAGGTTCGTAACAGCTAATCTACGTTAGTATTAATACGCACTTTATCTTAAACGTATACTAAAGGCTATAGATATGCTTTCTAGATACTAATGTGACCTAGTAGTAAAAACTCTAGCCTAAAACTATTATTAATATAGGCTACTCGCTAGTAAAGAACCCTCGTGTAGGCTCAGCTATTGGCGGCTTTAACTAGCTTAATACGATTAATTCTAAACACAATAGGAGAAGCTACTCTGCAAGAGAATACTATAAACTAAATTTAGGCAGACTAAATATATCGCTTCTAGCTAATACGCTAGTTTCGAAGGTTAAGCTAGAAGGAGCTAGTAGCAATGTAAAGGCCACTAGCGTTTGTTTTATCGTTAATAGAACTACACACACTATTAAGGTAATAAGAGAGGTTATAGTCTATAGAGGGTTAGTTAACTCGCCTTAGATTCTTAAGTTGTCTAGTATTAGATATCCTATTATATTATAAAAAGCTAGTGTAAAAGTTCTTATTAACCTTCCTAGTGTTAGGGAGAACCTATATAACTATATAGTTATAGGTATTAGTTTAGTACGTTATCTATTGTCTATTACACCTCTATTCTAACTGTGCTTAGGGTGTTAAAGACAAATACCCTACTACTAAAGTCCTTAACTATAACCTAGAGATAATGCAATAAGCACTAGAAGCCTATATTACTTATAAAATTAGGCCCCTTATTAGTACCCCTATAGTAACAGGCTTCGTATCTCTTTCTTAAATCTAACCTAAATTTCCTAATAGGGAGACCTATATCTAATCCCTTATTACTGACTTCGCAATAACGTACCCTAATGCCAACTAAGGAGCCCGCAACTCTCTTATCGCTCGCCAACTCTTTGACCTAGAAGAAGCAGTCTGCCAAATCATCGCCTTGCCCCTCGGCGCAAACCCGCACGACGCAGACACACCTAATAAGGTCCTGTTAAGCAAGGAAGATAGAATATGGATGACCCTAGGCGTATGCAGCACGCGCTCCTTATCCCAAGGAAGCGTACATCTCCACACTTCAGACCCAAAAGCGCACCCACAAATCGATCCTGCGTACCTTTCTCACCCCCTTGACCTCGACATGATGGCGCGCGCAACGCTGCACGTACTATCCTTCACTAAGATCGAGCCGCTCGCCTCGGTCCTCCGTCGCGATGCTAACGGCGACCCTATTTTGGCGCAGAATTGCCGGGTTCCAAGGGGTCTTGAGGAAGCGAAAGAGTTTGTCAAGGAGAAGACGCTTACGATGTATCATCCTGTGGGAACTTATGCGATACTGCCGAGAAAGTAGGGGGGTGTTATTAATGCGGAGCTACAGGTGTATAGTGTGAGCGGGCTTAGGGTCGTAGATGTAAGTATTTTTCCCACGCATATACAAAGAAATATTATAAGTTTAGTGTATGCAGTTATAGAGAAGATAAGTAATTTAATTAAAAGGGTTAGAATTAATAGTGTTAATAGACTAACGTAAGTTTTCTATAGATATCTAGTACGTGATTAGACTAAAAGTATACTAGTTAACGTCTATCCTTGCTTCGCGGGACACGCTGTGTGCCGGGACTGGCCAATCAACTTGCAGATTTTGGGCAGAAGTCTGTTGGTAGGCCTTGTAAGATCGTATGGGTGATAACAACAACGAGGTTCTTCTAGTGACTTGGTATTGGTATATTTATCTATAAACGTGGGTGCTACGAAGGTATACCTAAGCTTAGCGTAAGTCGGACTAAAGTAGGATTAAGTCTGCTGTTGCCTACTGCCGCAGTGGTGAGAAGCCGACTTACCTAGAGATACTTATGATCTGACAAGTCTGTAATTTAAGAGAGCTGATTGGCCGGTCCCGGCACACAGCGTGTCCCGCTACGCAGGCATGAACGTTACTCCTTACCGTTTTGGCGCACCCAACGAGCCATTCCGGCCAACGAGCCACCACAACTTAAAGCTGCGATTTCAGAAATGAGGCTGTAGAGCCACCTACAAAAGCTATTATCGCGAGAAAAGCTGCTGTATTGCTATACAGATGCTTGCGGACAACTTGTGCTATTTAAACCTGGCTGGTTTCCTGACGTTGCGGCCGCTGCTAGTAATTTCTGGTGGGGGAGACGCAGCTGGAGGAACAGCGTCAGCACCACTTTGCGCAGCCGCAACACGACGACGCTTTGTCGGATTTCTGGCAGCTTTGTGTGAGACTTTTCGCTTGCCCTTGTTTGGTATATCGTGACTTTTTTGTGCGGTTGCAGCGTCGCGCTGCTGCTTTCTGAGCGCTCGTTGAGCAGCCAGCGCTTCAGCTTGTGCTTTTTTGGCCGCGCGATGCTCCTCAGCAGCACGCTGTCGAGCCGCCTTTGCTTCAGCAGCTTGCTGCTTTTGGAGTAACTTTGAAGCCTCTGTTGCCTGTCTATTGCGAGCTTTTTGGAGTTGTAGCTGCTCGGCTTCGTCCTCTTTCACGCGCGCGCGATAGCGAGCCTTGCGGAGCTTCCTTGGAGACCAGAGGACAGCGCCGCCGTGGTACTCCTCGCGCTGCTGAAGGTCCATAGTCTTGCTGTTGCTTGTACGCTTTTGCCTCGCGTTGAGCGCTTGCTGTAGACCTTGACTATCGTGGTGGAGGAGCTCGTTTTTGTTGGAAGGTACAGGAATCTTCTAGTTATGCCTAAGTGATTGTAGCTTTCTTTATTAAAGTTTGCTAGTAGTTAGTATAGAAGAGATTGTCTTATCTCTTCTTAGAAAATAATATAATTATTTTAACTATTTTATACCTATAGAGAGTGTAATAAAGCCTTAAGCTACTAGGCTTTAACTTTTAACTTATCAGGCACCGCAGCGTTAAGTTTTTTTCGCAGCTCTCTCTAGCTATCGCCGTCGCCCTGCTGCCTAAGTTATGAAGCTCTAGCTTGTCGTGAAGTGCGGTTGTTAAAGAGTTTTAGTACAGCGTCCGCATCTATTGGCTACATGCCTGTAGCTTGAAAACCTTTCTTGATGAGATCCGACCTCATCGTAGAGCTCCACGCGGGCTAAAAGTTCTTGAAGAAGTCGCGTTTCGTGATCTTTGTGATGCCTTGCGATCGGAGGAGGTTGTTACAGTGTAAGCAGTGAGAGAAAGTTGCTATGCATAAGCTGATGTCTTCTTCTTCTGTGTAGCTGTCGTAGTAGCCTTATATAGGGCTATTACGATGATCTGTTTACATGACGTATCGATGATCGCGATAGGCGCAGCAGGTGCTGCTCAAGAGCAGGAGGAACCATCTCTCCACCACGTGGCACACGAATGTCCCTACCTCATAAACCGTCACAGAGGTGGCGGTCGAGATTCTGAGCGTAGTACTTCGAAAGAGGCCCGAAGAGCACGACGTCGAGCGGCTGTAAGCTGTGGGTTGAATGAGGTGGAAGGATGGCCAAGAGGATGCGGTTGCCGTCGCAAAAATCTATGAAATCGGTTGTGAGATGACTGCCGTGGCCGTCAAGGATGAGAAGTCTGTAACTGCGTCGCGCTTTCTGCTTCGTGAAGCGCTCAAATACCTGCTCTAGCCAAGCCAAACCTATGTTGTTATTGCTCCATCCCGAATCCGAATTTGAGAAGAAAATTTCGTGTTTCCCGACCTCTACGGCGTCCACCCAGCCTGATTGAATCCCAGAGGTGCCCTGGTACACGAGAGCTGGCGGCAATGACTCTCAGGAAGCGCATACGCAAGTTAGCAGCGTTATCCATTCACGGTTGCCATCTTGTACGGCATCTTTAGGCCCAAGAAAGGCCTTTGAGGTGACTCTTTTGCCGCGTTTTGCGACACTGACGTAGAAGCCTTTCTTATCTATATTGTAGGTATTTTCGATATTAATGCTGTGCTCTTACATCTTTAAGTTAAGTAATTCGAAGTAGATCTTATACTTAAATAGCGAGTTAGCTTTGTGCCTCTTACGATTAGAGTTGCTAATAAGTAAGTAAGTAGGGCTTAGAAGGTCTAACTTAACTTACTTAATTACCTATTGTGGTCTAGTAGTTACTTTAATAGGTATAACTCTTACCCCTAGTAGTTAGCGTCTAGTTTCGACGAATAACTTAACTTGCTTATTAGCAACTCTGCTTACGATCGATTCTGGGGCTCTATTTAATAGTAAGCTCGTCGGCGTGGCGATAGAGAAACTAAATAACCTAGCTGCGAGAAACCTTATACTTCGTGATTGTTAAAGCGAAGTTATAGAAGTATACTTATAGCGATATAATACCTATAGTACTATAATTATTAATAGCAGCTATCTAATAACTGGTATTCACTAGATCGATAATAGACCAATCATATCGCCTGTCTCGTACCGTAGCAGACACCTAGCGCTAAGCCATGTACGGAGCGTGGGGCTATTCAGAACCATTGCGCTCCTGCGCGTAGGGCTAGAGCCGCAATTGGTAATAACTGTACCATCCTGTGTTACATGTAGTAATACTGTTCCGGTGCTACTATAGAAGCAGTGTTTTAGCGAGAAAATACTTTATTAAGATATTAAGTCTTTATAACTTTTTATAATAAGTATATTTATATATTAAGTAAAGTTATCGTAATTATCTAGAAATATAGAAGTTAGGTTATAAATATATAAGGATATAGAACTTAGGAAAGTAACTATATTACTTATAAATTATATTGCATAAATATACCTATTATTTAGATATAAGCCTAGCTATTCTTAATAACTACCTGCATTTTGTTAATAAGGTAGATCTCTCTAGCTTTCTTATTCTCTTTACTTACACTTCTCTACCTTGCAACTCGCCTTAATACCTCCTATTCTTTTAGCTAAGGCGAAGTTATCTATTAATAGATACGATTTTCCTACAGGGCCTTAAATACCTACCAAGAAGAAAGAAGTAATCCTTATAGATATACAATATCGTATGCCTCCCTATTATACTCTACACGCACCTCCAGATTTACGTATGTTTATTTAACAACACAGAGTAGATTGTCTATATGTATTAGGCAACATTCAGACCCTTTAAGATGCGAAGCCGCGAGAGAGTCTAGAATGCCACGAAACCGTAGTAAGGGACTTAAAACAAAAGGCCTAGCAGGCATTGCAACTATATTAGAACGCAACGAGTCAGCTATTAATAGAGAGATAGATAGAAGAACGATCTCTAGGTAGTAAAACCTATTAACTGTATCTAGACTCACCTATGCCGTTCTAACAACTAGTCACGGGTACTGGGTGATTTCTCAACATCGCTTCTTGGGACTCCATGGCTCGGAAGTACGGCCACGTCTGCATAAGTGGTTCATGACCTTCGGCATCCCGGAGCGCAAATGTGTCGTAGAGCTGCGGAGGGTGACTAAATTCTAGTGAGCAAGCGGCTGCAAAGTCTCCATCGTTTGTGCTGAGTAGTCGGAGGACATCGTCCGTCTATTCTATCGTCAGCTACTCTAGGCATCTCCAGTGTGAGCCAGCCTATAAGACATACATTAAACACGACGTCGTTTAAAAAAAGAACTTTCTCAAACTGCTCCTCTTGCCGAGCTAGCTCCTGCAAAGGCCGAAGGGCCTAGTTGCGAAGTCTAGAAAGATATGGTATCCGCCTGAGCTCTCTCCTTCCTCTAGAAGTGCCGATCCAGCTGTCGCCCTTTTCCATAACAGAGATGTCATCTAAATGAGTAGTCTCCGAGAGAGTTATGTTTCGCCTGATGTCATGCGCCTCTAGCGCCATGTTAAGCTCCCTAAGGGCTCCTTTGCTATCGTCCCAGCTCCCGCTTTCGTAGATAGTAATAAAGACATTCTCTCAGCCGAGCGCATTTACTAAAGCTATTACAGCATCGTTCTAATAACTTCGCAGAATCTACTCGTTATTCTAATATATACTAGCAATATATACTCGTTCTAATCGCTATATAATAAACTCGTCTATAGGGCTTAAATAGCAACACAGAATTTATACTACCTTAAAAATATAGAATATAATAGAAACAAAAAGGAGCAATTGCTTAATTAGACAATAATGTAGCACTTGTAGGGTGCATATTATTACTACCATCGAGACTTCGTAGACGCGTGCTGCAGGTTAAGGAAAGCGGGCAATTATAGATATCTTTATTCCGCTGCAAGTAAAAAGAAACCCGCGGCAGCTAGGGGGGCATAGGAAAGTATATATTAATATATATAGCTGTCCCTATATAAGTCGCTGTATAATTTAAAAAGTATAAGTATAGGGCGCTTTAATATTATAAGTTATAATAGGATTTATCCTATTTTAGTATAATACTATGTACCCGTGCGAGTTAAACTAAAGTCTATATTTAGCTATCCCACGTGTTAGAATTATGTCTAAATAAGTACAAAGATCCTTCCTATACTGCATGTGTCGCTTATGTTGCTTATGTTGATCGCGACAGACCTTGTATGTCAACGCAAAGAGGCTTGTGTATGAATGATGAAGTCTCTCTTCCCTGGACCTGCAGATTGCGCGGCACAGCTGCTTGCAGAGACTTCACTACGGCGTGTACGGAAGGTGAGCGAAGCGAGCGCGGTTGGCTTGTTGCAGATGCCGGGAACCCACTCGCCCAATCCAGAAGCGTTAGCCGCTGACTGCCAAGCAGACGCGCCACCGCGGCACGGTTCTAGTCATAACAGCTTTGCACTGAGCCGACGGATCCTGCAAGGTGCTCACGGTCGTCGTAGGATCACGTCGCGATCTGCCTCGCCTGCAGTGCAGAACAGTCGCTGCAGCCTTGCTATAGTGCTTCCACTAGATGTACGCGGCTGACCGAACCTTTAATAACCCCGCTCGCTAGCCGAGACTATCGCTATATAGTCCATTCTGAGCGATTACGCAAGCGAGTGTATTATACCTAGCATAATAAGAACTCTCGCGATTTTGCTAAGACCCTAAGCCGGCTTGCGATTGCGATTGCAGTGTTAGTAGTTAGCTTAGCCCGCGCTTCTCCAAGAACGCTCTAGCTAGGTATTTATAGCCGAATAAGTATAAGACGGTGTTGTCTAAGAGTAATGCAATATTAAGTGGCACAACGCTCACACAGGATACGCTATTTAATTTTTTATAATAGCCTTAGACGTATAGGGCTATAGCTGCAGTACTTAAGAAGTAAGGAACGTGCAGTATATAGAATAGTATAGAATAATTAAGAGAGGCATAGTATAGATATAACATTAGTGTGCCAGGTTACTACTAAATTAATTTCTGCTTACTACTAGATCGGCTCCTGCCCATTGAGCTTCGGTTCACCTTACTCTACAACCAGAGTTGGCAACAATCAATCAAGCTTCAATCAAGCCTAGTCGTCGTCGTGAAAACTGCAATTCAATCAAATCAA
>JARBXR010000030.1:109896-254825 GCA_029100535.1 Stemphylium beticola | reverse complement strand
AGGCATAGCTCGCTAAGGTGAGTAGCCGCGAGGAGGTGAAGAGGAGGAGCAGTAGAGACCCCAAACCGTGACACATCTGGATTGGCTTCATGCAAGCTCTGCTTCTTGGTTCTTTCGACGCTACAGTCCCACTGGTAGCATCCCAACAGTTTGGCTTCAACAGCCTGAAAGCGGGACTACTTTTTTTACCGCTTGGTGGGGCAGATTTTCTCCTTGGGCCCGGGTTCGGGTGGTGCGTCGACCGTTTCGGCACGAGGCCAGCCGCCTTCCTTGGTTTCACCTGGCTCATACCTACTCTTATATTACTTCGACTACCAACTGATTCTGAACTCGTCGAGAAGCTGAGCACCCCACATCTTGTTGCGCTTTACGCTGGCCTGCTGGCAGCCAATGGGATGGGACTAGCAAGTGTCAACAGTCCTAGCATTGTGGAAGCAGGAAGCGTGGTCGAGAAGTACTACAAAGCAAACGAAGATATTTTTCAGCAAGCACCATATGCTCAGCTTTACGGAATCAACAGCATGGTTTTCAGCGGCGGGCTGACGGCGGGTCCGTTGATTGCAGGTTCACTACGAGAAAAGATCGGGTATGGCAATATGAGTGCAGTTCTCGCTAGTTTATGCGCGCTTACGGCCATTCTATCGGCGTTATTTATTGGCGGGAAAGAAGAAGAAGAGGATTCAAACAGCGAACGCGACAACTGAGTGTCAGAGGGCAACATTTGTAGTTAAAGGATAACGATCACATTGATACCAATCTACATTCCGCTAAACTATACGAACGGTCGATTAATCACCATCGGTTATAATTCTCCCTTTATTGACATGTGCCCACGGATACCCGTACTGAAGGGCACTGTGTCTTGGGTACCACCACACCCGTCTTTGGAGATAGCGAAGCAAACTAATCGCTGCCACACGTACAGACATTAGTGGACCCTGTATAGTTCTTACCACAGATGCCGCAGCGGTTGCTGTTGACTGGTGTTGTATTGGAAGCGGTGACAGACGCTACTAGTGTGTCAGTAACATGTGTGAGACACATATTGCATCGGGTATGAAACTTACTGATTATTTGGCGGATCTTAGAGGGTTGACTGTGAAATGAGTTTAGTGGCGAATCTGCAGTGATTGTCAATAGTGTTTGAGCTAAGATTCAAGGTGGGAGGTACAAGGAGCAATTTTATATTCGAGTCTTTGATAGCAAAACAATGCCTTTCCGCTCACAGCAAGTTCAACCCTCGATCCAACTTCCACTACTGGCAAAGTGAGACCCAACATCAAGGCGATAAGATGTTTCACAAAGACCCGGGACCCTTTCACGTCTCCGCCACTGTTAGACCTTTCCAAGATCTCTCAACACCTGTTTCAACAATTCATTATCCTCCTCTTTTGAGAAATTGCGCGCAATACTCGGCGCAGCCATCTCGGTATTTTCGCATGTCCAACCTTTTCGCACATCTTCGGTGACCTTCAAACCTGCCCTCTTCCTCAGGAACCATCATGCGCGTCTTCTCTTTGAACATGAGATACCCGTCCAAGTAGAGATTACAATTGCCCAGCGAGTTATTCTTGATAGCCGTCTCAAATTCGAATGGAAAGAAGCCTGCTACCTCCTAATCGATTAGGGCGGCCAGTTCATAACGCGCGACGACATTTTCTTGCGATTTCCGAACCAGCAGGTTTCGAGGTTCGATGTCGTTGTGACAGAGCACAGCGCTTTCTTGAAGTATCTGGAGATCGCGGATCAAGATATGTACATCGTCTAGCTCAGGCAATGGTGACTGAATGTGTATGCCATCCCCGTTCTGTGCTGCCGATACAGAGGACGTGATGGTCTGTTTGAGCTGATGCTTGGCTGCTAAGTTCGCAAGTAGTTCGTGAATATTTTTCGCATATTCACTGCTGGAACCACCGATCATGGGCTTGTCTTCGCCTTTGAGGGAGGGAGTCTTGCAAATCAGCTCTCGTACAACCCCATCCGAGGGGTTGATTCTTTGAAGCTTCGCAATTGCCTCTACAACACCATCCACGAGCGCCTCCTTCTCCGCAACATCAAGAGAAGACCAGACGGACTCCAGCTTCACCGCATACGGAACGAACGCTGTAACTGTGTATTCGACAGCTCTTTGATCTGCTGTTAACGTCTCCCCAAACGAAACCGTCTCAGGGACGAGCTCCGGGATTTGAAGACGAGCGACTTTTTGAAGCGCAACGACTGGTTCAAGCATACCAATCGAGGTTTCCATGCGAACTACAACACTAGGCTGCACGTCAAAATTCGCTTTGAACGTGCAATTAGTAAAGCAATTGGCAGAAATCTCGACATATTTCGGCTGAGATGACGAGAAGATGGCCGAAAGGACGACACCATCTGGAAGAAGATCTTTGTCCATGTTGATAGTATCGAGAGAGCGTTGATGTGGGTATTGTTGAACAAAGAGAAGAGCTGCATGATATCGCCTATTATACACCTGCCAAGGCTGCACTTAGCCGTACCATTGTGTGTTTGGCTTCGCAAGAATACGTATCCTTTCACCGTCAATTTCGCATTTGTTTCCATCTTTTGTAAGTTTGACGAACCATTAAACTTGTCGGCGAAGCATCGTGCAGTGAAGTTTAAACATTGTCTAACCCATGGTCTGAATCTCCGGTGAACTCAAAAGGCTCGCTGAAGGCACCTCAGAGTGAATCATCAAACGCCGAGATGGGATCCAAAGTAACGACCGTAGAGTTTTCCGGCAATATTGCCAAATCCTCGTTTGACCCCGAGCCTTGCGTCAGTGATGTCAGACATTCCCTTTCGTCCCCCAGAGCGGCATTGTTACTCCTACTACCAGGTTTAGGACGATTTAGGCCTGTAATACCTCTCTCTGGACCGAAACTTGGTGTCATAAAAAGATTTTGCCCATTTCGTCTTTGCCGACCATTTGGCAAATGCATCGTTGTTCAGGACCAGGCCGTGCGGACGAGATCGTGAAACGGCGTCATAGCGTGCGGAAGCCTCTTCCATAAGCGCGGAGAAATCAACGAACTCGCGGAGATCTTTTACGTCCCATCCGCCTGCTTCGATGGAGCTGGGGCGGATAAGCACGACGAATATATACGCGAATTGCGCAAAGATGCCAAAAGGGACGATGGGATAGTCTTCAACAGGCAGCTCGAGATACGTATCGGAGGGGCTCTTCGCTGCTTCCATACACCGCCCCATTCCGTCTAGTCTTCGCTGTAGGTCTATTTCTTTACCAGGATTTATCGCGACGTCGCCGAATGAGCGCTTACAAATGGCTGTTTGTGTACAGGCTTGCTGTAGGCGCAACACAATCGCCATGGCTCCTTCCTCAGAGGTAGATCCGACATTGCCAAGGTCGCTGAGGAAAGTCCTTGCGAAGAACTGTACTCGGGCATGCTCATACTCGGCACCCATCACTTCCTGCATGATACGCTGGCTCTGTACAAGCTGTACGAGATATTCATCGCTTTCGTATTCTCCGGCTTGCTTGAGCTCATCAACACATCTTGCCAGCCATGTGGTCCGATTCAGTGTGTCCACTTCCCAGAACGAGGGCCATTACCAAATGTAGCAGAACTGTGTGGTTGGGAGCGGAGATATGGGGGTTGTACCAATTCATGAAGACGAGGATCCCTTGGAGCAGATCGAGCGACTCCTCGCTGTTTATCAATAAAGTTTCAGATATTTTCTGCATCAGTCGCTTTGCCATGATCTGTTGCTTTCATGTGTCGTGGAAGAATGTTACTGTTGCGATTGCCTGCATCAGGAACGGCTTGGATGCAGCTAAATTGGACGCCTCGATATGAGGCGGGATCACAACGAAAGGCATGTGGCGCGCCATGAGCGTTCGGTACCGGTTGAACAAGTTTTCAGTCATATCTATGTCTGAATCTGGATCTTTGAGCCCGGTCAGAGTTCCTCCTGTTTGTCGCTCGAGAAGATCGTTAGCGGGCCGGCTTTGGCTAGTAGTAATCGGCGAATTTATGGAGTCTGAAGGCTGAATATAGTGTGAATCTGCAAGAGTGGAAGCCAGAAGTTCGATATTGGTATCCAAAGATCTATTGGCTTGATTGGCTGCCAGATAACGGGACAAGTTGTCAAGCTTCGTTTCCAGATGTTTTAGTCGAGCGGCACGCCTATCGGTAGGTCAGTTCTGTAAAACTGAAACAACGTAGAAAAGCCTGTACATACGTGGCTTTGGTCTTATTGCTTTTGCGCTTCACTGGTTCTCGGCAATGGCAGTCCTTAAGCAGTCGCGCGCATCTGGACTATAATTACTATGTCTTCAGCCATCCCAGTCAACGTCGATCCGAACACGACGAACGCACCCACAGTGAAGGTAAGCTACTCACCTATCGCAAGAATTATTTCCTGGGCGCCTGGAACACTTACTCTTAGCCTTGGCGCATACTGTACATGATTCACGGCGATTTTGACTTGTGCTGGGTCGGTTGGCTGATGTTTCGCGAGGTGTCTTGTGCCGACTCCATTGCTAATGTGTTGTATGAAAATTACTGTAGGAGGAAGCACAGAATCGGAAAATCCAACAATGGGTCAGATGAACAATAGGAGGGGTGGTGCAGATTACTTAAATTCAAATGGGTAAAGCGAGGGAAGCTTATGTTCGTCCGTCTAAACTCCGACAGCTCCACCAGTATGACAACATCGACATGCACACATCTAGCCATTGAGCAGAGTCTCATGCACACCACCATATCGCTTACCGGCAACCGGGAAAGTATCTTGAGTTATCTGGAGATCTACCATGTCATCAGTCAATTCCGACAATTGGCTGTTCATCATGACGCGACCCAAGTTGGTCGATCCCGGAATCGGGATTACGCCCTGACGCGCTACCCAATCAATTGTGACCTGCGATGTTTCGAGGCCTTTCCGTTCTGCAATTCTCTTTGTAGTTACGACGAGCCTGTAGTTTTGGTCGAATACTTCGGGCTTGAAGCGATCAAGGTGTTGCCGGTGGTAATCATTGGGCGCGAGATCGTCAAGCTTCTTGAACTGGCCCGCCAGCCAGTCCCTACCAACGGGACTGTACGCGATAACCGGGATGCCGACTGCTCAAAAACTTTTAGCTTTGATCTTCATGATCGGAACTGCTGCAGTCTGACGTACGTTCCTGACAAGTATCCATGATGCCGTTGTTGAGAGGGTCAGGCGTGAACAGGCTCAGCTCCACTTCAACAGCTGCGATAGGATGCATAGCATGAGCTTTGTGGATGGTATTCGCGTTGACTTCGCTCAAACCGATGCCGCCGATTTTGCCTTCCTTTACAAGTTCAGCCAAAGCTTTCACGGAGACCTCGACGGGAGTTTTGGGGTCGATGCGCGCTACGAGTCTTCATTAGTTACTTTGGTCGCGACAATTACAAAGTGCCACCTCCCCCATCTCGAAGATGTCAATGGTCTTTGCCCCTCCTAGTCCTTCGAGAGCCTGCTTGACAGATGCACGAATGGCTTCGGGGCTGCCTGTGGGACCAACACCATGACTGAAAGCACCTTTAATGTGCAGAACAACCTTCTCAGTATCCTCTGGATATTCTTCAAAGTAGTGCAGCATTAGATGCACAGAGCTTGAACCCGGGGTGCCGTAATGAAGACCGCCATTCCATAGGTTTTCGTCCTGGTCCAAAGCTTTCTTCAGGAGGCTTAATTGGTATTCACGCTCGAGTTCCGGGAAGATTGGAATGGCAGTCAGACCTAAGCACTGTTAAGGCATCTCTATAAGCAGTGCAGATTGAACTCACCCATCATGCCAAATCCGACGGGGCTTATGGGTCTGCTGCAAACGCGTGTGATTGCTGCTTTCGAAGTACTCATGGTAAATATGAATGATGCGGAAAAACTGTTAGTCGCTATTTCGAGAAATAGAGCTCACAAAGATGAGATTGTTGATGCCCTTGATCCAGCACAAGTATTGCGCTTTTATAGCTCCATCTCGAACGGCATTGCACGCAATAGTTTGACCCAACTATGCGTCTCGAGCATGTTTGGAATGGCAGCGGCAAGTTCACTCATAAAGAATCAATGCGAAATTTGTAACATTCCGATGCCGTTCGCAGATATTGTGAGCTGGGTGAGAAGAAGCGAAGTGTGGAGATTCGGCTGACCCGGACGGCGGCCCTCCAAGCGACGCCGGCCTTCGGGGTTTCGCGCCACCTCCGTGCCCGTCCCAAGACCTCCGGCGATCAACGATACTCAACCAGCCCGACGGTGACCTTTGCCGCTCGTGCGTTTCAGCTCGTGACGCACTATATTGCTTAATTCAACAAGACTATTAGCCTCTGCGTCGAAGACACAAAGCTAACGATCTAGCCGTTCAGAGGTCGTCGACGCAACACCCTACCTAGCAGCTTCTAGCAGCTACTTTCCATGTAGTGTTGATCACGGAGCGCAAACACTCAGGCGCATATAGCCGTTAAGAGTTTTATACGCTAAAAGGTTGTGGTTCTTCCTGATTAACGCAAGAATAAACAACAAAAAACGCGCTGTGACCAACAGAGAAGCTGAAGGTATGCTTTAATGGATGGTTTAGGCCTGGGTATCTGTCCATCTCTCCCTCCTCCTTCGCTCTCAGTCACACATTACAACGTTTTACAAGATACGGTTGACAGCCCGCCCTTAGTTCTTGGCGTGCACACAATCGGGGACGAGCTCTCAAACACCAACTCGACGCTACCATTCTTTGCGCCCGTAAACTGGATATTAGCACTCGCATTCGCCAGGTTCATGCCAATGCCAGCACCAATCGTTATGGCCCCCGGAGTCATAGTAAAACCGCTACCCAGACCGAAATCACTAGAGCCAGCTTGAAGACCGCCTACAACATTAAACGTCAGTCATATCTTTCTGGAAAAGCTTCCGAATATCCTACCTCCATACGAGATGTCGGCTTCCCAATTAATGCCGCAGCCTACGCCGATGTCACCAAATGGTGTTAGGGTACCCGCTGCCGCAACATTTCCGGACCCGCTAGTAGATGTGACGTTTTTCTCCAGGCTAGTTATATCGACACCGTCGGCTCTACGGTGTTGTTGTAGTGTTGCGGATACTAGCATTTGCATAGCAAGGAATGGTATGACGACGTGGCTAAACATATTGCCAATGGCGTACGCTCTGGTATGTTTGATAGAAAAGAAGGTCGTTTGGAGAAAGGGCTGCAGTCGTACGAAGCTAAGGGGGATACTGAAGTTTGGTTTTATAGCTTGCACATATCTAATTCACAACTCAGGGGCAGCAACATAGCTCTGTTTATCCTGGCTTTCGACTAGCTCGGCCCTTTCTTGTACACGTTCATTATCTGTGGCTGTGTTCCCACTGGCTCCGGTAATTTGCAAGGCGAAGTTGATGTCAAGCGTTCGGGCCGACACTAAACCTTATTCTGATGGAATGGGATCGCAAATGCCGCGGCTTCACAGGAAGCTGTACACTAGAAGAGTTTTGCCGTTTGCAAGTGTCTAGTCAGTCTAGACATGTCTCTATACTATTTGGAGACTCTGTTGGATTGCGATCGGACAGGTATGATGAACGGTATGGAGTCGATGGTTCCCCGGGACGATCTCGGCTTTTCTAGAAGCCTTTGGGCTATGGATCACCCATGTCACGGGCCTGACCCTGCTGTCAGCATCGTTGACGTAGACCGTTTAGTGCGAGTGAGAACTGCTGTATCACATAATGCATAGCGCGACACGAGCCGTCTTTATAACGGCAATTGCTCCCTGTGAAATCCGGTGGTAATTGTCCTTCCTTCAATATTTCTCTTCCAAAATGCTGGCCCGGTTTGCTCTTGGCTTGCTACTTGCGGGAGCGCATTCAGTTGCGGGTGAGAAGCCTGGCGCACCGTATCCGAAAGCCAGCAACGATTCGCATCTTCATACCCATGATGGGGGCTTCACACCTGATTTCTATCTCTCTGTCACTTACGAAAACCATACCGTAGGATGCCAGCATCGAATGTCTGCGTTAGTGAACGGTACATCCCCAGGACCGGCATTGCGTCTTCCCGCCGGAAAGACGACTTGGGTTCGAGTCTGCAACGACATGGACGAGTATAATACAACTATGGTGCGAATATAATTATATACCATCATGAGAAAGTCTAACAAGGATCAGCATTGGCATGGTCTTAGTCAGCGTACAGCACCTTTCAGCGATGGATCACCCGTAAGCCAATGGCCAATCGCGCCACACAGGTGCTTTGATTACGAAATCCATCCTGAGATCGACGATGGAGGGACTTATTTCTACCACTCTCACATTGGCTTCCAAGCCATCTCCGCTGCTGGACCTCTCATCATCGAAGACTTCGGCGCACCTCCATTTGAGTACGACGAAGAGCGGATAGTCTTCTTGCAAGACTACTACAACAAGACTGATGAGACAATTGAGCACGGCCTTGGCGCAACACCATTCGTATGGTCCGGCGAAACAAATGCGGTATTAATCAATGGCGTTGGCGTAGCAATTGGCGAGCAAGCTGGCCACGGTGACTGCCAACTGCCAGTCATCGATGTAGAACCCGGGAAGACTTACCGCATGCGCTTCGTTGGCTCTTTGGCTATATCGATGGTTTCTCTTGGCATCGAGGGCCACTCGAAGCTCGATATTATCGAGGCAGACGGTCACTACACTAAGCCGCATACAGTAGATCATATCATGGTTTCATCTGGACAGCGTTTCGATGCACTTCTCTGTACAAAGACGGTAGAGGAGCTTGGAGACAAGACCGATTATATCATTCAGTTTGAAACAAAGGACCGGCCAGCAATCTACACTGGGTTTGGTATTCTACGCTACCCCAGCGAAGGGCCTAAGATCACTTCCGCCCCTACGATAAGCCCTCTGACTCTTACCAACGCCACATACGACTATCTGGAGTACGCATTAGAACCTCTAGTTCCCAACGACTTTCCCCAGGCATCCGAGATAACTCGCCGTGTCCACATCGACAACGTGCAACTCCGACAATCCACCACCATCTGGCAACTTGACGGCCTGAACTGGACGGAAAACACCCCTGCTAACAGCCCTCCTTACCTAGTAGACATCTACAAGAACGGACCCTCCGCAATGCCGAACTATACCGCGGCTATGGAAAACAACGGCTGGGATCCACACACGCTAACCTGGCCCGCTAAGCTCGGAGAGGTCATTGAGATTATTCTTGAGAATACCGGAAGTGAAGTGGATAACAACGGCGGCTTCGACTACCACCCCTTCCATCTCCATGGTGCTCACTTCTATGACTGCGGAAGCGGAAACGGAACATATGACCCCGTCGAAAACGAGAAAAAACTCGCAAATTACAGCCCCGTCAAGAGAGATACCACCAACTTGTATCGCTACAGTACCAAAGGTACAGCTGGAAAGGAGCAAGGATGGCGCTGCTGGAGGCTGCGTGTACAAGACGCGGGTTGCTGGATGCTGCATTGTCATGTGTTGCAACACATGATTATGGGCATGCAGAGCGTATGGGTTATGGGAGAGTACGAAGATATTGCACGCATTCCATACTCCGGTGCTCAGGGCTATCTCGACTTTGGGGGTTCAGCATACGGAGGAGATGATCACTGGCCAGTGGCTTATCACAACTGGGACCAGTAGGCTGCTTAAGCCGATATTACCTTCATTATAATTAGACTTCTACGTGCGGAGGAAAAGCTTCACTCTCCTTCATTATTATACTTGCTTTCGGTAGGATTCTTAGAACAATCAATCATAGTTTGCAAGAGATACTGGGGCTTTCGCTTGTCGTTGCGCCTGAAAGATCAAGTCAAAGTCGCTGCTAGCTTCTGGTTGGCACAGTCAGCTAAGCGATTGCCTACTTCACCGTATTCTTTTTCCCGACCTACATAAATAATCGGTCATCTCACGAGATCAGAATCCTTATTTCCAATCGTAACTGAACTCTGAGCTATCTGTTATGGTGTTAGGTAGCAGAAAAGCAACGAATGCAGCCTTCAACACTGGCAAAAAGCTAACACGCACCCTGGACAATCAGACATGGCAACTGTCAACCGCCTAGGTAAGCCGCGATCGGGCAGCAAATATTGACAGGCCATTTCAACAGTGCAGTTTGCCCGCTACTCAGGCAGGTCAGACTAAGGGTGCGATGCGTGATTGTGCTCGCAAGCTAATTGCTTGCTGACAAGTCTGAACGAAGCGTAGGCGACCGCAGGCCACAGTACACATAGGCACGAAGGTTAGAGATAGACAGCTAAGCATTAAAGTGTTTGAAAACTAGCTGTGCTATCTACAGAGAATCCACCAAATAAAAATCCAGAAAAGACTCAACTCTAGCTGCTTTCCCCCTTCCAATTACGAGCCGACAACAAAGTAAAAAGAACAGAGTTTAGCCTCAGCACTGAGCCGATACCAGAGTAGATCTGTTCGACAGTCCCTGTGCGCCAAAAGAAGACAAATGAGGCATGTTGGCAGCCTTTAAATGTTGCACGAGAAGGAGGAAATATCGTCGTTCATGGTGGAGAACGACGAGTGCGACCGAATGCCGGCAAAGTCGCCAGTGGTGTCGATCTGACCATTTCCGTCGCGGCATCTAGTGTCACTATCATCAGTCAGATCATGCAGCGAATATCTGATATCAGAATCATCTCTTACTTGTATAAGATGCACTTATGGCCGTTGGCCTTGAGAAAGCTGACCTTGTCGTTCAATCTTCCGGCGGATTCTGCTGCTTTTTAGCTAGGAATCGGATGTGTGACATTTTTAGAAGAACTTACGACATTGTCCGTAGTGAAAGTTAACAGTGTCACAATCGTTGAAGTCTTTACTCGAGCAAAGTTGAACACTGGGGTTAAGCTCTCTCTCCTCGACCTGGTTGATGGCAGACAGAATAGCAGCTGCTAATGCTTCCGAAGAGGCGAAAAGGGCGAGGGTGAAGACCTTGGAGAACATTTTTGGATCTGAGTCGGAGAAAGACTGATAGTGTTGGAGTGTTGTGAAGTAGCGATTGCAAAGTGATGAATGTAGCTGTTGTGAGTGATATCGTGTCCAGGTAGAAGACATCTGACTCTTATAGATGTGAAATTGAGCCCAAGCCATTCGGGTTTCACAGCCAGCGCCTGCCAATATTACCTCTAGCCTGCAGATTCAGGGGTATACGAGAGGGAGGACGGGTCATTTCTCGTAGTTGATGCTTACGGCCAGGTGTTCGGCAAGATCAAGAGAGAGAATGAAGTTCGTCAAGCGGATACGGTGAAGGCAGTGAGAGGGCTCAGACATCTCGACCAAATGCTCCTGACTACTTCGGTCATTCTTCATCATCTTTGCACTGGCTCGTGAAGATTGGATAGGTACATGGCGAAGGATGGCGTTAATCTTGGGCTTTCGCCTTGAGGCCCAGTATAACCGCGTTAGATCAGCGAGAAGGCCGCACCGTATATTATGCTGACGAGTATGTGATCTGGGATAGGTATTTACGTCTTCTAAAAATGCGAGAAGGATTGAACTAACTTGCTCCGTTTATGAAACAGACTGATATTCATTTAGAATGTTTATTTTAATGTATTGGCGAAGAAGAAATTCGCGATTGTGTGGAAGGTATTCGAAAACGACACCTATGAGTCAGCCTCTCATGACAGAGACCAAGAGAAACCTCCCCATTGGAAGTGTCACCCGCTGTTCAAGATGGAGTCATAGCGACTTGGCGGTTTATAGGCAGCCGGAAAGCCGGATGTGCCGTGTGTGGGGGCAGTCCTTTAGTGATATGATGTTTCGCTTCGGAAACGGTGCTGTACTAAAACCCCGGGTTTATTGTGGAAACGTGCTCAGGAACAGGACCTGAATCGGACCCGAGCGTTGCCCTACAATGAGTCGAACAAAGAAAAGGGATCATATGTACCTCTACAGTTACCTAAACATCGATCCGAGAGAATACAGGCAGCACTAAATGGTGTCACGACTTCCGCGGCAGGTTAGTCTTGCATTTCGGTGACTTTCTGTGGTACGTAGAACTGTCTATCTGCCAGATCCAGGAACGGACCTATATTTCTGCCCCATGAGTTCAAGTTCGAACACTCGGGTTTTTCGGGTTTTGGTTTTGATTCTAGCTAGCATAGTTCAGGTCGATCTGATAATCGGGCCGTTATGGGTCGTTGCGGCAGTGAGGTCAAGCCCGTGCTGTTGTAAGCAAGTAGTAGTCCTCCTGATGATCTCGGATCTACGGACAAGTGCGGACCTTGGTATGGCTCACTCATTTCTCATGGTATTGATGCTCATGTATGCTACCACTACTGCGTCAATTCTAGGCCAGACCGATCTCGAAATCTGCATGCAGGCTATTTTGCAATTCCAATAATGGCATCCTAATATCAGATCTAACGGTAGTACGGTAGATGTAGTGCTCTAATCTTGGGATTGAGGAGTACAAATGGCTTGCACGTGAGCGAGGCGCCAAGAATGCCAAGCTATCCGCCAGTAGGTCTTAGTGCTGACTATCATCTATATAGGAAGGACTCGGGGTGGTTGTACAGGCCCTTAGGGCTTGTAACAACATGTAAGGCCTTGAAAATATGACTCCGGTACACCCAAAGCTTTGATTTTGGCTGGAAAGTCTTTTACGGGCAAGTTCATTGGAATGATTCGACGTGGGGCATGACATCCGAAATAATGTGGATTGCTGAGATCAATGCTCGATATCCAAAGCCTCGAAGGTTATCGATACTGGAAAGACCGCTATTTTTTATGAACACCATCAGCCAATTGCCACTCTATCTTTCAGAAGCATCCTCACCTTTACCTCTTTATATTCGCTACTCCCGAAGCCCCTATCGTCACCAACTGTACCTCTTTACAATGACTCCTTCATTCTTCAAGCTCTTTCTGTTTGCTGCCAGCACCGCCAACATGGCTCTGGCTATGATTGCAATCGAGGACCTTGCGGTGGGTATTCACTTACCTTTCAAGGCGATGGTGGATCTTCTGAACGCCGACGACTACGCCACGAGCGTTTCCGATGAATAGTGTGCTTTGCTACAGCAGCCGGTTGAGGAAGTTAGGAACTGGCCCGACGATGTCAAGGAATATGTCTTCGCGGAAATTTCGGCGGAAATTTCGATCTTGGTCGCCCCGGAAGTTGAAGGCAGCCTGAGCGTAGAGTTATCTGCTGAAGTCGAGACCAGCCAACTTCAGACCCGCGACGAATCCGTTCGTCGCATTGAACGCCAGGCCCTCTCCGTGCATAATGCACGCATCACTTCGGCTCAAAGCTGTTGTTTCCAAAACTGGGCATGTGGCACCTGTGTTACGGCGGCTGGATTCGCGGGCACTTCTGGCATCGCTGGTTGTGTTGGCGTTGCCCTCGCAGCCGAGGGCGGAACCGCTGGATTGGCGACTCCCGTCGTTCTTGCCGGCTTCGTCGAATGTAATGCCAAGGCTACTGCCGCCACAGTCACGGCTATTGGTATTTGCCACTCCGCTTTGTAGGCCGGCATCGCTTGGGGTGCTCTGGAATCTAGCACAGTAAGTATATCACACGTCTGCAGCCCCAGTCAAGAGCAAGAATCCTAACTAACGTCATTTCAGACTCTAACCTACGGGTTGATTGCGAAAGATTTCTTTTGATCATCGTGACTTGCACATGTTTTGCTAGTACCTCTCAATGGAAATCTTGTATGTGTACGTTTGGACAGGTTCAAACCCTCAAACTCAGGAGAGACGATGAGAAACGAAAAACAGATGCCTTCTGACAACATCTATGCGTAATCGTCTCGGTAATTTTGGTGTAGGGATTGGGGATCTTAGGCCTAATGTTCTAGTTTGTAGTTTTAGGCGGGACGTTCGAGTTTTTTTATATGCATTCCAACAATAATCTTACTACTTTCTGTCAACGTTCTTCCAACATCGAGCAGTTTCGTGCTCTCCAGCAACTTACCTCGGGCTGACTGCTATGTTCGTGGTGTAGTTCATGCGCAGGTTATACGTCATTGTCCGGTTGGAGCCATCCGTAAACGGGAATCTGGATATTAACATGATAATACCTGAGACCAAAACCCACACATAGGGGGTCAATGCCAAGCTCAGTAACTTCTCTACCTAGCACGCGTCGCATCGTCCTGTGCCTGGGTAGGCGGCAAGTGCGTGTTAGATGAAATTTCTTGCCACCTGCTATTATGAGCTCCTTTCCGATCTGACCAGTACAGCCATGAAGCCACTCTCTGCAAGAACATGGTGTTGTGGTATTGCCGCGATCGAGCCCATGATAGGCACAGCTGTCCGGGCGATTGCAGGGGCCGATCCGTATGCCAAGCTTCCAAGGCTACTAGTAACTGCCTCTTCGGGCGCAAGTCCGCCGCTCTGCAGCAGGAGGCCGATTCTTCCTCACCAATCACTTACCATCTCGCATGTAGACGCCACGACGGCAATATAACTGAGAAGCTTAGTATAGCTTGGCCATTCATAGGAGAGAAAAAGCAGCGCTATCCAGCGCACGCTATAATCCTTTACAGCAGGTGCATCTGTTCAATCGCATTTGTGGTCGCATGTGCTAATGAGCAACGGACCTTATCGCTGTTCATCAGCGCCTCGCCAAATAGTATGCACGGTGCTATACAGCTATTCAGGATTTGAATCCCTGTGAAAGGATGTAGATCGTTCGGGAGAGGCCGAGCACACTAACCTGCAGACAGGGGTTTTGCCTCACTGCTGCTGTGGCAACCTGCTCACTTCCCAGATGAAAGCCTCTGAAGCGATGTACTCCTAGTTGCTCCTAAAAACTCAAGAAAGCCATCAATGTCGTGGAGTCATAAAACCAGCAAACTGATTCACTACAATACTTCCTGAAAGCAGGGCCAGCATATGAGACGATCGGTAGCTGACAAAAACAGCTTCCTCTTTGGAACCTACCACGAGGTACTCGGGGAGTCCGTAAGCGTAGTACAGATAAGTACCATATCAACGGATAGCATGCATGAAACATGCTAAGCCGCATGAGGAACTTGTAACTTCCACAACACCAATGACCTTTGTGCCAAGCATCGGTTTTACTGCAAGTGGAAGGACCATCGGTTCCCCTAGCCGATTAGACCTAGACACTCCAGCACCCCCAGGTCACAGGGTTACAGGAGGACAGGAATGGAAGGTTGATGGACTTCTTTACACCATCTTCGTGACCATGAAAGACGACCAGTCAAGTACAAATAGCAGGTACTCTTCCTCTCTTTCTTAGGCCAGTCCTCACAGAGAACCATAAGTCTTTCGCTTCCAGCTTCACTTCCTCCACCGTTTCCACCATCGCTTCCTAGCCAGCCTCGTTCAAGATGCAGATCAAAGAACTCATTACCCTCCTCGCGCTCCCCGCGGTTGTGCTCTCAGCAGCTATCCCCCAGGATCCCACTGAGATCCCCGACTGGGAGAATGGCAGCCAGGAAGACATCGTTGGTGGCTCAGCCGCCAGCGCTGGTGAATTCCCCTTCATTGTCTCTCTTCAACGCAGTGGAAGCCACTTCTGTGGTGGAACCCTTCTGAACGCCAACACTGTCCTCACTGCCGCTCACTGCGCTGTTGGCCAGACTGCCTCCTCCCTTACCATCCGTGCTGGATCTCTTGTAAGTTACCATCTTTCACATCAGATATTAGATGTTCCGGCTAACGATCTGGATACAGAGCCGTACTTCAGGTGGTGTCACCGCACGTGTCTCATCCATCAAGGTCAACCCTGGCTACACTTCCAGCACCTACAACGGTGATCTCGCCATCATGAAGCTCGCCACCTCCATCCCCACGAGCTCTACCGTCGGATATGCCACGCTTCCTGCCTCTGGCTCCGACCCCGCTGCCGGGACCACCCTCACTGTTGCTGGCTGGTAAGTTTTTTTCCAATTGCTTCCTCGAACGTATAGCTCACCATCTCTCCAGGGGTACCACTTCTTCAGGCGGTTCAACTCTCCCCACCAACCTCCTCAAGGTTGACGTTCCCGTCGTCTCTCGCAGCTCTTGCCAGGCTTCGTACGGTACCTCCGCCGTCACCACCCAGATGTTCTGCGCCGGTCTGGCCGCGGGTGGCAAGGACTCTTGCCAGGGTGACTCTGGCGGCCCCATTGTCAACAAGAGCACCAAGGTCCTTCTCGGAGCCGTTTCCTGGGGTGAGGGCTGTGCTGCCCCCAACGCTCCTGGTGTCTACGCCAACATTGGCCAGGCTACTCTCCGCAGCTTCGTCGCTGCTAACTTGTAAATATGGACGCGAGATGGGTTATGAATGAAATGGTTACGAGGCTGGAAATGGACGGAGATGGTTCAACGAGGATGTGAAACTGGGAATGGAAGCGATGACAAATAGTTTTCTCTGATACCTAGCTGGAGCCGCAATGGAATTTTACTATGCTTGTCTCACTCTTACGCGTCTCAAATGTTCCCATGTGATCTTGATGGCTTGGTGCTGATTTTAAGATCAGTTTTACCTTCCTGCATCCTTAGGTGGCAAATATACAAATTTAGAGATGCAATTTGGAGGTATCCAAAGCAGTTCCCCTTCAGGGAAGAAGCTCATAGTTTTTGAGATCAGTTAGGGCTCAATCATATGCAAAAGTATGCCACTTTGATATTGTTACTAAACTACAAGAGTCTAGAACGCCAGTGTCTGCCCAGCCTCCTTCGTGACTGCAGCCTTGACATTCGCACTACCCAACAGTTCATACTCGTATGGGAAGCTGTCGGCATTGAGTGTACCGACTGGCGCGGTGTTGGCGCTTTGCCCTCCAAAGAGCACATCCTCGACAACCGCGTACCTATATCTCCAGTATCAGTTTCTAGCTCCAAAAGTCACCACAACTGTATGTTACTTACCCGTCTTGTGCACTGCTTTCAGTGTACACCATCTTCTTTCCACTGTTCTCAAAAACAGTGCTCTGAACCAGCGCCTGCGCACCCATGCGCGAGTTGACGCCTGTGGACTGCTCGTTGTAGTAGCTGTTAAAGATATGCGCTGTACCGAAACGGAGCAAGGGGCCTCGACTATTGACGCGGTAGAAGTGGTTGTTTGCGTACGTCACGCGGAGATGGCCTGTGTCTTCAGCGGCGTTCTTGTCGGAGTGACCGACGAGGGTACCCTTGGACTGTGCAAAGATGTAAGCATGTATCTAGAATCTAGCTCACTGGTGGGAGGCATGTGGTGACACTTACGTGGTTGTGGAAGTAGGTGTTGGAAATGGTGACGAAGTCTGCTGCGTGCGAAAGATCGACTAGTCCGTCATATGTATCCTTTCCTATGCTCTCGTCGCCTGAGAAGTCGCAGTGGTCGACCCATACGTTGGTAGATAGCTGGATAGTAACACCGTCGCCATATGCGGCAAGCACTTTGGAAATCTTCATGTTCCTGACGATGACATTCTTCTGGCTAAGGACTGTTAGACCAATGCCAGTCAGAGCTGCACCATGTCAGCGTATTTTCACAAGCAGAAATTTGCTTAGTGAGGCTCACAGCTTCCACTCTTCCCGACGATGGTCTTGTCCGAGCCAACCTGAACCTTTGCGGCGCCACTAATAGCGCCCTGGACGACGATATTGAGAGGTCCAGTTGAATTCGCCGCAGCAGAAAGCTGGGGAAGAGAGCTGACAGTTGTCGTGGGCCCACCTGCACCTCCTGTAGTTCTAGGTATAGGGTATCAGCATGTATTAAGTCAACTAGAGTCAACTAGTAGCGCCCAAATGCTTACCCGCCATTCGCCATAGCATAGCCAATGTTGGCTGCATCTGTAATACTTGCTCGTTTTTGGAGGGCTTTTGCTGGCTCTTCTTGGATGGTCGGGGTGGGAGATGCGGTGACGATCGTGGCCACGAGGAAGAAAAGTGGCGTGGAAAGCTTCATGGTGAAGAGTGTGACGTGGTAAAGCTAGGTATCTTGCTATCGTGATGATGTGTTCTTTCGAGCGATCGGGAGACTATTATATGTGCAATTTCAACTTTGGTGCTTCAGCAGTGCTCTTTTACCAGCTTCTCGTGCACCTTGAAGATTAGCCTAGTCTACGCCCAGTTCATATCAACAAGGGATCTGTTAGGTGGAATTCAGCCATTAACTTCGTCGCAGGAGCGTGCGAATAGATTGAATACCTCTCATGCGCTCTCGTGATCGATACATCTCTCGGTAAGGAAGTTGGCTAAGTCGTGTAGCGCACAAGGTACTATATGCGACACGCGTTATGTACGGAGAAACTTTTCGTTGGAGGAAGTCAAAATGCCCGACAACCCCAGCTTGTGTCTGCAAATTTTCCAATAGCTAAGCATAGGGGAGATTCTCAGAATCCGGGGAAGACTGCGAAGAAACAAAGCTCGCCCCGGTAAATCTTGGTGGTGCATTGAGTGATGCAGCGGATGTAACCATGTCTAAGTATCGGCGCGAGCCCGCGTCCCGACCCGGCAACCGACGAGCTGGTCTAGTCAATGGTCGTAGTTACTCATACGATATAGGACAACGAATGAATTCTGGAAACTGCAGAACTGTCGAAATGAACGAAACTTTTAAGCAAGCATTGAACCATCCACTTTCCCATTAAGAGACCTATAAGATTCACAACGGCTTGTTTCATTGCTGTGAACTTACCCGATGTTTTGCATATTCGATATTCATCCCACCAACCATAATATTTGCGTTTCCATTGGCAACTGCAAAGTCAGTCACACTCATGTCAGGTCTTGTGCATCCGTCAATCACGGCGAGTAATCCCAACGCCACATCAGAGCTACAGTGGTAGTGTCAGTCTTTTTATGCGACGCCTTCAAGATGTAGGTAACGATTAGGGCTTGGACGAAAGTACCAATAGCTACTCTCTATTTCTCCCACAATGCCTAACCCAATGACGATGCCTGAACCTGCATTGTGACACAGTGTTTTTACCTCGTTCCTCTTGAATTCGCAACGCGTTGTACCAAGCTTCTGGAGTTAGTGGAAGCAGTAGATCAGATTGCTGACGTGCGTGTATGCGTCTTCCTCGGGCACGCACTGCGAGCTCGTCAAGATCTCTTCACCTATCATTATTCGTCAGCCAGAGGTCCTAAGGAGCTCACCAGACGTGTTAGGCTTACCTATTGATATTCCAGGCATCGGCATCGGCATCTCACGAAAATCAGCCAAGGTCAGATTGAGCGATCCCAGACTTGGCAAGCCCGGGCCAGGAGTGATACGAGGATGTTCCCCTAGGACTCGAATTGCAGAACCGTAACACGTTGGAAGAATGAGGATCAAAAGATAGACCGTGGAAAATATGGCCAGTAGTCGGTGACCTAGAACTCTTCGAGCGTTGTGTGTTTGGAGGGTATTCGCTCTTCGTGTTCATTCCATGTTTGGCTCTCACAGTATTTAACAAGCCTCCGTCACAGTGATGGTCATCAGAGACCGATGTCAACTGTTTGCAAGTTCGCTGCTGCGCTACTTGTTGGCCGCGGAAACGGCGAGGTATAGTGTGGAATTGGTGGCCACATTCCCGGGGATTCAATAGCGTCGTGTGATGAGAAACTAAGAGCTACACCAACGCGCTTTCCGTCTCGGCGACCGCGTCCAACGCGCCTTCCACTTCAGCTCCGCCAATGCCGCGATAAACCGTATTTGGTGTCGCATCGACATCGAAATTTGCAACAAAAAGTTGGGCCCCGCGATAATAAAGACACTTGGTCGAACGCTGGCGCTCTGTGACGTGTAAGCAAAAAGGAAAGATGATCTGGAATCACCTGGGTGGGGAGGACGCCAAAACGAGGGAAGGCTTCCCAGCTAGTCTTGAGATTCTCATTCCATTCGCGCGCGTGATAGCATGGATATGCAAATATGTTCATTCTTCATCTACCTATCCCTACCCAGTCGTTCTTCATAGTCGTCTACCAGTTCATATGCGGGTCTGAATTTGGGCCTGGACAGACCATTTTCGTTCCCAGCTTGTGGTACTTGTTGCGTAGATGGCTGTCGGACGAGTTTCGGGTTTGGGTGCGTGTCGTTCGTTCCGCCTAGAGAAGTGTATCCAAGGTCGTATAGAGAGCAATAGGGTATGTTGAGGAAACGTATGAACTAAACCATGTCAGCCGACGCACAGCTAAGGAGGACGAACAACACATACAGTCCATATCTCTACATAGTGCCAGTCTATCACAGGATGTACGCGCACGAACGGAGGCCAACCCGAGTCGGTAGGGTCAAAGTGTTTCAAGTGCTGGCCATGCGGATCTGTCCGCCGTGTCCCTACCAAGATTGCCTTTACAGATGGCGTGTCTTTCAGATAGTCGGCAAAGGCAGCCTTCATAGGCTTCGCGTACTCTAACAAAGACAACGAGTATATCTTGCTGCTATGCGCGACGAATTCCTCAACCTCCGGAAAGGGATGTGCGTCCTGGATGTAGACGCATTGCACGACAGTTTCGCTGTTGGACGACGGGTCGGAGGTGTGCGTCAGGCCGCGCCTGTGCATAGCGCAGAGGTAGAGAATGAGCAGAACAAGACAGTCTTTGCCGCCATTATATGATAGTGATAGCTCTGGCAGTCTACATAGCCGTCAGCCTCGCAGCTTCCCCATTCGCCCCGCATGGTCATAACCCACCTATACCTCTCCAAGGCCTCGCCTATTACTTCCAAGGATGCTCGTGTTTGCTCTTGCACGTTCTTCACGCGGTCGGATACATCTTTCGAGTCCAGGAACGTGGTTATGCGGTCATGGATGCGTGCGCATAGCTCGTCGAAAGGCAGCGGGGTATCGGAGACGAGGGGATCTGAAAATCCGGAAGCGGTGTTCATTGCAAGAGCTGCACTAATCACGACATCAGACGCAGAGGTATGCAATCAGGAAAAGGTATGAGTGTCGACGATTGGTCGTACGAGGTGCTGTTTCATGCCATGATGCATGTACCTGCCCGGCCAGCAAGCCGAACAGGTGGAGGTAGCCCGTCGCCCTTATCGATAACGGGCATCCTCGGTACCTCTCCATGTGGACTAGCGGCACTTGCCTCGTGGAGCCACTCAGGCATCGGGGAGTAAGCATCACGACTGCGAACGGACGGAACTCCACCACGAGACGCTCCATGGACGTAATTCGGCCCTGAGCCTCGCCTCGAGCTTGTCGCGGCGACCTAGACACATGGATTACACCGAGCCAACATCAATGGTCATCTGATTCGCCGCTCATCGGCCTTCGCCCCAGACCCTGAAATTGCACTAAAATATTGCGTGCTTTCGGCACCCGTTGTCATGACCTGTTAAAGGGAATTTTTCCATTGCCGTTGCCGCTGATTATGTGGACTGTCGCCGACGGTCCGAACTACTACTACTACTACTACTACTACTACTACTACTACTACTCATCTCTCCCATAGATATTTCCTTACTGTTACTGTCAACTTCGAATCCGCAGTCAATATGGGGTCCATCTCGACTGCAGGAGAGGCCGGTACGTTCCCCCGCGACCACAGGCCCCACCACCGTCTTACCCCAACACGCCATTTTGGAGACGGATCGGGCAATGCCAAAATATCGTATGCTAATTAAATTCCCATGCAGTGGCCCGAATTGCCCATCAGGCCTCCGACGTGATTATCTCCGTCGTTTCTTCTTTCACAACCGAATCCGAGTTCTCGGAGCCTCTACAGGGCCTCCAAAAGCACAATGCGCCCAGCGTTGTCTGCAAGACACTTCCAGAGGTACACCAAACAGTCCATCGCCCCAGAAAGCAATATACTAACAGTCTCCCAGGTTCTTACTGTCCGCCAAAACGCGGACCCGCTCCTCTCAGCATTCCAGCCCATTCGCGCGGGCAAACTCACCAGCGTGACCACAACCTCGTCCATTCTCGTAAAGTCGATACCGCACCTCTACAAGCTCGCACAGTACCCCGTCGTACTCCACGTATCGGTAGCGCCCTCGGGCTACCCAGACTTCTCCGACATCACCTCGATTAGGCAGTCTGGCTTCGCTTTCATCCAGTCCGAGACACTACAAGAGTTGCAGGATCTCGCACTCTCTGCACATGCCTTGGCTATCAAGTCGGGCAAGGGTGTCATCCACTTCTTCGACTCGGGAGCGACCGCGTTCAAGAAGACAGTTGAAGTGGAAGATGCGGACTTGGTCCGAAGCGTCATCGACATGGACGCGGTGGCGGCATACCATAACACCAGGTCCGAGGAGACAACGCTGTACGCCGATGATGGCAGGACCCCAACCCTGTCGTTCGCTCGGAGCCAGGCTGTCAACGCCGCCTCAGCAGCAGCGCCTGTCGCCCCTCCTGACCAGGCCAAGTCGCTTCCCGTGTCGGAGAGGAATAGCCAGCGAGCTGATTCTTCTTCTGGTTCATCACAGCGCGATGCGAGCGCAAGCGGCGCGTCAGTGTCTTCAGCCACTACCGTCGAGTCCCTGGTATCAAAGCCCGTATCATCAGAGGACATCTACCGATTCGCCACACAAATCTGGGGAACCATCAGGGATGCGACTGGACGAAGCTACGACGCCTTTGCCTTCTCTGGAACTGGCAATGAGGAAGCAGCCATCTTCTTGTTTGGTGCTGATACTGCTGTCTTCGCTACCGAGCTGGACAGCGTCGAGGAGACCAAGGCATACGCCAACACAGCTGTCATCACTGCACGCTTGTACCGCCCCTGGTTAGGCGCGTCGCTTGCGCCTCTGCTACCTCCCTCGCTCAAGAGGATTGCTGTGCTTGAGCAGGTGCGCAGGAAGACTACCAGATGGGGTCCCGTACTGCTTGACCTTCTCATGTCATTGAAGTCCACTGGCGGTGCGTCTCCCATGGTTGTCGGATACCAACTGGGTTATATCAACGAGGAGACTGTATCACAAGCAATGCGGGGTGTTTTCCAAAACCTCATGAGCGAGACACCCGTCCAGAACCTTGTCATCGGCAACCTCGATGGGCCTGAGTCACAGACCATCAAGGTCGAGCAACCAGGGTTAGAAAACGCCTACATGAAGATCCTGAACCAGGTCTTCGGTGAGAGGCTTCATATCGCTAATCAGCTTGGGTCGCAGCACGCTGGTATCTCCAACGAGATCTCTTCCACACCAGAGTACGGGTTCGGATCATTGGTCGCCCGCAAGGAGCACAGGAAGCAATTCGTAGACGAGGCCGCTGCAGCTTCAAAGGACAACTCATTTGCCACACAAGCACCGCAGCAGTGGCTGTCCAGGTGGGCGCTCAGTGCCGACGACGCTGACAAGGCCAACGACCTTGCTCCTGAAGTCATCTCCCGTTTGGGCACTGACGGCTCGCCAATTGCCAGTCACCTTCTTGCCTCGAAGAAGCTGTTCTACAAGGAGTCTCCATGGTTGATCGGCTCAGACGCCTGGGCGTACGACCTTGGAAATTCGGGTGTACACCATGTACTGGCATCTGGCGAGAACGTCAACATGCTCATTATCGACTCTACCCCCTACTCCGAGCGCGCCGCTGCCGATGCGGCAAGGCGGAAGAAGGACATCGGTCTTTACGCCATGAACTTTGGCAACGCTTACGTAGCATCAGTTGCAGTCTACAGCTCTTACACCCAGGTGCTAGAGGCCATGATCGAGGCTGACAAGTTCAACGGCCCATCCGTCGTGCTCGCGTACCTACCTTACGAGAAGGAGAACGACACTCCTCTAACAGTTCTTCAAGAGACTAAGAAGGCTGTCGATTTGGGATACTGGCCACTCTACCGCTGGGATCCTCGAGCCGAAGAGAAGGGTGAAGCAAACTTTAAGCTTGACTCTGAACGCATCAAGAAGGAGCTGGAGGAGTTCCTCGCTCGCGACAACTACATGTCTCAAGTCATGAAGCGACATCCCGAGTTCTCGTCCAACCTCTCCGGATCCTACGGAACCGAGGTAAGGCAACTGCAAAAACGCAAGGCCAAGGACGCGTACAACAAGCTTCTCGAAGGTCTTCAAGGTGACCCGCTGACGATTCTCTTCGCGTCTGACAATGGCAACGCCGAAAATTTGGCGAAGCGACTAGGAAACCGGGGCAAGGCTAGAGGTCTCAAGACTATGGTCATGGCCATGGACGACTTCCCACTTGAGGATTTGCCCAACGAGCAGAATGTCATCTTGATGACGAGTGTTGCTGGTCAGGGAGAGTTCCCCCAAAATGGTCGCACATTTTGGGAAGCTGTCAAGGACTCTACCGATCTGGACCTCGCCACAGTAAACTTTGGTGTCTTCGGTCTTGGTGACAGCCACTACTGGCCACGCAAGGAGGACAAGATCTACTACAACAAGCCTGCAAAGGATCTCCATGCGCGTTTACTCACTCTTGGTGGCAAGCCTCTGGTCGACTGTGGTCTTGGAGATGACCAGGACCCAGACGCTTACCAGACCGCATACGCTGAGTGGGAGCCGAAGATCTGGGAGAAGCTTGGTGTTGCCAACGTTGAGAATCTTCCAGAGGAGCCAGCGCCACTTACCAACGAAGACATGAAGGCCGCTTCGAACTTCCTCCGAGGTACAATCGAAGAGGGTTTGGCGGACACCACTACTGGTGCCATCTCAGCGAGCGACCAACAGCTCACCAAGTTCCACGGCACTTACATGCAGGATGACCGTGACCTTCGTGACCAGCGCAAGGCCCAGGGTCTCGAGCCTGCCTACTCTTTCATGATCCGATGCAGGCTTCCCGGAGGTGTTTCCACACCGAAGCAATGGCTGCAGATGGATGAGATCAGCACCAAGCTTGGTAACGAGACGATGAAGCTGACTACTCGACAAACATTCCAATTCCATGGTGTTGTCAAGGGTAAGCTCAAGCCCGCCATGCAGGCCATCAACAAGGCTTTGATGACTACCATCGCTGCTTGTGGTGACGTCAACCGAAACGTCATGTGCAGCTCCCTCCCGACTCAGTCGAAATACCACGCCCAAGTCCAAAGCTATGCGCAAAAGATCAGTGACCATCTCCTGCCTTCCACTACTGCTTATCACGAGATCTGGCTCGAGGATGACGAAACAAAGCAGAAGAAAAAGATCGCTGGTGAGGCTGTTCAGGATCACGAGCCGCTTTACGGCCCTCTTTACCTTCCCCGAAAGTTCAAGATCACCATCGCTATTCCTCCGCACAACGACACCGACGTCTACGCTCACGACATCGGCCTCATCGCTATCAAGGGTGAAGATGGCAACTTGGAAGGATTCAACGTGCTCGCCGGTGGCGGTATGGGTGTAACTCACAACAACAAGAAGACCTACCCGCGCACCGGAAGCATGTTCGGCTACGTTTCTACTGATCAAGTGCACCTGGTCTGCGAGAAGATCATGCTTGTTCAGCGTGACCACGGTGACCGAAAGAACAGGAAGCACGCTCGTCTCAAGTACACCATCGACGACATGGGTGTTGATGTCTTCCGTGGAAAGGTCGAGGAGCTTTGGGGTCAAAAGTTTGCGGAGCCCAAGCCTTTCAAGTTCCAAAGCAACATCGACACCTTCGGCTGGCAAAAGGATGAAACAGGTCTTAACCACTTCACTTTCTTCATTGAGAACGGTCGTATCGAGGATACTGCTGAGTTCCCAATGAAGACTGGTCTGATCGAGGTAGCTAAGGTCCACAAGGGCGAGTTCCGGTTGACCGGTAACCAGCATTTGATTCTTGCCAACGTCGCGGACGAGGACTTACCGTCCATGAAGGAGCTTCTCAAGAAGTGGAAGCTCGACAACACCAACTTTTCTGCAATGAGGTTGTCCAGCTCCGCTTGCGTCGCCTTCCCAACTTGCGGTCTTGCCATGGCAGAGTCGGAACGTTACCTACCTGAGCTCATCACCAAGCTTGAAGGTACAATCGAGGAGGCTGGCCTTCGCCAAGACAGCATTGTCATGCGTATGACAGGTTGCCCCAACGGCTGCGCGCGACCTTGGCTTGCCGAGATTGCGTTTGTCGGTAAGGCTTACGGCGCGTACAACATGTACCTCGGTGGTGGTTACCACGGCCAACGGTTGAACAAGCTCTACAGGAGCTCAATCAAAGAAGAAGAGATCCTCGAGATCTTGCAGCCAATGATCAAGCAATATGCCAAGGAGAGGAATGAGGGTGAACACTTTGGTGACTTCGTCATAAGAAAGGGCTACATCAACGAGACCACGCACGGAACAAACTTCCATGACAACGTAAGTAACTTCGATATCAAAGGTTGAATGGCAAAATAACTAATCATAAAACAGACTGCCGAAGCAGAGTCAGACGCAGAGTAAATATGCTGTTGGCATTTGAAGGATCTTTGCTGGATTTCCGTCGCATCTCATTGCTCTGTTGACGAGTTATGACCATCTAATGGCGTTCATGTTGGGAATTGTAAGCGTTTGGGGGAACCTCGCATATTTTGTATCAATTTTGCATGACCAAAAGGAATGATATGATACCACGTCGCACTTCAGTGTTTGCAGTTCGAGTTCTCGTGTTGTGTTGTGCCTGCAATGCTTGGCTACTGTAAAGATCACGCCACTGCCAGTTTACTTGGCGAGGCCAGTACCTCTAGAGAACAGCATCGCCGCCTCACCGGATCAGCCCAACTACCAGTGCTGGGTAGCATACTAAGCGTAGTGGCTTGTTACGAAAAATGTCCCAGCGGATCGGGCGACCAACGCTTTACGACGTAGAGCAATCGGATGAGTCTACGACGACATTGTCGGAGCGAGGAGAGAAACGCGAGACATGGGCGGGGCGCCTCGAACACTTTACTTGGGTATGCTCTCGCTACTATCCCGAATGAAGCATCGCTGACTGACATGGCGCAGGCATGGTATACACTCCCCATGTCCACGGGCGGCCTGGCCCTACTCCTCCACCCCAACAACCAGCCCCACACATTCCCTGGTCTTCTCGTCATCGGGAAAATAGCCTACATCTTTGAGCTCTTCACGTTTATCTTGGTATCATGCACCATTACCTACCGCTTTCTCCGCCGTCCTTCCCTCTTGAAAGAGAGCCTGACGCATCCATCCGAAAGCCTCTTCTTCGCAACCTTATTCCTCTCTCTCGCTAGTATACTCGCTGGCATGCATCTCTACGGGACACCTTACTGCGGCGCCTGGCTTCTAGTCGCATACCGCGTCTGCTTCTGGCTCTACTTCAGTCTGACCTTCCTCGTCGCATGTTTCTCCTACTTCCTGCTCTTTTCCAGCCCGGCGCTCAAGATCCAGGATATGTCGCCCGCATGGGATCTACCCATCTTCCCCTTCATGCTGACGGGGACGCTGGCGGCTGTTGGCGCGGCGGCGCAGGATTCAGCGACGCAGACTGTTTCGATGGTTGTGGCGGGCTTGACGGCGCAGGGACTGGGCATGCTGGTCAGCTTGATCATGTATGTCATGTAGTAAGTGTCGCTGTACAAAATGCATGTGAGACATATACTGATTTCGTACACCTGCGTTTAGCGTGCATCGGATGATTGAATGGGGGTTCCCGAGTCCGAAGAGTAGGCCCGCTATGTTTATTGCTGTGGGGCCGCCTGCCTTCACGGCGCTCGCGCTCATCGGTATGGCGGATGCGTGGCCACGGGATACAACGTATTTCGGTGCAGATGGCCACGCGACGGCCGCTGTGATGAAATTGCTCGCCAGCATGGTGGCTGTGTTCATTTGGAGTCTCGCGTTTTGGTTCTTTTGCATAGCGGTCATGGGCATAGTCGCTGTGGCTGGGGACGTTACTTTCCATCTCAACTGGTGGGCTTTTGTGTTTCCCAATGTTGGATTTACCCTGGCGACGATCAGGATTGGACGGGTTTTTGAGAGCGAGGCAGTGGGCTGGGTTGGTAGCGTGATGACGGTTGGTGTCGTTGTGACGTACTTGTTTGTCATGAGTTTGTGCATGAGGGCGGTGATAAGGAGGGAAATACTGAGCAAGGGCAAGGATGAGGACACGTACTTTGGTGAGGAGAAGCCGAAAGTGAGACGGAGGAAAGAGGATGGCGAGGATACGGAAGAGAAGTGCGATTGAAACGGTAACATGTGAAGAGTGGAGATCATTACGCATCCTCAATGTGTATTTCTCTCTTATGGACTCAGTCGCTCAACCTTCCACTGCGCCTCCTTCATGCCCTTTCCATCCTCCTCTCCACCAACCTTCCTGTAAGCGAAACGATCGTGCAAGCGGCTCGGCCTCCCCTGCCAAAACTCCACCATCTCAGGCACGACCCTTAATCCACCCCAGAATTCGGGCACAGGTATCTTATCCTTGCCCTCAAACCTCTTTTCTACCTCTTCAACTCGCTTCTCCAGCTGTTCCCTCTCTTCGATAACACTGCTTTGTTGACTAGCCCATGCTCCAATGCGCGACCCCCGGATCCGCGTATCGTAGTACACCTGCGATTCCTCCGAGGTAAGCCTCTCCACAGGACCTTCAACGCGAACTTGGCGCTCCATTTCGCGCCAGTAGAAAGTTAATGCCGCATGCGGGTTACTTCTCACGTCGCTCGCCTTGCGGCTGGTATCCCAGTTGGAGTAGATGACGAAACCGCGGTCATCAAGCTCTTTCATATAGACCATGCGAGCAGAGACTTTGCCGCTGGGTAGCTCGGCGGTTGAAAAGGTTACTGTTTCGGGTTGGTAGACGTTGTTGGCTTGGGCTTCTTGGAACCATTTGTGGAATTGGTCTGTGGGGGACGGGAGGAGATCGGCGCGATTGAGTGCGCCTTTGTTGTATTGTGTTGCGTGACCTGGATCTTCGGAGTTGGAGGCTGGAGCGAAGATTTTCTTCGCGGATTCGGTGGCGGAGTGCAGCATGTTGTTGCTACTGTATGTTCGTTGTCCAATTGGTGGTATGTACTGCGAGTGGTTGGAAAGGCTCAAAGCTTTTCTGGGGGAGGTTGATGCACGATTCAAAACTCTTTGTACTCTTAGTGCGAGCATCGAAGTACGTTGTAGGATGAAAAGCTGTATAGCTATCACGAGGTTTGTATGGCGTGACTCGCGGGGCTGGCAGCAGCTCGGAATGAATCCTCGCGATCGGAACGAAGTGGGGTGACGTAACGAGCCACTAGCGCGATACGCGATCACGACGCGTGGGCGCGAACCTCGGAATCAGCACTTAACACCCGCTCTGCCTCTAGGCCTATTAACCCATGAGTCTGTATGACACAGCACATGAGAGAGTGCAGAGCATCAGCGGTGATTGTTGAGAGTACGCAAGATTCACTGATGTTCTGAGCTAATGGCATGACAAACTCGCTACTGCCACTGAGGCATTCCAAGCCCTCTACGTAACGCGTCTTCAAAGTTACTCTCTGCTTTTTCACAAGCCCATATCCGCAAGATCTAACGAGCGACCAATCTCATGCAATCATCCTGTTCGTCAAATTCATACCTCACACTGGACTTGACAGTCTCTTCCTTGCCACTGCCCTCCCGCTTCCTCAACAATCGCTGGGTCTCATCATCAAACCCGTACAACAGTGTCGGCAATGCTCTTTCTTTCCACACCGGTAATCGCAAGCGCGTAGATTCAATCATGACGAGGACAACATACAGGATGCCGGTTACAAGCATGGCCACTGGGAAGGCCATGTATACCCAATCAACACGTACGTGTATAACCCAGTCGCGGACGACGCCTTGGCTTCGGCCCGGCGAGGTGTTTCGAATTTGGTTTGTAAGGCTTTTGGCCACGTTTTCGAACGTTCGAGTGAGATTTGGCGAGCTCCAGAGAGCGTCGGCGACCTGCGGTGCCTGCGTATCGGGGTATGGAACAAGAGGCTTTGTCGATCCCGTCGGGCTCGCCGGTTCATCGCGCTTCGTGAATACATTGAGGTAATCTATTGTACTTCTGATAAAGCGGTGGGTTATGTTGATATCCGACATAGGAAAATCTATGGTGTTTTCTTCAGGAACGTCCAATAAGAGATCACCCCTAGCTTGGTCGAGGGTGGGACTGTATAAGTCGGGTTCGGATCCGACGAGTTCTCTTTGAGCCGGGTTGAGGCTCTCGAAACTCTTGTTCCAGGAAGGATCTTGAATGGCCCAGGATCCCACGACGTTTTCCTGGAGTACGCCGTTTTCGCTCTCGGCCTGGTATGCATTTGCACAGAAATAAAGAGCACACTCTGTCGCAACGGGTTGTGACAATTCCCAAGATACCTTTCCCGTGAGCCATTCTTCTGGAGCCTTTATGATGATGAAAGCCATCATCATTGTCTGTAGATCTGAATGGCGGAGAGTTTGATCCGCTTTGAACAAGGTCCTCATCGTCATAAGCGTCAAAGGTGACGTCGTCATTCCAGTTATGAGATTGTACCAGTCCTCGCTTTCTACCTTTGCATTGCCATTCCAATTCCTAATTTCCGATTCGGGTAGCGTAAAAACCGAGTAGGACCGTTCTCCCAGGTTCAAATTGGTCTGGAGAGGAACATTGCTGCCATTAACCGTTCCATTTGCCGCGCTAAAAACCAGCTCTGGAGAGACATCTTGGCATGAGCTACAAACAGCAGCCGACAAGAATACTGGCCAGGTACAATTCCCTGTACGGCATTCAATCGCCACAGGGTTGGGAGTAGCGTTATGGAAGCCACTGTATATAGAGCTGACGATTCCGAAGTCTGGTCGGCTCTCGGACGGCATGTATTGAATCATACCTGATGAGGTGTTGGTCGCCCCCACGCCACTGCTATGATATACAACGATATGCCCACCGTTCACTGTTAAGGCTTGTCCAATAGTGGCACCAGTATCCACGGAATAGTCGTCAAGTTGCCCATAGGTAGACTAAATGTTCGTGTACTTAGTCAGTGCATGTTTCACAATCAGTTCTTACGTCAACGCTACGTACCAATATCGTCTGGAAGAAAGGATCGAATGCGACTGTGCCTACTGTAACCAAAGCACCGAGTGCTGCCCAATGTCTGTGAACGTATCAGTTCGAGAATACTATAAGTATTTCTAAGGCTTGGGTACCTAAGACGTAGCCAAAAGAATAGTCTGGTTCCTCCCCATGGTCCTCGGCTTGCTTCATCGAATCTTTCGAAAGCACGCACCGTATCCGATCTCTTACGAAGCCAGCTCCATTTCTGCTGCCCGATGCAGGAGCTCATAGCAAATGCGAGAGCGGTCCTGGATATCGTGCCGAGAGTGGCAACGACGGTGTTGAGTGTGAAAGGAAACTTCCAGGCTGCGATGGGTTTGTTATCTTGGCGAAAGAGAATAACACTCATCGCGACAATGGAAAGAATGCTAGCCGTCAAAGCAAGTATCTCGGGAGTCCAGGATTCGATCGTTCTCCGGAGCTTAGGCCGCTTCGACGTTGCTCTTCCTTCTTTAGGCGCACTTAGGCCGCTCTCTGTTAACTGCAGTGGTAATGTGTATGCGTTTACTGCAGCGAGATTTTTACTAGGGAGGGATACGGTTTGGGTGGACACGAGGGGCTCATTCGAACCATCTTCGTTATGGCGCATGGCAAGAGGCGGGTTTAGAGACAGCCTATGCGTTTGTAAGGTGTTGGAGATCCATGATGAAGTGGGAGATGGGCTTCTCCTTGGTAAGGGTAACGAACTCCCGTCGCTCATCGTGTTGACTAAGTATTATGAACCTTGTCGCAAAGTGTGTGAGTGGTGAGATATTGCTCTGGAGTATTAGGATGGGTGTTTCAACTATTTTATCCTGTGACTCGATTTCCGTAGCATAGATTGTTGGCGCTGGACGCCTAACAAGCCCCACCGATAAGCTCTGTGTAAGAGGCTATTCTTACTCCAATAAGCTCAGCCGCGCGACCTGAGGATATGCAAGTGCGGGAAGGCCTTGACATGCCTTTCTCCAATGACTTTCAGTCTTGGAGTATGAACGCCGAAGAGTCTGCATATTTCCTGACGTAGGCTTGCTGCAGGAGGTTGAAGAATAATGTGCTGAGACTAAATAAGTATGAGATCGAATTCAGTCGCGATTAAACTTGAAGCATGCAGACCACAGGAGCTGAGAAATATGCTGGGGCGGGGCACCTCAGCCTGGCGGGCTTGCACTGCCCGAACGCATCTTTGTTTCTTATATTCCGCTACTTCTGTACCACATGGACAGAATGGCAGGTTTAGGCGAAATACACTGTCTCGATCAGCTTCCGTCACCTTTGTGCAGAGCCATTTAATTCGTTGAAATCGTGTCATGGTGTGTGTCGAACAACGTGTGAAAGGCTGAGAAACGCGCCAAATGGCCCCCAAATAGGTTGCGGGCTAAACTCGCTTTTGGTGGGTGTGATGATCTAAAACAGTATTGGGCTGTTAATGCCCTTCAACATGACGAAAACAACGTGCATGACAACGTATGTACAACATGGGGGCCGTTTCGCGAGAATCAATCTGCGAGATTACAAATACATACACCGGTGAAAATGTGATGGTGCAGCACCGAACGAGGCTTCCACTAGCGGAGATCTTTGACCGCGTGGGTAGGTATGCGCCCGTTTCATATCACAGCGAGACTCAAAAGGCAAGTCGTTGCAAAGGCTTCCAGGACGATACGCGATCTGATAAATGATGGAGAAATGGCCCAAAAGTACCTTAGACCTCGGGTCGGGAACCTCGGGGTGCCCCTCAATGAGGCTAGGCTGGACCCCAGGTGAGCTAGCAGCGCGGGGATACCTGCATCCCGCTTCATCCGCTTGCAACGCATCCATCAAACATCAACATTACTCCTTCAAAATATATCGAGCATTGCAGCATCAGTAATAATGCGTGACCCCGCTTCTTATCAATACAATCTCGGCTCTTATCATCGAAAGGTCACCACATCCAGCCCAAACGCACAAACATGGTTTGATCGTGGCTTCGTTTGGAGCTATGCATTCAACCATGAAGAATCTGCCCGGTGTTTCGAGAGAGCCATAGATGAAGATCCAGAGTGCGCTATGGCATATTGGGGTGTATGTACACTCTCCAGATTTCAAGACGGCGCGAGGAACGGTAGCTGATCATCGTAGCTCGCCTTCGCTCTCGGACCGAATTACAATAAGCCTTGGGACTTATTTGACGAGAAAGAACTTAAAGCTACGCTAAGGAGAATTAATGAAGCGAACCAAAAGGCCAAGCAGTATGCACCGGATAAAACAGGGTCTGAAAGGGCTCTGATCGACGCGATCCAGGTCCGCGTACCAAAGGGTCTCGACGAAGCTGCGTTCCGCGCTTGTAACGAGGGATATGCGCAAGCAATGGAGGACGTCTACAAGCAGTTTCCCGACGACCTTGACATTGCCTCCCTGTTCGCGGACTCCCTTATGAACCTCTCAGCATGGGACCTATGGGATTTGAAGACTGGCGAACCCACTCCAGGAGCTCGTTCACCAGAGGCTAAGGCCATTCTCGAGAGAGCACTTCAACACGATAGTGCCCATAAGCACCCTGGGGTTCCGCACCTGTACATCCACCTAATGGAGATGTCAAAGACTCCGGAAGTTGCACTAGTCTGTGCAGATCGCCTGAGAAAACTTACCCCAGATAGCGGGCATTTGACACACATGCCCTCGCACCTCGACATTCTTGTCGGCGATTACAGACGTGCCATAGACTCAAACGCGAATGCTTGCCTAGCTGATGAGAAGTATGTCGCCGAGTATGGAACCCAGAACTTCTACTCCTTCTACATGATGCACAACTATCATTCGCTCATATATGCAGCGATGTTTGCTGGGCAGTCCCAAGTTGCACTGGACGCTGTCGAGCGCATGGAAGCTTCGCTACCTGTATCACTATTGCGCGTCGAAAGTCCACCCATGGCAGATTGGCTCGAGAACTTCGCCTCAGTGCGTATCCATGTCCTGGTCCGCTTCGGTCGATGGAAGGATCTTATCGGGCTCGTAATGCCTCAAGATACGAATTTACATTGCGTAACGACGGCTATGATTCATTACGGGAGAGGTGTCGCATACGCCGCTACTGGCGAGATTGAGAAAGCTCAAGAGGAACGTGCCGCCTTGGGCGCGGCGGTAGAACGGATACCAGAATCCCGCATATGTGGGGACTTCCCGAACAAGTCCAATGTAGTCCTCAGGGTCGGTATAGCGATGCTAGACGGCGAGCTCGAGTACCGGAAAGGCAACTACAGGGCGGCTTTTAAATATCTCGAGACAGCAATTGAGAGAGATGATGCACTCACTTAGTAGGTGCCCAGGTGTTCTGTTCTGTTCGTCCGACATTTGCTGATTTCGGATTCTTTTAGTGCCGAGCCGTGGCCATGGATGCAGCCAACCAGACATGCGTATGCCGCATTGCTGATGGAACAGGGCCGAATAGGAGATGCGGCAGCGGCCTACAAGGCAGATCTGGGGTTTGACGACACTCTACCTAGGGCGAGACAGCATCCGAACAACGTGTGGGCCTTGCACGGCTACCACGAATGTCTACTGAAACTGGGAAAGAATGACGAAGCGGGGATAGTTGGGCAGCAGCTGCGAATCGCGCTTGCTATAGCTGATGTAACCGTCAGCGCAAGTTGCTATTGTCGGGGTAGCGGAAAAGCGTAGCATGTGAGTTGATAGTGATACCTAAAGCAACCATGACAATCGTCTAGCCAGTTGCATCTTCTTTCGTCTCCACCTCGCGATCCTCGTCCTGACAGTTGTTGAGGACGATCTCCCAGCATCGTGGGCCTTGGGAAGATTCCATGCGGTGTGAAGTACAGGGGGAGTATACGGGATGCTCTTATTTCATCTTTCGCATAGGAGGAGCATCTCGATTTCCATATCGGATAGATCTGTCCGATTTATCCCTCGAATGAGGGTCGGCGCCTCTGGGCATGGTTCCCCTATTGCTCTTTTTGGGGAGTCAGCGGCTTTACGTTTGTCTCGGAGTTCCTTCCGTGGCCGTTGAGAGGCGAGCAGCGACCCGACTGACAGTCCCGCTGCTCGAGCCGTCCACAAGGGTCTTGGTAGAGGAGGTCACTGAGTCGCGTCCGTTCGCCTAATAATGACAACAAGTGCCTCGGCACTTGTGTTTGAGTTTCACGATCTGCGTTCATCCCTACAATATGGTCGCCGACTCTGCCCACATCCCTGTATCTTCCACGTTGCTTGCCTAGATCGTGCTAGATCTGCTCGCTTGGCTTCAACCAGCGGACATGTCATCCCAACAGAGCGTCGACCACTATGCATATGCGCAAGCAAACATGCGTGACGGCAGTTCCTGGAAATATTGCGGATCATTCCCGATTATTCCCACGCGACAATGAAACCCAGCTCTAGCCGATGCACCCTTAAAAATCAGAAAGGTGGAGCCAAAAGCTTAGCTTCACATGCGCAGCAATCCTCAGGAACGGAAATCTCTGACAGCTGCAGCCCTACCATTGAGCCGTAGTCCGTCAAAGTCTATCCTAGATGGGTAGTCTAGGCCGCGGGTGTTCACGAGCCGCAGCGACTAGATTATTGTGATCATCTTGCCCGTCAGGCTTAGGCAGGACAACTCCAAACGCTCGCAAGAACGCCCAGAGTGGCACGACTAAGGTGACATCCCTGGAATCTTTTGCAACGCGTGAGCCTTTGGATCAGCGTGGGGCATGCCGCGGAACCTATGCCTTGAGCCGGCGGTGTTTCCCATTCCGTGTTATAGGACAACGACGCCATGAGCCGCCTTTCCCCTGGGTACCCATTCGATCGAGACTCGCTAAGCTGAGGGGTTTGACTCGTTCCGTCGACACCCAATGCTTCGGTACGAGGGTATATGGAGCCAACATTCGCCATATTTCACTGAGATCTCGGGGTGACCAGAATTTTTTTCCGACTCTGTGCCTTCACCATGGCTTCAAGGGACGCGAACCGGGGACCGGAGCTACAAGCGGTATGTTGACTCAGTGACATTCTGTTCGAGATTTGTGTGGCTGATGATATTAGGTGTGCTTGACATTCGTTTCTTTTGCTTTCGTAGCCACTGTTCTGAGAGTCTATGCCCGAGCCCGCATTGTGAAGGCTTTCGGGGCAGATGACTGGTGGATGGTGGCTGCACTCTGTGCTCATGTCATGTTTGCGACATGTGCAATAGGTGGCGTCCATTACGGCACTGGCCGTCACATGGATACACTCTCGTTCGAGCAACAGTACAAAGCTATGCGGGTAGGTATCGAATTCCTAGCTTGAAACTCAAGACTAACGGCACATGCAGTACTGGTGGCTATGCTACATCGCCTACTGTTGGGCAATGATTACGTCCAAGGTCTCCATTGGCCTCTTCCTTCTCCGCGTCACTGTCAAAGCCCTCCACAAATGGATCATCTACATTGCTATGGGCCTCACTGTCCTCTGTGGACTCATCTTCTTCTTTGTCACACTGTTTCAATGTCACCCGATCAGCTTCTTCTGGAACAAACATATCGAGACCGGCACCTGCGTCGATGTGAACGTCATCATCGGCCTCACATTCCTCTACAGTGCCATCTCGGTCATTAGCGACTTTACTTTCGCTATTCTGCCTTTCTTTCTCATTTGGGGTTTGAACATGTCTGTCAAGACCAGAGTCTTGCTGATTCCGATTCTGGGCATGGCCTGCATGTAAGTTGCATATTCCTCTCTCCCAGAAAAATGCTAATCACCTCCTATAGTGCCAGTGTAGCCGTCTGCGTGCGCATGGGCTATGTAATGGACTTTAAGAATCCCGACTTCCTCTGGGCTACAGTCGACATTGCCATTTGGTCCGACATTGAACAAGGCCTGGCCATCACCGCGGGTTCTCTCGCTACCCTCCGTCCACTCTGGCGACAAATCTCGTCCAGCCTCGGCTTCGCATCCTCGTCTCTTGGGCCCTCTGGCCCCTCCGGCATGCGGACCCCACAGTGGAACGGCGACCCAACCAACCAGACCCGCAAGAAGCCCAGCTTCCTAAGCATGACAAAATCCCTGTTTCAGACCGAGAACAAGGCAACGTCAAAGGAACTCGACGAAGATTACGGCATGGGCAACTTGGCACCCATACGATTAAGGGATGACCTCTCCGCTGAGAACGAGAAGAGCGATCAGGTTTTCAACACATGGCGCATCAAAGGAGGCAGCAAGGTGTCGGATGAAGAATGCCGGGTCGGAGAAATCACCATGGAAACGCACATCAACCAAAAGAATGAGAGGCGATGAGGCGAAATGGGAATTGGAGTAATCAATTGACGCAGATACGAAAGCGATCTAGTACTTGAACCCCTCTTTTTAATGGTATCATTTCTTCAAAATCCAAATTAAAAAAAACACTTCAAACACCGGAGATGAGTCCATTATTTCTGTGATCGGATTACGTTGGCTGCTGAGATAACGCCTTCTCCTGATAAGGCGTGATGAAGCCTTATGAGGTCTCCAATACGCAAAGGCGGCTCGCGCGCGACATTAATGTTCCGAAAAGAAGCAAAGTCTGACTTTTTTCCTTCCCGGCCCAAGGCTCGCAAGCCACCCGCCGACGGCACACAAGACAAAACACATGATTAGATAGACGATCGCAGGGCATCTAGATTAGCGCCAACGCCATCATGATACATAAACACACGCGAAACCCTCGTCTCATCAACGCACATTACCCATTTTCGCGCGTAAAAAGTCCTCGACCTGCTTATTCGACGGTTCCCCTGAACTCGGTTGACTTCGCGCTGGCGGTGGTGACGATGGCGCATCCGCGCTTTGTGCTGCTGGCATAGCGTTGTCGACGGCATGTTTTAGTGCACCATTCTGAACCGGTGCATCCGGCGCAGGTGCACTAGATGCCGTTACATTTGCACCAGCACCAGCACCAGCAGTCGCGGGCCTAGCTCCACCATTTGCGTGACGGTCCCGTCCGTCTTCCGAGGTGCTATCATCTCTGCTATTCTGTTGTTGTGGTTGGGCGTGCGCGCCGCCAGCCGTCCGTTGGTTCGACGGCGTCAAGTTGCCGTGGAATGGGCGGGACTTTTTCTCCGCAACCTCCTTGTCGACTTTCCAGATGCCGCCTTCAGGGCTGACCGTGTAGCCTTGGTGGTCGTATTGTACGAGCTTGTCGAACACGGGATCCCTGTCAACTCTATTGAAAAAGACGTGCTTGAACGACTCGCCTTTTGCCTGTTCGTCTTTGCGCATTTGTCGCTGGCCGTTTTCGATTTCTGCCTTTGCTGTCGCCACTCCCTTCATGTCGCTCCTGTGTAGCGCGATAATGACGTCGTGCCATGCCCTTCGGGATTCCCACGGATCTTGCTCGGAGAGCTCGGGGACGGTCATCGGCTTGTGTTTGATTGTGCGCACGTCAAAGGTTTCTATTTCCTTCCCACTACGGGCGTCTTTGATGACAAAAGTGCTGCTCCACGTGCCTTCGATGGTGTAGATGGTATCGGAAGGGTTGTCTTTATGGAAGAACTCTGCATGAAATCCATTTTTCTGGCCAGATCCAAGTAAAGATTTACCTTCGAATTTGATATGCGATACATATCCGTTGGAACCGATGAGCGAGTACTCTCCGTACAGTTCCGGATGTGGTGTGCCACCAAGGAGGCCCTTTACTTTAATGTTGGGTAAAGGGAGGAGATAATCCTCGTCGTACTTGTCGACATGTACGATCGCGTAACCCATTTGCTTGATGCTCACGTTACCAGAAAAGGTAATCTCTTGTTGCGTAAAGCCTTCTGCGCGGATACCGACGTTATTGTTCCAGAGGTAGCATGCGGTAACGGGCGGATGATGTCCGACCTGCTCAGACACCAACCTTGTTTCTCCCAGCTCTTCTGTATTCCAGCATCCAAGAAACAATTCTCCCAGAAAGGCATTCAAAGGCTTCTTCACACCATCCTCCTCATTCCGCCCCGCATATTGCTGTCCGCGGAGTGAGCCGAGGAAGTTTTTCAGCACAAGGAGCGCCCGCTTTTCAGGGTCCTCTTCCATCGCCGGCGCGGCCCAGAGATACGGATGGTCCGCCCAATACTGCGGTATCTCCACGGTCGAGTTAGCAGCGAGCACGAAGGGTGGCGCCGTTATATTCGACAAATCCCCTGAGATGGTTGCTATAGAACCGAGAAACTCTTTCAGTCCGGACCGGTTTTGGGCGATATCGTTTGACATGATGACGGCTTTAGATTCGAAATGCAATCGCTACTTGAGAACATAAGTATTTCTGGGCACCTCGACTGTAGTTATGCAAATGGTACGCCGGGTTGCGGTAGCGCCAAGTCATGACGTCGGTGTGCGCTAGTGTAAGTTGAATCCAGGTTGCGAGGCGGTGCAGCAACGATTCAAGCGCTGCATCGCGGTTTGGTGTTGGTTCATCGCAGAATCAGCCCTATTTGGTCGTGCCGCGCAGCCGGGTTCTTTTAACTGGGACGTCTGCTTACTCTGGGGAGAATTTGCCGGTCAACACGTCTCCCACATCAACCCCGCGGACCATCATATCGAACATCATCGTTTCCATGGCTTACTCGTCATCTACGCAGAAATCCAGGTCTATTTCAGGCGTCACATGATGGCGTAGCCCACAACAAACCCCAATGCCCGCTTAGTTCAAGGGTTCAATCTCTCATTTTGCTATTTTCACATCGAAACGAGGCTGCCCGATACACTCGCATGATCTTCAAAACCAAGCACATCTTCTTCATTCATGGAACTATTCTTAGTCCGGCGGCCTGGTGATCGGATGTCTTTTCCCAAAACCAAATCTTGAAATTGAAATGGCTGGGATGGGTCTTCTGGCATCGTGCAAGTGCTTTGATGGGCTCGTGACTGAAAGTCAATATGGATCCTGCAAAGATATGTCGCAGCTCATGCTCATAACTCATCTGTATACTCATCTCGTCTTGTTTCCGAACGCGAAGGCTAGAGGGTAAGCACAAACAACAGCACAACGATTTACATGCAAGGTAGGCTCATGTAGACAGACAAGTACATACTTGAAAATTATTGTTTTCTCTCGAATATGAAACTAAGGCATGGGGTAGCTCTTCGCAAAAGCCTCGCTAATCTCATCTCGACTCCATCCTACAGTCAACCCCAGCTGCAGCAAAATCCTCGATTTCTGCGGGTTGTAGAATCCACTTGAGATGGTAAAGTCATCATCAGCAGCCGGCGGCACCATTCCATCTGCACTCCTATGGCTAGCCACGATGGGTATACCCGTGGCATTATACAACTCCTCTGCCGCCGTATTAGCGACAGTAGACATACCTCCTGCGCCAACACCAGCGTACACGATGCCTTGGGCACCAGCTTCATAAGAAGCGTTGAAAAGCCCGGGCTCCATGTCTTGGTGGGCGTACAATATCGGCACCGATGCCAGATCTATGACGTTTGACAGGTCGAAGACTACACGACCTACCGGCTCTGCAGGCTGAAAGAAAAAATAGGGGACCTGGTTGATGAAGACACCTAGCTGGCCGGCTTCGGTTGAGTAGAAGGTATCCATGGTGTTGGCATTCATCTTGGTGGTGTAAAATGCCGAGCCGATGCGGTCGTTTAGGACAATCATGGTGCCGCGGTTACGTCCAGCAGGTGAGCCAGCCAGCGTGACTGCTTGGTAGAGGTTCAGCGGGCCGTCAGCGCTCAAAGCAGTGGCGGGCCTCATAGCACCGACTACGATGACGGGCTTCGTTGAGTTGACTGTGCTTTCAAGGAAGAAAGCTGTCTCCTCAAGCGTATCGGTGCCATGTGTGACGACTACACCAGAAATTTCTTCTTTCGCCAGCTCTTCGTTGATCATACGTGCCAGGGTTAAGCTAATCGTGTCGTTGATGCTTCCCGACCCGACATTGGAAACCTGGTATCCGGCAATGTTGGAGATGTTGAGCAGTTCTGGTACTGCGTCGACTAGCTGTTGGACCCCAAGGCCAATGGAGTAGCCGGTCGTTTGTGTATTGCTGCTGCCTTGGGAAGCGATTGTACCACCCGTTGCGAATATGGTGACATTTGGTAGCGATGCATTGATTGGTGTCTGAACATCCTGCCGTACAAATAATCGGTGTAGATCAGATCTACTTAGATCGATGGGTGAGGCCAGAGCCAAAGAGGTGAAGAGAGACAGAAGTTGCGTAAAGACCTTCATCTTGGCGGATGCGAGACGATTGCAATGAATGTCCTAAACATCGGGCTCATGATCGCAAAGCCAGCTTTTATACCTCATTACAATATCTTCGCAGTCCATCAGTGTGTCAACTGCATCGTCGGCCTGCTTACGACGCCTATCTCCACGGCCGCTTATCTCGAGCCATGTCGCGGCTAGAAGCACCGTACTGTCGTCATATTGGTCTTGGTATTTCCCCATGGAGCATCGAGACGGTACTTTGCGAGTCGCGAAGATGTACGAAGTGCTTGGCTTTGCGAGTCTTCCAAACTCGTCCTGGTACCGGCGTGCTTATCAGTGGGACATGCATGAGATAACCCGCACGCTCAAGCCGCTAGAAGACGTCCGGAAAGAATGCCAAGCGCACGTTAGCAGAATCTAACGACCGTGTTCCTTGCATAGCTAGCCATTGGTGCCTTTCTATCGCGAAGGCTTTGTTTTCGATGTGTCAGAACGCGCTTTGCTGCGTTCGGGGGTGCTCCAACGTGGGCCTGGTGAGGTGCCGGCATCGGTCCGGGCTAGAGAAACGTCCGGGACGTTTGGGTGCTCGATGCGATTGTTGCCAGATGATCGGCATGCACTACAAGCATACTGAACTATTTATTGATGCTCTACAAAGCTTGTGGAGTACCGCAGCTTGGATGTTTTATCATTGACATAGCTGCCAGAATGTTGTGGGAGCTGGAGCCTCGGGACGCTGGTATGTCATGATTGACCCCGCTTATCCACGCTTTACCAGAATAGGCACCAAATGGCAAGAAGGCGCGCTGGATTGTGTATAAGAAAATGGTTTGTATGGACAACCGCGTATTCCACCATCTTTCTATCAATACAGGCATTCTTATACGCATTATCAGCCATGTGCTCACCCTTCGACCTGGTCAATTTCGGTGCTCGTGACGCAAATGACGAGTCAACCACCCATTCTTTCGAATCGCCCATAGACACACCAATATCAAGAAGTGCATATACGCTTACTGCCAAAATACTTCATCCTTCGGTTTTGAGTCACAGTCTTCGAGTATTCAAATACGCAGATGAATTAGCCAGACAAAAAGCCTCGGGATATTGCACAGATCCGCAACAGCACGACCTCTTGTTTGTCGCATGCCTATTCCATGATGTTGGCACTACAAAGGAGCACAATGGCCCACAGCAATTCGAAGTCGAAGGCGCCGATGCAGCAGTAGTGCATCTCACTAGCTTCGGTGTTAGTGAAGCAGATGCGCATGATGTTTGGACAGCTATCGCGTGTCATACATCTCCTGGAATTGCAGAACGGATCGGTGAGCTCTCGCGACTCGTTCGTATTGCTGCAATCACGGACTTTGGGCGGAATAGTGCGGAATGGGAAGCGCTCCAACCGCTGAGAGAGCGATTAGAAGCATAGCATGAGAGAGCCGAGATTGAGAAGGTGCTGGGAGATGCAGTGGTCGAGCAGACAAAACTGAACCCGAAGAAGGCGCCCAAGGTTTCGTGGCCTCATGCGATGTATTCGGCATGGCTTGCGGAGCCAGAGTGGGATGGTTTAAACAAGGCGTTTTGGAAGAGTTGCATATGCGGTCCCCGGGGGGTTGGATCCTACTGTAATGGGTATATCGTGTTGTCCTAACATCTTATCATCATCAACCATCCTGAAACTGTTGGTGCTCCCACAATCTTAGCCTCCATCACTACGCTCCAGAAACCCCGGATCCCTCTCAATCTTGCCTTCAAACTTGGTCCACCACGCCTGGAAAGCCTTGAGCGGTACCGTGTCGCCTGTGCCCCAGCTCGTTAAGAAGTCGTAACAGTTCTTGATGATCCTCTGCGCTAGCACCTTTGTCTCTACATTCCTCTGACCTCTTACCACTAATTCATTCCCTTGACCCGCGCTCGATGCTGCCGAAGCCGCAGCGTCCTGTGCTTTCTTTTGCTCGAGAGCAGCTGCGACTTGTTGCGCAGGCTCAACGCTTATACCGAGGGCTAGCGGCGCAGTGCTACCACTTGTCGTTTCCATAGACACGCCCTCGTCGATCATGGCATCGTCACTGCCTAAGCCGCCCCCTGCAGGCCCGCCAGCTTTCGCGTTGACTTTGAAAATTGCGCTAGGTTTTTCGTTCGCAATGGCGCCGAGGAGTTTGAAGTCGGTCGTTCCGGGGAGTTGCGCGTATACGGCGGCAGCAGTGCCATCTGGTAGTGTAACCCCGGGTAGGAGGAATACAACGATGTGGGAAAACGAGGGATGCGACGGGATCTCGAACGCGGACTGGGTAGGCGAAATTACTGACGAAGGTTCCGTGACCACAGGGCGGCCGGATATTATTATGCCCACAGGAGAAGACATGTTGAGTGCTCAGAGTTCAAAGTGACAAGTGAAAGAACTATTCTGTATGGCAGTAAGGCTGCGAGCCGAGCGCATCTCTTCGTTCATGAAAGAGTCATGGCGCGTTCGGCGTCTTCGAGATATTTCGTGCTGCTTCTGCGTCATAGCGGTCCAAGCTTCGCCCCCACATCTGCCTGTCTAAGATAGTAGTTGCTAAACTTCGAATCGCCCGTCATGCTTTAGCCTCCACTGCATAGAATAATTACCCACGACTCTTCGCAACGGTTTTGGCGGGCCCCATGGGATCCGAATTGCATCGCACTCTAAATCCGTGCGCAGCGCTGATCCACTCCTGGTCCAGCAACTTGCTGACCCCCTTGAGTACTCTACTCCCACCCATTAGAGCTTGAAACGAGCGTATCCTTTCGTCTGGGCTCATTATCAGAAAGCGAGGAAGCCCATTTACCGTCACGGCCTTCGGCTCAGTGGTCAGGGGTGAGCTTGAGGAAGGTAGGACCTCGAGGTCCAGAGGCTTCTTTAACAACGCGACGATCGCTTGGGCTGCAAACGGGTTAAGGCCAGCTCTGCGGAGAAAAGTTTCATACTAGTACCACAGGTTAGATGCAGTGCTGACGAAAACATTTGATGAGCTTACGGTTGTTTCCTGAGCTACGGGCTTAATGTCGCCAATGTCTGCTGAACCATATGGCAGACCATATCTCGCCATTTCCACCACCGTGGAAAGCGCAAGAGTCTTCTCGCCCCCAGCAACGTACTGAATAAGCACGTCGCCCCGCATTTGACCAGAAAAGGCTTTGAAAGCTTCCACTGTCTCCATATCGCGTGGATCGTGTGGCCGACTCGACCCGAGATTCTCCATGTCACGGCTCAGTCCTTCGCTGACTATAACGACCAGCCTCTCATAACGTGACTGGAGTGTGACTATACGTTCTTTGATGGGTGATTTATCGGGCTGTCCAGGTAGAGCTCGCTGCTTGACTTGCTGTAAAGTAGTGAAGATCAGACCCGTGGATGGTGAAAGAATGATGTCTGCTTCCTTGGCTGCTGAGTGTGGCAAGTTGTAGTCTCTATAAACCATCTCTGCTCTTGGGAAGTACTGTTCGATTTGCTTCAATAGACATCTCTGCTGTAAGAACGCTGATGAGACGATAAAAGAGCATGGCTTAAGCAAAGCCGGAGGTGCAGGCAAAGGTTCCATGGTGAATATCTTTTCTCCTTCTGAAACCGCCGCGTTGGGCTCATTCTTCTGGGTATTAGAGAATTTCGCGGGGGTCTGATCATAAGAGGGGCATATGAGCCGAGCTGGTAGAACCTCGATTGGTGGTCGGGCGTGGTTATGCGAGACAGACACTTCGGCTGCGTCAGATCTCAAAGACCCTGCGGGTTTCCCACGCGTTTCCATGAACTTCCTGAGAGCAGCCGTAGCTGAAAAGCCATCAAACATGAGCTCACCGCCCCCATGTTTATCGTCCTTGGCTGGCTTCTGGAAACAAGTTTGTTCTTCAGAACGTTGATGGTAGCAACCGGGATACCCCGAAAAAGCCTGTTTATCGAGCGTAATTGTCGATGGTTGGCCTAGTTCGTGAGAAGGGTGCTGTGAGACAATCCGTTTACTTTGGCTCCCAATCGTTCCTTCCATCTCTAACTTTCGCTTGCGAATCAAAGATTCCATATCTCGCTTGTCCTGGTGTTGCATCATTTCCAATTCCTCCTCCTCATCATCTTCGTCAAGGATTCTCAACCCATCGCGCTTCCATATCTGCGAGGAACTGGTCGCAATACTTCCCGTCCTAATTTCGATGAGTGTCTTTTCCACCTCAGAGCCACCGTGAAGCTTCTCCTCAAGCTTCAGAGTAGAGATCCTCGTCGTTAAGAATCCCCATTGTAGCTCTCTTTCTGGCACCGACAGTCCATGCCATGATGATGCGAATTTGAGGTCTTCCCGCTTAACCCTCAATAAGAACTGCGACTGCGCTTGAAGCTCGGTACCACAGGTCGAATGCTTACCACGCTTCCGCTGACTGTACTCAATCCAGGGTGCCACAGGGAGCGAGAAGTCCATGTTTAGGACTTCCACTCGCGCCGTCGTGTCGGCACTAGACAGCCGCTCATTCTCAACTTTAAACTTTGCTTGTTCAGCCAATGGCTCGATGCTGCGGAAGAACTCAAAGTCTAGGCTAGTGACTTCGTCTCCATCGTCATCGTTTTGTCCCCATTGTTCGTATGGAATGTACTCGTCTAGCATGGCCGCGAAAGATACCGACTTTAACTTCTTCATGGGTGAAGTAGAGAACATTGGTGGTGTTAGTGGGCCTTCCACTTTTAGGTGCTCGGCTCTGCGCTTCGTAGGACTTGGATTACCGGTCTCGCAAAGTGGACTCAATGGTGACGGATGAGTGATGTCAAGAAGCATTGAATCGCTACTGTCCGAGCTCTTACGTGTAAGGGAATCCGCGGCCATGATCTGGCCTTCTAGGTATCGCGCTTCTGCAAGTACAGGGTCGCTGCTTTCTGACAGAAGTGGTAAATGATTTGCGGGCGATGATGGTACGTAAGGTGTCTGTAGCGGAGATAGCGGGAGCAAAGGAGGTGTGACAGGCCGGATAGCTAAGTTCTGGAAGACTTAGTATGCTTGATTAGGGCTTTAAGGCAACATACCGGCTCATATTTCAAAGCTTCGGCTTTGATGGTTTCGCTTTCTTCTGTTACGTACGCATCGCGAATAGCTTCTTGCAGGTGAACGAGTACATCCCTCGAGACGGCAAGCTTCTCAGCTTTGACCTGCGCGTCGTAATGCGCGGGGTACGTGAGATATTTTGACGGCCATTCGAACCCCTCATCATTCTGCTCAACGACAATCTCCGATGGTATCTGCAGCTTTTGGAAGTCGGGATTGATCGTGTTACCAAACCTTAACAGATCGAGCTCGTAGTCTGACTCGAGGACGGGGAGCTCTTGCTTTAGCCTCAAGACCCACTGTCTTCCTTCACTCATCGGTAGCTCAAATGGAGGCTCTTCTTGGAGACTATACACTGCTTTGAGGAAGAGTACTGCCTCTCTGCTTACTGCAAGCCTTTCTTTGGTAAGTGCTCTAGTCGCGTTAGTGATAGAGTCATCTGCGGGACTGCAGAGATCGCGATCAAAGTCGTTTTGTGACGGCCGGTCGATATCGACAACGCGCAAAGGCTCAGTCGTGTAGTCAGTACATATGCCCTGCGATCGCGCGTACTCGAGAATGCTGAGCTGTTCTTCTTCTCCGTCTTCTTCTTCTTCTTCTTCTTGCGGTATGGTAATTGGGCCCAGCATAACAACAAGCGACGTATGGTATGCTTCGGCGGATCTAAGTGATATAAGCTGTTCCAGCTTAGCTTTGTAAACCGTGAGGTAGGAGACTGGACCCAGATTGAAGGTCGCGACTTCCCCACTTGCCACCCTCGCGTCTTCACGTGGCAATGACACCAGCAAAAGTCACCAACTCAAACATCAAAGCAGAATAGTTTCAAGTTTCTTATTCATTAAATCGTGGCTATGCTTTGCCTTGCCTATACTTGTGGCTGTCCCGTATATTTCCAAATGAATGTTCAAAGGTCATTGATGTATTTACAAGCCATGATACCTTCACATTCCTGTTGTGAAGGTCCGAGCGCATGGCGCACATGTGCATTTACTGAGCAAGCGGCTTCTGTCCAAAACCGAGCGATTGGTTACCTCCGTTGAAAGCAACGAGCTGAGCCTTGAACATAGTGTCGCCGTAGATTTGCAGACCAGCACCTTGGTTGCCCTGTACACCACCAAAGCAAGTAGTATTTGCTTCATCGACAGTCGCAAAAGTAATCTGGTTACCGGGGATCTTGGCCATGTATGAGTCACCAATAGCTACACTCATATCGGGCAGAGCAGCGCCACAGGGGTAGATGAAGCCACCGACCTGAGCGTTGAGCTGAGCTCCCTGGACTTGCGAGTAATATGCCTCAGCAACCTGCTGGTCGACAAGAAGTAGTGAGGTACCTGTGTCGGCAATAGCGTCGGAGCCTTGGGGGTTCTCAAACATCTGATCACCGACAGCAAACTTAGTAGAGCCGAACTGCCAGAAGCCGGTCTCAGCTTTGACGGGAATCCAAGCCATTTCGCCCTCGAACTTGGTGGCATCGATCTTTCCGAACTCGTATACACCAGTGCCATCGGGGTCGAGATCAGCAGTGAAGACGGGCATGTCCAAGTCGCCCATGACGTTGTCGAAGAAAGTCTTCTGAGGAGTCTTCTTGGTTCCGTCGTTGACTGTGCGGCCATTAGTAAAATGTACTGCACCTTGGTATTATAGGACTCACCAGTGTTGAGGTTTGAGAAAGCAAGACCGACAAGACCATCCGTGTTGGTGTCTTCGACGAAGGATTGGGAGACCTGGTTGGCGAGTTCGACGGTCTGACCCTCAACTGTGACCCCTCCGATGGTGACAGTGTCAGTGCCAACAGTACCAGCAGCACCAGAGCCGTCACCGTAGCTAATCTTCCACTGAGCGCCATCGGTCTTCTTGAAAGAGGTCGACTTGGTAGCATCGAAAGCGGTGTGCTGGCCAATGAGTTGGGGATCAAGGTCAGTGCTAAACATCCAACTGCGTTACGAGTTAGTGGAAAGTACGTTACAAGCACGGTAATTTTCTTACAGATCAGAAGAGCCAGAGTCGAAATCCAGGTTGAGAGTCTGGCCACCGACATCGACGGGCGAGAGGAAGAGGGCAGCGTTATCCTCGGGGTTTGCGGCGACAGTTCCGGTGGTGTTACCACCAGTAGCAGCGGCCGCCGTGGCGTTCTGAGCTTGCTTGGTGAATGAGATGAAGCCCTCCTTGACCATAAAATCCTCCTTGATTTTGAAGTTGTATTTCCTGAAAACCTTTCTCATAGCGGCAGCACCATTAGGGCCAGTCGGATGGGCCTTGTTCAATTGCCTGGGGACCTTGAAAGAGCGTTTTTGAAGACCCCTCTTGTGGACGGGAGCAGGAGCGGCTAACACAACGGCTGCCAAAAGAGTGACAAAGATGAGGAATCGGAGAGAAGGCATGTTGGGCGAATGCTGACCGGCAGCCTGACGGGATAAATCTGACGTTTGGAAAAGAAGGTAAAAGGAGACGGTGAAGGAAAGAAAGGGACGAAACGAAACACCACTTCCTCGAAAGAAACAGAACACAGGCTCGGCCTTGGTGGATGAACACTGAACGAGTGTGCGAGAAGTGTGACTTTAAAGAAGGAACGTCGTCGCAGCCAACAATGTAGAGAGTGTGAAACTCGAGGAAGGATGAAACTTGAGCCTGCAATACGATTGCATGCCGCCGCATAATGAAAGATCTGAGGGCGCTAAGCAGACATTGAAGACCAGGTTGGGTCCACGCGGCAGCAGACAAAACGCTACGCGTGCTGCATTGATGGTGATCCATGGGGAACATCACGCTTAGTTCCTGTCAACTTTTCAGGCACAAAGTCTAGAAGCGGGTTTAGTTGGCTACCGATCTGTCGAAACCAGCCATGTGGGTCGGACGGACGCGAGCTAAGTGGCTCAGCGTCGCCTAGAGCCTCATCGGAGAGGTATCGATAAGGGGGATAGGGTCGTTACGCGTCCAGCTTGACGCTGTTGACGAATTGTGGAGAGAGCTAGCAGTAAGCATGACTTAGACTCAGGTACGTTTCAGTACTGTGGCACACACACATATGTCAGAGTTGCAGAATCCAGCTGTTCGGCGGTGTTGCCGTGTTGCCGTCCTGTCTAGATGCATACTAGATGTTAATCGCAGCGGGCCTCTTTGCCAGAGATCATCATGTCCTACTTTCTGCTTTTGCAATGTTTGCCTCTTTCTACCGGTTCGCTAGGGGTTGATGACGCGCGATTGTGCCGTGCGCAGCATGAACATGCGAGCTGACGCAGCCCCGAGGAAAGTGTTTCGGAATGCCAAGGCTGTACAAGCTGACTGGGCGATGTCGCACCCATGAAACGAAGGGCCCGCCAGCCCGCAACTCGAGAAGAAGCAGCCGGTTGAGCATTTTGCCCATGGCGCCCCCATGGCTAGGTCCTCTGACAAGCACCCGCGGCAAGGCTTAGCTATCATGTTGCGGCATTAGACGTGCGGTTTCCCCACGGCCAACCAACCCGATTCGCTTCTTTTTCAAACGGTTTCCGTCATGAAGAACATGCTTCATCGCAGTTTGGCGCCACCTTTCCGGGCAAGTAAACAGTTCGGGGGCTCTCCGGTGCGGAATCTGTGTTTCATGCCTTTCGACGCTGGCGGAAGAACGAGAGCGTGTTCCGGTACTTTTTTCCAAATCCAAAGTCGCTGCTCCGTGGGACCGAAGACCGCACCATGCTGTGGTGGCAGGTGAGCCTGTCCAGTAAACGGTGTGGCTCGCCCGCGCTAAAAGGCCGCGCAAGTCCTTCAAGGAGAATTTCGGGTGAACACACGCACGTTCAGGACTACGAGAAGAAGGAAAGATGTTGAGCTGGGAAGCGAGGGGTTGGCATCGCGGAAGAGTCGTGTGTGCGCACGGGCGTGCCTAGCAACGACAGCGCCTACACCACTTTGACGGGTGGGAGATATGCATGAATTCAATGCGTATATTCGAGTACTAAATAACAGCGCTTTTCTGTTCTATTGTAACATGGTATGACATCTTCCTTCCGTCGTCGTTCAGTATCAGTATCTTCATCTTCCACATGAGCGAGCGTGGGCGCCGGTAGTTGCCAGACCTTCATAGCCCATCTGCTGCCTGAGCTCCCCATCCTGTCTTGCTTGGCTTCTCCATTATACAGGCTTAAACTAGACGAAAACCATGGGTATCGCTAGGCCTGTACGTGCAAGTGCATCGACGCTCCAACCCCTTGCACTTCATGTCCTGCTCCCGACAGCGGTCTACCGCGTAGCGCATTTGGCGGCGTTCCGATGGCGTTAGTGTGGCTCGAACATTGGTAGGCTATCTCTTCAGCCAAGCAGTTCCACATCCAGTCCGATAGCCCTCATGAAAAGGTTTACGTTTGCCGTTCGAGCACTGGCCATCTCAACTGGCAGGGCTTTGCTGACAGAGACCGTCTCCATGACACGGTCCTTTACTCCGAGCACAAGCCTCTGTTGCTGCTCAGGGCTGGCACCCACACCCATGGCAGCCAAGAACTGCCAGATGTACATGTCGTCTGTGTCGTTGATGGTTCCAGGGAACAGGTAGGGAAGCACGGGCTCGATGACGTCGAACAGTCGGTTGTAGAGTCCGGCCCACTGCTGCCAATCAGTCACCATCTCAGGCGCCGATTGCTTCAGGAGTTCAGCCCGCGAAATTAGGAATGTTAGGAGTGTCAATCCTATCCGGCTTCGAGCCACCACGTGCAGGTTGGTGCGGTCTAGGACGAGACCAAGAAGTCCAGTGACAATGTTCAAGGGGGCGTCTGAAATATGCGCATGGATCGGCGACATTACAGTTTGAGAGAAGAGATCGACTTCTTCGCGGATCGCTGCACTCAAAGGCTCATCAGGAGTAGCAATGGCATGGCCAACGACCGAGAGGGCGTCGAGGTGGACGACAATCATCGTTACAACGGTGATGCGCTCCTGCTCGTTGATGTGGCGGAACAGACGCGGTATGACCTTCTTCCCCTTTGCGTGTGAAAGGATTGAGATGAAAGGGTGAGGTACACTGAACATGTTAGCAAGAATTACTCAATTCTTTGTATTTCCAGCACATACTTGGAATTTATGGGTTCCATGATCTTCGTGTTCAGCCAAAGCTGCTCGTGAAGAGCCTCGATCCGTGATCGCCACTCCATGTGTGCTTGAATTGCCTCAGGGGGGCTGTTCTCTTGGATGGGCATTGGCATGGCACGCTCATGGTCTTCCATCTGCATTAGGGTTTTGTAAACAGCCTCGATGTTGCGGAGAGCTTCTTTGCGATCAGCGATGGAAGATCGGTGATGCTTTGGGAGCTTGTCGTTGGTCTCGGGTCGCTTGAGGTTGAGCAGCGGTCGTGGGGTTTTCGAATTACTGAATGCAATCTTTCCGAGACTGCCTTCTACTACAAGTTGTCTGGCCTTTGGTCGTGCCTTGGCGGCTTCGACAGCGCGCTGGATCTGTTGCTCCATGCGCTGCATGTGGTTGTCACCTCCCCGGCCGTGTCTGCGGGCACCGAAGCGGTTGTTAGTTTGGAAAAGGTATGTCTGAGCAAATTGGCTCGCTGGCTGCTGAGGGTTGTGGCGTGGTGCACCCCGGATCTGGCTGAAGACTTGGTAGTAGAAGTCTTCGGCAATGGCGGCTTCAGGGCCCTTTTCTTCGAGGTTGCCAGTCGCAGTCATAAGTTGCTGCAACTGAATACGGGTTATGAAGTTCTTGTCTTGAGGCGTCATGAGTCCGTTGTCCTTTGCTAAGAGAGCAATCTTGTGGTTGCGCTTAGCTCGCTTGGCGTCTTCCTCAAGAAATGCAGCGCGCTCGGCCTCCGACAACTGAAGAAGTTGCTCGGGGTGGGTGATTATGGGAAACGACGGAACCCTGCTGTGAGCTGCTGGTTGACCGCGAGCTGCTGGAGGACCTTGTGGGCCGGTCTGCATTGGCTGACCTTGACCAGAAAGGCGGTTTGGGTTCTGCAAGATTTGTCGAGGCTGCGTAGGGGGGCCCTGAGCTTGGTTCTGCGGAGTGACTTGTCGTTGCTGCTGGGCAGCAGGTTCGTTTGACTGAGGCCGTTGTCGCTGGAGAATGGTGGGTTGCTGAGGCGGCTGAGATCGGACGGGTTGGTCTGGAAGCTCAGCGCGAACCTGTTGCTGCTGTCTCTGGGGCATGATCTGCTGCTGCTGCTGAGGTCGCTGCAGGATCTGCGGTGCAAACTGGCCAGGCATACCTCCACCAGGCATGCCAGGATATGGCGGCTGGCCTTGGGGGAATTGCGGCTGCTGCTGGTATTGCTGCTGGGGGTAGCCTGGGAAGCCTGGAGGCGGTGCCTGTTGGACCTGAGGGCTAGCTCTGGGGTCACTACCCATAGATTGAGCGCGCATCATGGCCTCAACCTCCTCCATGCTCATCACCTTCCTGGTCGGCGCGGGCTGTTGAGGGGCTGCGGGGGGCTGCGGTGACGGCTGTCGCTGGGCTGCTGGCTGCTTGGGCTTGAGGCCCCAGATATCGGCACGCGCCTCGAGCTGAGGAATGTATTCGGGGTCCTTGTAGCTCTCATAGCCAGAGCGGTTGGGCTTGGAGGCCTGTGGGACGGGGGGCCGCTGCTGATATTGCTGGTACTGCTGCTGGTGTTGCTGTTGGTAAGACTGCTGCGACTGCTGCTGCTGCCTGGGAATGCCTTGACGGGCCTGGTAGAGCATCTGCTCCTCCTGCAGCGTGTTGAAAACCATAGATGTCTGGCCGGCAAAATCAAAGTGCTTGCCCACCGACTGCTGCGTCGCGGGGCCACCACCAAAGGTGTCGTCGTTGAGGTCGTCGGCGTCATCGTCGAGCTGGTCGCCTAGGCCGTCGTACGTCTCCTCAAAGTCAATGCTATGGGGTGTGAGCAGAGGCTATAGCTCTCAATCAGCGCAACATACACATCGTCATCGGCTACCCCTCCACCGAGAGCGGCAAAGGCGTCGTGTTGACCGAAGCCGGGGGCATTGGAGGAATGGCCCTGGTCTCTCGGCAGGTTCGTATCGAAGCCGAAAAAAGACATGGTGGGCTTGGGTGCCCGGTGCGGTTGGTGGTGAGTGGTTGTGTTGCTGCTACTCGGAAGAGACGATATTTAATTCGCGCGAGTGGTGACGTTGGAGAGGTAAAGGCGGAAAGACAGAGGCGCAGGGCGGTGGTGGCATGGGGGCGCAAACCAGTCGAGCCTATCTATTGTGGACGCAAAGGATGCAAATGCTCCAGCTTCACAGAGGCGGCGCCCGTAGTCAATCTTCGTAGCCTTGGGTGCCGTGTTCGCGCCTTCGTGTCCCTCCCCTCCCCCCAATGGGCGCGGCAAAGTCGGGCCTTACCCAAAGCATGCACCAGCGCTGCCGGTACTCCCTTGCAGCCTCCCTGGCACCCGTCGATTGTCTGGGCCAAATCAGCCACACTTAGTCACTTATGACCGCTGGCGACAACGACTCCTTTTATCTCGGTCCAATATCTGGCCTCTTTTTCTTAAAGGGCACATTCACCTATTTGGTCTCCTTGTCCTCCGCCCTTTCCAAGGTTCTTTGCTGATGCGCATGCTCCATCGCGCCTAGCATCCGCTCGTTTGCACGCTTCCCTACCTAGTACCGCCAGAGAAGCCACGCGACTCGACCTTCACCTCAGCCTCCCCCACAGCTCAACGGCCGCCCGCAGCGCAAGCAAGCAAGCACAAGCAAGCACAAGCAAGCAGCCAAAGTGGAGGGCCCCGACGTCCCCGAAAAGAACCACCCGTCCGAGCAGCAGCCTCGCCGGCGATCCACCATGGCAGGCAGCCAGCGGTACATCCGCTACATTGTCTTTGCTGTCATAGTAGGGCTCTCTCTCTAACCAAGTACACAACCAAGCCATTGACCGTCCACAGGCCCTTGTACTCCTCTACTTCATTGGCTCCTCGTCCTCGGTGCCTTCAGCGAGCTGGCCCGCCTACCAGGACAACAAGACTCCCGCAACACCGCCCACCGGGAATGCTCCCGTCGCAAACGATGAGGTCAGCCAGGTCGCGCCCGGCACCACGCCCAATGAGCACTCCCTCCCCCCGGCCACCATCGCCGGCGACCGCATGAACGCAACCTTTGTCACCCTCGCCCGCAACTCCGACGTCTGGGAGATCGCCAAGTCGATCCGCCAGGTCGAGGACCGTTTCAACCGCAAGTTCAACTACGACTGGGTCTTCCTCAACGACGACGACTTCAACGACGAGTTCAAAAAGGTCACAACCGCCCTCGTGTCCGGCACCACCAAGTACGGCAAGATTCCCAAGGAGCACTGGTCGTTCCCCGAATGGATCGACCAGGACAAGGCCGCCAAGGTCCGCGAGACGATGAAGGAGAAGAAGATCATCTACGGAGATTCTATCAGCTACAGGCACATGTGCCGCTACGAGTCCGGCTTCTTCTTCCGCCACCCCTTGATGCTCGACTATGAATGGTACTGGCGCGTCGAGCCCAGTGTCGAGCTGTACTGCGACATCAACTACGACACCTTCAAGTTCATGGCCGAGCACAAGAAAAAGTACAGCTTCACCCTCAGCCTCTACGAGTATGTTGAGACGATCCCCACTCTCTGGGACGCCACCAAGAACTTCACCAAGCACTACCCCCAGCACATCGTCAAGGACAACGCCATGAAGTTCCTCAGTGACGATGGCGGTGAGACTTACAACCACTGCCATTTCTGGTCCAACTTTGAGATTGGTAACCTCAACTGGCTCCGATCTGACGCCTACGTCGACTTCTTCACTTCTCTCGACCACGCTGGCGGCTTCTTCTACGAGCGATGGGGTGACGCTCCTGTCCACTCCATTGCGGCTGGTCTGCTCCTCCAAAAGGACGAGATCCACTTCTTCAACGACATTGCCTACTACCACGTTCCCTTCACACACTGCCCCACTGGTGAGCAATACCGCCTTGACCACAAGTGCTCTTGCAACCCCAAGGACAACTTTGACTGGAACGGTTACAGCTGTAAGTTGACATCCCGTTTACAAACGACGCAAATACTTACACATTCATAGGCACATCTCGCTTCTACGAAATGAACGGCATGGAAAAGCCAGCAGGGTACGAAAACGAGCAATAAGCGCTCAATCTCAGTTCCACCCTTCAGTCGACGCGAGCAGTCTCCAGCATCGCCTTTCTTCTTTCCAACACACTCGAGGTCTGACATAGTGTCAAGTGCACCACGCTCCTCTTCAGACAAGAAACGTCTTGCGCTGAAGATTGTCTTGTTCGTCCTAGTCATCATTAGTCTGGGGATATATATTGCCACACGGCCAAACACCAAAATGCTCAAGTTGGGTAAGACTTCGTTGCCCAAGTGGCCATCATAGGGAAACCAGAAAATAATCATATCGGTGTATATGTTGTATGGGCGTTGGGAGCCATGCTTTGGTCATTCCGTCAGCCTTTGCTGCCTGGAAAGAGGGTAGTAGGCATCGCTATTATCAATCTACTTGTACCGTTATGCTGTATACATCAGACCTTGTTCCTTAGATTAATGATGATGATTCCGTCTATCGTGTTGAAGTAATGTCATTTCTCATTTCTACATTTCCCCGCCTCTAGTCATTATAATTTACTACTCCACTGCCATCTTTATTCGCCCTCGGTACCCCATACTTTTCACTCAGCTCCTCTTCCTGCGACCGGCTCGTCGGATCCAGATACGGTCGTTCCGCACGCACAGCAACCCTAACCGCATGTCGCCGATGCGGCGCAAAACCATACGAAGCAGAGTGGTTCTACATGCCAACCGTCAGTATCCCGAAACGCAAGACGAAAAAAAAAAATGATAAAACTTACCGTAACCCTATTATCCCAAAACGCTACATCGCCCTCCCTCCACTGGAACCGGCACTGAATCTCCGGACTCGTCGCCACAATCTCATTCAACAGCGCGATGATATGGTCACTCTCCGTCTTGGGCACGCCCACAATCTTAGTCACGAAGCCAGGGTTAAAAAACACGCTTTTCCAGCCCGTCACGGGATTCGTGCGGATAAGGGGGTGTTCTGTGGTGACGGGTTCGCGGCGTACGGTACGGCCGAGGTCGCGGGTGCCTTGGGCTTGCAGGTCTGCTGAGTGCAGCGCTGTGAGTGATTCGAGGTATTTTTGCATGTGCGGGGAGAGCATGTCGTAGGCGGCGTATTGCGAGGTCCAGAGCGTGTCGCCGCCGGCGCCGCGGGGTGGGCCCGTGAGGACTTTGAGAGACGTGTAGGAGGGGGGTTGGAGTTCGTATGTTACCTTCAGACTGTGTTAGTGAACTGGGATATTTATTCTTCACCACGGGGTGAATCTGGCGAGAAGGGAATTGGGGCTTTTCTTACATCAGAGTGCCAGAGGAATGTGGGCGTGAATAGAGCTCGCAGATCTGGACTGTTTTCGCCAGTGTAAATTACGTGTACGTCTTCTAACCCTTCTCGCTTCGGTACGCCGGTTGTAGCATGCTTGTGTAGCTCGCCAAAGTACTGCCCGAGCTCTCGTTGCTTGTCGATGGTTAGGTTCTTTTGGTCCCTGAAGAATACGACGCCTCGTGTGGCGATGAGTCGAGCGAGGTCGTTCTTTTGCAGGTCTGTGAGGTTGGCGAGATCGACCCCGTGGACTTCAGTGCCGATCTTCGGGTTGTAGTCGAATACGTCGGTGGCGGATGCGAGGAGGTGCTTGAAGTTGGGGTCGCCTAGTTGGCCTTTTTCTGTATATGATATCTCGGTGTAGGCTGGCCATGTGATGTTTGGGAAATGGGGACGTAGATCTTCGTACTCGTAGGTATCGTCATGCTTTTTCACTTTGGTTCTCCCAGGGACGTAGTCGTGGACGTTTGCAGGCTTTGAGAGTTTAGGCGATGTGATGGTGGTGCTGGGCTCGTATTGTGTTTCAATAAGTCCGGGAGCCATTGTGTGTGCAGATATGTGGCTCAAAGTACACTGGGTTAATGGTACTTTGCAACACTGTGAAGGCGCTCTTTGATGCGGCTGTAGATGCAATGCAAATGAATAGTACAAAGTTTAGACAATTACTTCAGAGCTAGCAAATGCGGTGGATGATATGAAGAAGTACGAATAATTTAGTATTTGTTTGAAGTAAAAGCAGAGAAAGTGAGTCTTGTATTTATATCTTGCTTCAAGAAATGGTACACTCTGTCTTTATTGATGTGGGGAAATGACATGCTGGCTCCATTGCGATAATTGCGCCATCGCACACAATCCGGGGATGAATCATCCTTGGCTCAGACCCATGGAGCCAATTGTGGCTCGCACCCACATGTTCTAAAGACGTCCGAGAACTAAAATGCCAGGTATAGAATCGTGAGACTGGAGTGCAAGGCTTGAATACTCAAGTAGACCACAACATGGTACCGTGTGGTCTACACTCTGTCGGCCAAACTGTATCTTGGGTAAAGCTGCTGCTCTGGGTACATGTCCTCTTACAACGGTAACTGGCTAGGGAGCAGACTGCTCCGAGGGTGAAGTCGGTGTAAGATTAGGCGCTAACCCGATGTGGAAGAGCTGGGCATGTCGCAATATGGTGCCATTTCAGACTTGGAACTCAACATCGCAATGCTGCACGATCGTCGCTCAAGATCGATAGCATATATCGACTCCTAGTTCTCATTCATCCCATTCGCTGTCTGAGCTGCGAAATCGGCAGGCATGACCGTGATGCTCCCAGAAGCTCCCAGATACTCCTTTCACCGTATCGCCCCACACTTCGCTGACTGAAAAGACATTCTTGCTCAAACGCTTCAACTCCCAACGCCTGTGTTGGCCGCAGATGAACGATGTGATCAAGTCGTCATGTGGTCCATCTCTTCTCGCCCCTCAAAGGTGTTCCCAGGCCGTAGCAGTCACCATAACGCATGTCTCTTCGGGGCAATGTGTATCTTCACTGGGTGGATCCCAAGGCGAGAAAGGGTACAGGAACGCCATTGAGGTTCAGCCATTGTATTGAAGATTTGCTCCTTTCGCTTTTGGTGTCGGCTCCAGCTGATACATTGCTACCCGGTGCATTTGAAGCTGCCTTGCCCCCTCGCATGTCTATAGCGGGGCCTCCAAGGGCAGGGCTAAAGTACGGATGTGTGCCTTTGTGTATGCGATAGAGCTCGAAGTTGGCGAAGACGAGGAGGAGGGTGGATGTGATGGGCAAGCGGGTGACGTTGTGGTATATGCGTGTAGAGACCATGGCTGCAGGCGTCACACTCGTGAGGACACAGAACGGATGAAGGCGAAAGATGTATAGGGCGCGTCCCAAGTCTCGAAGTTGGCCACTCGAAGGGGGACAGGATGGGATGATGCGGAGCCTGGCGAGAGGTGAGTGGCTGCAGCGCGGGGACAGGCTCTAGCGCGATTTGGCCCAGCCGCTTCAACTTTCTTGACCATGCGATAGCTGCGCCCAATCACTCCAACCTTTTGCCCACGGTGAAGGAGCAGTCATGATTGTTTAGATTTAGGCGCGGAATCCCAATATAAAGCCGACATTCTTCGAAGCGTCCACGAGTTCGTCATCGCATTTACCAGCTCCCGATAAGCCGCGAAGCAACGCGCCTTGCGAAGAGGCCAAACCGCCGCCATGGATGATCTCGCCAACCTCGAGTTTTTGTCGCTGGTGTCCAAGGTCACATCGGAAATACAGAACCACGTCGGCGTCTCCGACAAAACGCTTGCCGAATTTGTCATTGACCAGCATGCGAGCTGCAAAGATGTCGCAGACTTCAAGAAACAACTGGAGGCTGTGGGCGCCGAGTTCCCGCAGAGCTTAGTGGAGAGCATCGACCGTCTGGTTCTGACACTGCACCCCAAATACAAGAACAAGGGCGCAGGTGGGAGACAAGCAGGCGCCAATGACGAAGACGGCGGAGATGATACCAGCCGCAAGACGCGTGTTTTCAAAGGACTGGCAATTCCCGACAAGGATGTAGAGTACGACGTAGCAGACGAAGACGCTGCAAACGACGCGCCACAGGCCGATGCGCTCGACGATACATTTGCCATGCTCGAGGGACTGGCAGGGAAGGCACCAGGAAAGCCCAAGGAGCGGTCGCGGAAGAGGAGCATGAGCCCATATGACAGCGACGACGATATCAGTAGGAGCAAGCGACACAGGCGGAGGGATGCGTCGTACTCTGGCTCGCGATCACCAAGCCCGCGGCGGGGACGGGACCGGGACCAGAACGACGAGCTGGTCTTCCAGGACGAATTCGGGCGCACGCGAACCGTCAAGCCCACCGGCAACAAACAGCGAAGCCGCAAAAAGTACCGCGACGAGGATCTTGACGAGTTTCGACGACCGCCTACTCCCGAGCTCGACGACGAACCCGTACTGTATAAGGTCTACGATGGCAAGGTCACTGGTGTCAAGGACTTTGGGTGCTTTGTGAACCTGCAGGGTGTGAAGGGCAAGGTGGATGGATTGGTGCACGTTACACAAATGATGGAGGGCCGGGTCAACCACCCGTCAGACCTTGTGTCAAGATGGCAGGAGGTCAAAGTCAAGGTCATCAAGACCGAGAACGGCAGAGTGTCGCTTTCCATGAAGGAGGTGGACCAGCGGACAGGTCGCGACCTTGCGCCTGGTAAACGCATAGCGGCGTTTGGCACAGGTGCAAACTCACAAGGTCTTGGGGGCATTCCGGGCGTCGACAGCTCAGTACCGGTCGTCGAAGACGGCTACAACAGTCGCAAGAATGGCATGCGGAAGCGCATGACCTCGCCAGAACGATGGGAGATCAAGCAGCTTATCGCCTCCGGTGTGATACCCAAGTCCGATTACCCTGACATTGACGAAGATTTCAACGCACACATCAATGGCGAGGGTGGTTTTGAAGAGGAGGAAGATGTTGATATTGAGGTCCGCGAAGAGGAGCCACCCTTCTTGGCTGGTCAGACCAAGCAATCCCTAGAGCTCTCGCCCATCCGCGTTGTCAAAGCACCCGATGGCTCGCTCAATCGCGCTGCAATGGCAGGAGACACACTAGCAAAGGAACGCCGTGACCTCAAACAACAAGAAGCCCAAGAAAAGGCCGCAAAGGAAGCAGCGAACGTCGATTTGAGTAGTCAGTGGAATGACCCCATGGCTCAACAACGCCAGTTTGCAAGCGATCTCCGCAACACCCGCACGAATCAACCGAGCCAGGCACTGCCGGAATGGAAGAAGATCTCTACAAACAGTCGGGAGACCTCCTTCGGCAAGCGTACCAACATGAGCATCAAGGAGCAACGAGAATCACTGCCCGTCTTCAAGTTTAGGAATCAACTCCTCGAGGCCGTCGCAACTCATCAGATTTTAATCGTAGTTGGTGACACTGGATCTGGAAAGACAACACAGATGACCCAGTACTTGGCTGAAGCCGGCTATGGCAACGAGCTGGTTATTGGTTGTACCCAGCCTAGACGTGTGGCCGCCATGAGTGTCGCCAAACGTGTCGCAGAGGAAGTCGGCTGCAGTCTGGGAAACGAGGTCGGTTACACGATTCGATTTGAAGACAAAACATCGCCAGATACGCGTATCAAGTACATGACAGATGGTATCCTCCAACGTGAGATTCTTTTGGATCCCATGTTGTCCAAGTACAGCTGCATCATGCTCGACGAAGCTCACGAACGTACCATCGCCACGGACGTTCTCTTTGGACTCCTCAAAAAGACACTAAAGCGGCGCCCTGACATGAAGCTCATCGTCACTAGTGCCACCCTAGATGCCGATAAGTTTTCAGAGTACTTCTACAAGTGTCCCATCTTTTCTATTCCAGGTCGCACGTTCCCTGTGGAGGTCATGTACAGTCGAGAGCCCGAGTCGGACTACCTGGACGCAGCGTTGGTGACCGTCATGCAAATCCATTTGACGGAACCAGCAGGTGATATCTTGCTCTTCTTGACTGGTAAAGAAGAGATCGACTCGTCCTGCGAGATCATATCTGAGCGCATGAAGGCGTTGGGTCCGAATGTGCCAGAGCTGATGATTCTGCCCATCTACGGTGCTTTACCATCTGAAGTGGCATCGCGCATCTTCGAGCCGGCGCCTGCAGGGAGTCGAAAATGTGTCATAGCTACCAATATCGCCGAGACCAGTTTGACCATTGACGGTATCTACTACGTCGTGGATCCGGGTTTCGTCAAGCAGAGTTCGTATGACGGAAAGCTGGGCATGGACCGCCTGCAAATCACGCCCATTTCCCAGGCCCAGGCTCGTCAGAGGAGTGGACGAGCAGGAAGAACAGGACCAGGAAAGTGTTTCCGTCTGTACACTGAGGCTGCGTTCCAGAATGAGATGCTGCCGACTACTATTCCTGAGATTCAGCGCCAGAACTTGTCTAACACGATTCTGATGCTGAAAGCTATGGGCATCAACGACCTGTTGCATTTCGATTTCATGGATCCACCCCCTACGAATACCATGTTGACAGCCTTGGAAGAGTTATATCAGCTGGGCGCCTTGGACGATGAAGGACTGCTCACACGTCTTGGTCGGCAAATGGCAGATTTCCCCATGGATCCTTCTCTATCCAAGTCGTTGATCAAGTCTACCGAACTTCAGTGCTCAGACGAGGTTCTCACAATTGTGGCTATGATCAGCGCCACTCAGAACGTCTTCCATCGCCCCCGAGACAAGCAACAGCAAGCTGATCAAAAGAAGCAAAAGTTCAACGACCCGTCTGGTGATCACATCACGCTTCTAAATGTATACAATGGCTGGAAACAAGGCGGATTCAGCACACCCTGGTGCCATGAGAACTTTGTCATGCCAAAGAACATGCAGCGTGTGCGCGATGTGCGGAACCAATTGTTGCAAATTATGGCGCGACACAAGCACCAGGTGGTTTCATGTGGCCGTAACACGATCAAGGTCCGCCAGGCGCTCTGTTCGGGCTTTTTCCGAAATTCTGCTCGCAAAGACCCTGCCGAAGGATACAAGACGCTTGTTGAAGGCACGCCTGTTTACCTGCATCCGTCGTCGTCGCTTTTTGGCAAGCCTGCCGAACACGTCATATACCACTCACTTGTTGAGACAACGAAGGAGTACATGCACTTCTGTAGTGCTATTGAGCCCAAGTGGTTAGTGGAAGCCGCGCCCACATTCTTCAAGGTAGCGCCGACGGATCGGTTGAGTAAGAGGAAGAAGGCGGAGAGGATTCAGCCACTGCACAACAAGTTCGCTGGTGAAGACGACTGGAGACTAAGCGCCCAAAGGAGAGCGGGTAGGGGAGGTGGAGGTACATGGGGTTAGTTTCGTAAAATGTGTAATTTGTATGTGATACCTGAAAGAAGATTCGACGGTGGGTTTTGATGCGCAAGGAGCAGTGACGTTCAATTTCAAATATCCACCGGTGGAGAAGAATAATGCTAAAAGCTTGCTATGCAACGGATAAATTGTATAGAGAGGAGCAAATAATTCTTTCACACTTTTCATGCGCTTTTAAACTTGGCTGTGATTGATTCGGTTTTCTACATGGTGGTGGTGCACAGACGCATACTTACTACCTCATTTGGACAGCGCGACCGCGTTTTCGCGTGTTTACGGTCCCCGCAGAACTCTAGGGCTCCTGTCTCTAGCAAACAGCACCCCCCACATCGCCATAGCCATAACCGAGCCATGTCTTCTCTTCTGGATCTTGCGCTGAATTCCGACGCTGCACCCACGCCCTCGAGCGCTTACGGCAACGATGCACGAACACCGCAGATGCGATCTTCATCGGCAAGACCCCGCGGACCCCCGTCTGAAAGCGCTGGCGCAAACAGCGATGTAGAGGGCGACCCAGACGATGAGATTATCGGAGCAAGAGTGCCAGGCAGACGGACAAATGCGCCCCGAACAGACATCCCCAAGGTGGTTGATGTCACGGGAGAGACGCTTTCAATGCGCTTTCAGGAGTTCCTAGAGAAGTGAGCTTCACCATGCATGATACGGCGAGCGTAGCTGATGGATAAACAGCTACACAGAAGATCCCTCGTCTTCAGCGCTGCCGACATCGAGCGCGGTGCCTACTACAGACAAATATTACATCGCCCAAATACGGGGCATGCGACTCTACGGACTCTCCACCCTCTACGTCGACTACACGCATCTTCTCCGGCACGAGGATGGCATTCTTGCAGCTGCCATTGCAAGCGAGTATTACCGCTTCTTGCCGTATATGGTACGATCGCTTCATAACCTCATCGCCAAGTACGAGCCCAAATACTTCCGCCAGCACAAGCAGCCAGCCTCGACGGCCTCTGCAGCGGCCACTTCAAATGCCGGAAACACTGCAAGCCAGAACGAGAGCCTCAACGAGAAGACGTCCAACCAACAGACGGACAAGCTCTTCACCTTGGCCTTCTACAACCTCCCTCTCGTCTCGCGCATTCGCCAGCTACGCACCACGTCCATTGGCAGCCTGCTCTCCATCTCGGGAACTGCGACACGAACCTCTGAAGTTCGCCCTGAACTCTCAATGGCGACTTTTGTATGCGAGATTTGCAACACAGTCGTGCCAAACATCGAGCAGACATTCAAATACACCGAGCCGACACAATGTCCGAACATAACGTGTATGAACAGAGAAGGATGGCGACTTGATATTCGCCAATCCACATTTGTAGATTGGCAAAAGGTGCGCATCCAGGAAAACAGCTCGGAGATCCCCACTGGTAGCATGCCGCGGACCATGGACGTCATCCTGCGAGGAGAAATGGTAGACCGTGCAAAGGCCGGAGAGAAGTGTATCTTCACTGGTACCGTCATCGTCATTCCCGACGTGAGCCAATTCCGTGTTCCTGGTGTACGACCACAAGCGATGAGGGATACTTCAAATGTTGCACGAGGCAACGATGTCGGTGGATCTGGTGTCAGTGGGCTCAAAGCCCTCGGTGTCCGCGACCTCACATATCGCATGTCCTTCCTGGCATGCATGGTCTCGCCAGATCACTCCACCCCAGGACAGTCTTCGAACCACCACTTGACAGGCCAGGCCAGCAACATCCTCGCATCTCTGGGCCAGGGTCAGATCGAATCGAATGCAACTAGCGGCGAGGAGGCGCAAGAGGAGTACCTTGGTACCCTGACTGCTGCCGAGATCCAGGATCTCAAGGACATGGTGCACAAGCCAAACATTTTCATGCGACTAGTCGACTCAATTGCACCCATGGTCTACGGTCACCAGGTCATCAAAAAGGGTCTGCTCTTGCAACTCATGGGTGGTGTATCAAAAGAAACACCAGAAGGCATGGCGCTACGTGGAGACATCAACATCTGCATTGTTGGTGACCCTTCAACATCAAAGTCGCAATTCTTGAAGTACATCTGCAGCTTTCTTCCTCGCGCCGTCTACACCTCGGGTAAGGCGTCCTCAGCTGCTGGTCTCACAGCAGCCGTCGTCAAGGATGAGGAGACTGGCGAGTTCACCATCGAAGCTGGAGCCCTCATGCTTGCTGACAACGGTATCTGCGCTATTGACGAATTTGACAAGATGGACATTGCCGATCAAGTCGCCATCCACGAAGCTATGGAACAGCAGACCATCTCTATTGCAAAGGCTGGAATTCAGGCTACGCTCAATGCTCGTACTTCGATCCTGGCGGCTGCCAATCCAGTGGGCGGTCGCTACAACCGAAAGACGACGCTGCGCGCCAACGTCAACATGTCTGCGCCCATCATGTCTCGTTTCGATCTGTTCTTTGTGGTCCTCGATGAATGCGACGAGGCTGTCGATCGCCATCTGGCAGAGCATATCGTTGGCATCCACCAGCACCGAGATGAAGCCGTGGACCCCGAGTTCAACACCGAACAACTCCAACGCTACATCCGGTTCGCTAGGACTTTCAGGCCCGAGTTCACTGATGAGGCGAGAGAGACACTTGTCGAAAAATACAAGGAGCTGCGTGCAGATGATGCTCAAGGCGGTATCGGACGCAACAGCTACCGCATCACGGTCCGTCAACTGGAGAGTATGATTCGTCTATCCGAGGCCATCGCCAAAGCCAACTGCGTCACGGACATCACGCCCGAATTCGTCAAAGAGGCCTACAACCTCCTCCGCCAGTCCATCATCTCCGTCGAGAAGGATGACATCGAGGTAGAGGACGATGACGACGAAGCCCTCCTTGCAGCCGCTGCCGCCGCCGAACAAGATGGCGATGCGCCAATGGGCGAGGACCAACAAGAACCTGCACGAGACCGGACAACGACACCCGCTGTAGCACCCCGTGAGAAGACAAAGATCACACACGACAAGTACGTCGCTATGCGCAACATGTTTGTCAAGCGCGTCAACGAAGACCAAGAGGAGACACAAGACGGTGTTGAAGAAGAAGAGCTCCTTATCTGGTACCTCGAGCAGAAGGAAAACGAGATGGAGACTCAGGAAGATTTGGAAAAGGAACGCGCGCTTGCGAAGAAGGTGCTGAAGAAGGTTGTCAAGGTATGTGAAGAGAGTTTAAATGGTCCAATCGTATCGGTACTAACAGAGTTTACAGGAACAATACCTCATGTTGATCCGGGGTGAAGGTCTTGCAGACGAACAGGGCCAGGCCGAGGGTAACGACAAGGTGGTTTATGTGCTGCATCCCAACTGCCCGATTGAGGATATTGCTTAAATGTTGATATACAGTTGAGCCATAATTTTATACCCCAAGTTGAAAGTTGACTAAATCTTCTTCTTTTGTTGAATTACTGTGATCAATCATATCCAAGAAATCTATGCTAAGAGTCTCCCATATAACCCTGATTTTACGAATGTTTGTCCAACTCATCCTATTCAAGCCTTCTTGTTCTTCAGCGCATCCACGAATTCCTTTGGTGGTTGCTGTTCGTAACCTTCGGGGTTGTTCTCTGTCCACTTCCACAGATCGGCGCACGCATCCTCTAGTGTGAATTCCGTCTTCCAGTCGAGCTCCTTGTTCGCCAGTGTGGGGTTGGCCGTCAGATCGAGCACGTCACCCTGTCTCCGCGGGGCGACTTCGTAGGGAAGGTCGCGTCCGACAACGTTACTAAAGGCCTTGATCATCTCGAAGACAGTGGAGCCCTTGCCGGTACCCAAGTTCCAAGCCTTGACACCTGGCTGCTGGTTACGGAGGTAGTTGAGGGCTTGGAGATGGCCCCGCGCTAGATCGAGAACGTGGATGTAATCGCGGATCGCTGTGCCATCCTTGCTTGCGTAGTCGTCACCAAAGACGAGGAGTTTGTCGCGCTTGCCGATCGCAACTTGCGCCAACAAGGGTAGGAGGTTGTAAGGTACACCGAGAGGGTTCTCGCCCATGATACCACTGGGATGCGCACCAGCGGGGTTGAAGTATCTCAGCAGCGCAGCGTTCCACTTCTTGATCTCCTTTTCGTCCTTGCCGGCCTTCTTTGCGTTATTGCGCTCGGCTTCGATCGTGTCTGTGATGGCGCCCTCGATGGTGGACTTGGTGCGACCGTAGACATTGGTCGGGCCGATGGGGCAGTGTTCGGGGATTGGAATCATGTTGGGGACGCGCGTCGCGTCGCCGTAGACGGTCGCGGAGGAGGAGAAGACAATATTGTTGACATTGTGCTTGACCATGGAGGAAAGGAGGGCGATGGAGCCCCCGACGTTGACGCGGTAGTATGTCAGAGGGATCTCGCCAGACTCGCCAACAGCCTGAGGAATGTTAGATGTAACGGGCGCAATCACAATTGGGATTTGTACGGACCTTCAGCGCCGCGAAGTGAATGACATTGTCAATGTCTGGGTTCTCCTCAAACACCTTGTCAAGTGCCGCCTCGTCGGTGACATCGACCTGGTAGAAGGATGGTCGCTTGCCGCAGATGAGCTCGATGCGGTTGACGACTTCTGGCGACGAGTTGTAGAGGTTATCGACGATGACGACCTTGTAGTCTGCTTCGAGGAGGGCGAGGGCTGTAAAGGACCCAATGTAGCCGGTACCACTACGTCGTTGTCAGTAATCAATTGCCCATGGGCATGTCGTTGAGCTGCATGGCGGGGTGGAGGGGTAGCCTACCCAGTGACGAGAACAGATCCTACGACCATGTTGGTAGCTTGATGTATAGTGAGAATGAGGCTTGAAGTAGAGAGGGAGTTGCTCTTATGCGATCTGCAGTTCGTGTTTACTTGGGAGGTTGCAGGAGATATAAAAAGTAGGCAACACGAGATGCTGGGTTCACGGGCAGTGGCACTAGTGATGCGCCAGGAGCAGGCGGATAGATTGCCGTTTGGGGCAAGGGTGTCGTCGCAATCCCAAACTCGCTGCTGGAAACATGTCGATTTCACTTCTGAGGTGACATCTGTTCACCCTCTATAGTCTGGAGCATGTATTTTGCCTTACTGATCACACCAACAGGGGCGTACCCGGACTGGACGACGCAGGATGTCGTACCAAGCCCGTACAATGCCACCTGGGCTGGAAGGAAATACCTATTGCGTGGTACTCTACCAGTGTATCAGCACCAGGCCTGCTGAGGTGATCCGGCCTTTCTCCCCCTAGCACACTTCCAGGAGCTTACACACCCTGACGTTGTTGCAACTCTAGCAGACTACCCATCTGTGGGTAGGTCGATCCCAATCCCAGCACCATATCTGGTGGGTATCACCTCATGGAGAAGCAGCCTACATGCAGCTGTACCAGACTTGAATAACTTGGCAAACCGCTTGAAAGCCTCGCAGTTTCATAGCGCGCTGGCCACCGCACTGCAGTACGGCATGTTTCTTAGACGAAAGGTTGGGAGCCGCATGCACATGCGAGACGGCGAAATTAGGCGTCGTTGTCTCAGGGTCTGGTGCTCCGCTTCGCAGCTGGGCCCGGAAATTTCACATGCATCATCCATGTCTGGGGGGTAGCGGAGACACTAGCTTACGGGCTGGCGAGAGAGAGTTGATAGATGGGCCATTTCTCCCAGAATGCGATGCCTCTCCTGTTTTGATTGTGTCCTTTTCCTAGTTTTCTCGTCAAAGCACTGCCATGTCACACACCGCCGGAATGAGCGAGCGCTCGCTTAACCTACCTTTTGCGGCTCCTTGCGCGCTGGCCGGACCCTTGCACCCTCGCAGCGCGACATTGAACTTTCATCAACCCCATTGCCATCACCCATACACGTCAAAGACATTGCGCTCGAGTTTAGGAACATGATCGCGAGTCGTGCACTGGAGACATCCGAGCATCCGTCCCCCATCTCGCGCACGTAATAGCGCAGTAGCGCCGCCAGCCTCGACGCGTGAAACTTCGTACACGTGTTTACGGACCCTGCTGCAGGAACCCGCCATCAACAATACCGGAACCCGAGCTGTTAAAGCAAAATCTGCACTGCGACAACGCGCCCGGAACCGCGACGTTTGAACGAAGACGAGCTGGATCTCGACGCCAACTGTAAGTTTTTGCCCATCCCCTACCCCGGTCAGTTTGATGTTGGAGCACCTTGGCTTCACTACCTCGAAGCCGACATGTCCGTGTCGACGTGCTCATCTTCTTCACTTTCATCTTCACTTTCATCTTCACCGCGCAAATTTTTGGGCAATTTTCACCATGGAAGGCAATCATTCTGCCCCGCTCTTGCTTTTCTATTGTTTCTGTTATTGTCACCAAGTCACCATCTCATGCTGCACTGTTACTGTCGGACGAGTCTATTGTCGACGGGCATCCGTCTGGTATTGATATAAATGGCTGCATCCACTGCTCAACTTCCTTCAAACGAACTTCAGCTCACTCGTATCTAGGACTTTAACGAAACTCCACACTTGGCCTGGAGTTTCCTAATACTGAGGATACAACAGCAGCGCCAACTACGTCGTCCCTTCCAATTTGGAAGAATCCAATCTCAGACTTTAATCTTCAAAAAGAATACGCCGAATATCTCATCGAAATGTCTCAACGCGCTAATACGGGTGCTCCCACGCCTTCCCGTCGATCAGGCCGCCTCAGTACCAAAGCAAGCTCTGTCGGTGGAGAAACTGCAATCACCACTGCCACCGCTTCCGGTACCGTAAAGCGCAACAAAACCACCTTGACCCAAGTGAAACCCCGTCGGTCCAATGCTTACGGTGCGAGCGGTCGTGTCGGAAATCCCGACAAACTCCCGGCTGCCCCGGCAACTGGTTTTGCACAGGCCTTTAAGAATCAGCTCAACAAATCCGGCATTCAGGAGACAGAGGAAGAGGAGGAAGATGATGAGGGTGAAGAGATTGATGAGCTGGGTGGCGCACCGCAGTCAGAGTTCTTCAACCAATCCCGTCACACAGGTCAATCCTCGCCAACTAATTCACGCAACACCACCTCAAAATCGAAAGCCACCCCTGGATACTCCTTCATGGAAAGCGATGATTTCAGTCCTAGCGAGGACGACCTTGCAGCATCCGTCGGCAACACCTCCAAGTCATTCGGTCTCTCTCATGAAGCTGGCATGCTTGTATCTCGAGATCCATTCGCTGGTTACCCGATCCAAGACGACCGCGGAAGCTCACCCTTCGTCAAGCCTACGGCACCAAACCGCAAGCCTCCTACCCGTACCCTAAATGGAGCCAGATCCAATGGACCAACCCCCGTTCAAGCCTCCATTAGAACCCCGACTCAAGATAAGACTCTGACTCCAGCTGAGAATGGCAAGTCGACTATCCCAGGCCAAACCTCAGCTAGAACGAATGCAGAACAAGCTCAAGTTCGCGCCACTCCAACCGAAATCGAACATTCAGTCGATGCGTTGATTGCAGAAGAGCAAGCTAGATTAAAGCGGGATGGCCTGCCACTGCCCCAGCCGCAACGCGAACCAGACAGACGACGCCCCCATAAGAAGGACCCCGTCGAAGTGAACGCATGGATTGGAGACGTCGAGCCATATGAGAACGAGGAGGACGAGCCAGTATGGCGCTGGAGGCAGGCTCTTACTTGGGCATTCTGGGTTCTCTCGGGTTGTCTTTTGATCGGTTGGGTTGCATCCTTCATGATGGGCGCCAGTAACCCTGAGTCTTCGTCGGGGACACCTGGTTTGGTTAACGCTGTAGGCTCTCGCGTCGCCTACACCTTCGATAAGGTCGCCGAATTCATCACTCCCCCGGCTAGAACAATGGATGCGAAGCGACAAGTCGAGCTCGAGATAGAACGCATCAACGCTTACAAGGCTAACGGCGAGGATCATTTCCTGTGGGGCCGCATGTCCAACATGGAAGACAAATGGTCTAAACGCCTTGACGAGATGCACGCAACCCTTGAGGCGCTCCAAGAGCAGCTCCCGGATATGTTAATCATGCGCCGTCATAACGATGGCTCTTTTGAAATCAGTGACAACTTTTGGCATGCCTTGCTCAGTAAGGCGCGTTCAAACTCGGACCCTGAGTGGGCTCTTTATCTCGAGGAGACCAAGGAAAAGCTTCGCGACCTCTTCGACCCAACTGCCTGGAAGGAGCGCAACGCCAATTCCAAGCCTACTGATACCTGGGTGGAAGCCGTTACCCGGGACGAATTCATTCACCACGTCGAGAGGCAGTACAAGAACATCACGGAGCGAGTCGATAAGCAGCTGAATGAAGCAATTCGGGCGCAGAGCGCAGAACTCAAGGTAATGATGAAGACAGAGGCCAAGAAGACCATGATGGACCAGATGCGTCTGAATGCTCTCGCGCAAGCCAACCTTGTTGCCAACTACGAACTCCACCTGACGAAGCCCAACTACTTCTCCCCCGGTCTTGGCGCCATGATCGATCCGGATCTGTCCTCTGTCACTTTCAACAACAAACCCGGTCGCATTGCCGGGCTCGCGCGCCGCTTCTCCTGGGCCCCTGGCCGCAATCCTCCCATCACGGCTCTCACCAAGTGGGAAGAACCAGGTGACTGCTGGTGTTCAGCTAGCCAGGATCCCGCATCACCCGGTCAGGCGCAACTCGCCGTCCGGCTCTCACGCCCCGTCACACCCAAGCAAGTCACCATTGAGCACGTGCCCATGAGCATGATGCCCGCTCGCAAGATCAACAACGCGCCCCGCGACATCGAGCTCTGGGTCCAAACCGACGCGCCCATCACCCCCTACTACAGCCACCGCCAAGTGAGCTGCCGGGCCCCGGCACCCGAGAGCAACGGAGGTGGTTGGAAGTGCTTGGGTTCCTTCAAGTACAACATCCACGCTTCCAACCACCTCCAGACGTTCGATCTGGCCGGCGAGCCTTCTGAGCCCGTGTCTAGAGCTGTCCTGCGTGTCACCAGCAATTGGGGTGCTAGCCACACTTGCTTGTACCAGGTCAGGCTCCATGGCACGGATGCGGAGAAGGACTTTGAGTACCCGGTCAGTCTGATGGATTAGGCTGGTTTTTGTTGGGTTGGGGTTGGGTTGGAATTGGAAGGGAAGGAATCAATGGAACGGGAAGAGAGAAGGGAAATAAGATGGAAAAGTAGGGGGCATGAATCGGCGTTTTATTGGTGGGCATTTACGAATTGTTTGTTTGTATACCCCAGGACTAGTTTTAGAGCATAACGAATTGATGTTTCACTTCATAATGGGTATGTGTAGAGGTGTGCAGTAGTGTGTGATGTGATTGTTTTTGGCGATTTAGATGTCTTAAGGGGGACATGATGTGCTTTTGGTGTGATAGATGCTGTGAACACTTGCGAGCACTCTGAGCTCACCTATGCGACTGTACATGTATGCATGACACCCGTGTATTTGGTAGGCGCTGCTTTGGGCAATCCAAACGCATCTTTTTGGTATATTGAAGACGGTCGCGCCTAGTTCTATCGCACAACAGCTCCCTTGAGAGTGGGAATGCTACACAGACCGTCCTTGGTCCTCAACTTGGCCACACCCGTCTTCTTCTCCGGGCCCTCTCCGCTCAGCTGTGGCACGACACCGACATCGAAGCCGATTTCCAGCGCATCAGTTGTTGTGAAACCGGGCTGAATGGTCTCCCAGACCTTCTTCTTGGGGTTGAGTACCGGCTCAGGCTCGCCCTCCCAGCCCTCAAAGTAGACTCGGTCTCCGGCCTTGCTCTCGGCTGGGGGGTTGACCAGCTCGACGGGTCCCTTGTGGCTGTCCTCGCCCTCTACCACCCTGGGTGATCCGGCGAGAACCATGGCACAGGACTTGACACCGCGCATGGTGACGGGCTTGAGGTTGCACACGGCGACAATCTTGCGGTTTTGCATCTCGGCGAGGGGAATCAGGCCGTTGAGACCGGAGCACACGGTGCGTACGACCTGGCCTTCATACTCGGAGGTGTTGTCTGTGCCGGGGGCGTCACCGCATGCGATGGTGGAGACGTAGAGCGAGTCAGCGTTGGGGTGGGTTTCGGCTTTGAGGATGTGGCCGACGCGGAGGTCGATGAGGGCGGGGGAGAGGGGCTTCTCAACAGGTGCACTGTGGGTTGTTAGACGATGGGACAAGTGGTGAAGGGGAGATGACATACGCCTTCTGGGGCTTGGGCTGCTTCTCCTTCTTCTCCTTCTTCTTCTTCTCGGTTGGTGCACCTTCGGGGGCACCGCTTGTAGGGTTGCCGGTAACTGCTGATGCGACAGCTGAGCCGGCTGCCTCTGCCTTGCCCTTGGCCTTCTCCGCCTTGCTCTTTCCTCCCTGACCTCCTTGAGCACCTTGTCCTTGATCGCCAGTGAGTGTTGTGGCTGTGGCACCTGATGCGGCAGCGTTCGCAGCGGCAGCTTCCTTCTCCTTCTTCTTGCGCTCTTTCTCAGCCTTTGCGTCTACCGGTTTAATCTTGAAGACGACATTGTCCTGGTCGATGCTGACCTTGTCATCCAGCTTCAGGCCGAAAACGGGCGAATTCTGGACGAAGTCGATGTGGCGGACGATGTGATGGTATCCCTGCTCTCCTGTTCTCTCTTCTGCGCTCCACTTGGAAACGACGGGTGCGAGCTTTTGGTAGATGGCGATATCGGCGACCGAGGGCTTTGCGCCTAGGAGCGTGGTTCGGCTCGAGAGGTGTGTGTTCAAGGACGACAGACGCTCCGAGGCCTTTGCAGCGTCTTCGGAGGAGGAGGCGACATGAGAGGCGGTGATCAGCCACTGGCTGAGTTCAGTCTTCTCGGCGTCGGTGTAGGTGACTTCGGGGTAGAGGGCCTGGGATGCCTTGACGGCGTCTGTCTCGTTGGCAGCGTTGTTGGGTGCATGCGTCTTGAGGAAGGTGGCCAAGCTCTCATCGATTGTGGCCATGGTGGGCAGTGTGTGGAATGTTTTCTGGAAAAAGTTGAGAGCAAGTGGCTGTAGTGGGGTAAAGAAATCGGCCGTGAAGTTAGTTGCGGCTGTCGCTAGGCGTCTGCGGGGGATTCCAGGCTGCGTGGAGATGATTCCAGGCTGGCAGTATCTTGCTCGTGCTAATTGAGGTCGTCTGCTTCGGGATGTGCGAAGCACGGGTGTAATGGAAGGAGAGGCGCGAATCCGCATCGTGCACGTGAGTCAAATACATGGTCCACTGTCACCGCGGGGCTCAGAGGCTCCATGTTCTTCGCACAGGCCAGGCCAGGCCATCGCGTCCCCTCTCAAGTCGCGTCTTCATCATCACCATCTCTAAAATGGCGCGACAAACACGACATTTCTTGTACTACATCATAATGTAGACATCCAAATGCCTCGACTCTATGAATGCTGTCGCTGTGAGTGCAGGATGCAGCCTGCACCTGTCTGGTTTGTACATTCCTCGGATGACGCAACCACGGGCTCTGTTTGTTGCCCACGCCCCACGTCTTTAACTTTGGACAAACTCACACCTCCTTCCCCGCATCACCATTCGTAAACACCAGCAATATGGCGTCCGAATCGTCCCCAGATGTGCCCAAAGGCAGGAAGAGGTTCATCCCTTTAGGTAACATACATGCGCTGACTCTGCAGACGTTGACTAATCCGCGACAGAGAATAACCCCGATGTCATGACCGGCCTTGTCCACAAACTCGGCCTCTCGGACAAGCTCGCATTCCACGACGTCTTCAGCATCGACGAGCCCGAACTACTGGCTTTCGTGCCGCGGCCCGCCCACGCCCTGCTCCTCGTATTCCCCGTCAGCCAGACGTATGAGAAATTCCGCATCGAGGAAGACAAGGACAAGGCAGAATATCAAGGACACGGCCCAGACGAGGAAGTTATCTGGTACAAGCAGACCATTGGAAATGCCTGTGGTCTGATCGGTCTGCTCCACGGCGTCTCCAACGGGTCAGCACGCGCACACATCCGTCAGTAGCCGCGCCATGCTCAAGCAATGGAAGCATGCTAACGAGGCATTCAGAACCCAACTCCAACCTGGCCAAGCTGGTCAACGACGCGATACCGCTCAAGCCTATCCAACGAGCCGATCTTCTCTACGAGTCCGAGGCACTTGAGAGCGCGCACCAAAGCGCTGCTTCCGGTGGTGATACCACTGCACCCCAAGCCGATTCCGACGTTGACCTACACTATGTCTGCTTCATCAAGTCGGATAAGAATCATCTATGGGAGCTGGATGGCCGTCGGAAGGGTCCCCTCGATCGCGGTGCGCTGACTCCTGATGAGGATGTTCTAAGCGAAAAGGCTCTCGACCTTGGTGTGCGCAGCTTCCTAAAGCGCGAAGCCGAAGCTGGCGGAGGTGAACTGCGCTTCAGTCTAATCACCCTCGCCGAGTCATTCTAGGAGGACTACGAAACATGGGAAGCCCGCGAATTTGCCCGGATTTTGGGCGACTAATCCTGTACGCCTTCTGGCGGTGGTCTTGGTCACATATAATGGCGCTAAGAATAGCCTTTCCATGGAACTGACCATGTTCTATTGCAAGCCATGACCGGATGATCCGGGTCCTTGGCACCACAGGCGACCGCAGTAGCGCTCCGTCTCTCAAAATTTGGCAGTTTGACAAAGGTCTGGGGCAACGTGATGGTCTTGAAAGGGAACATACAGCCTTGGTCTCAATCATGCACGTCTAAGCGACGAGCTATCGATGCCTCCTCCCCGTGCAGCGTCGATATTCTTCAAATACAAGCGCAACTATCTTCAAAACTACCGGCTTGCGTCACTTTCTTCATTTGCTTTTTCGTCCATGTGACCTCACCTAAAGCTCTCCGCGAGATGCAGCGTCCCATTTCCGTCGACATCTCGACACATCAATATCATGTTGAGCTGCATCAAGACACAATTTATCGTCCTTCTCTCGCTGGCATGCGCCGTGTCAGCTCTCCCACTAAATGCACAAATTGATTCCGAGTACACGTCTCTGGAGGCGAGCAATGTACGACGAACTTCAATAATAAGAGTAACGGCTCTAGTCTGCTCTTGTGTGAGCATGACAGCTTCTCTGATAGCCTTCTATTGGTTCTGTCGTATGCAGAAACGGTTTCGACATCGGTAAGTACTGTTATCCAATGAATCCATAAGCTCATCACCTGCCGCAGGCTCATCATGCTTCTTATCTACGGCGATCTTGTAAGGGCATCCTGGTTTTTTATCGCAGCAGTCTTAATGGAGGTCCGCGGCACTATGCGAACGGAGTCGGCGTTTTGCCAGTCCAGCGGATTTCTGATACAGTATGGGACCGAGACAAATGGTGAGTTTGCATTCCGCTCGTGAGCACTTCCTAACAACAAGAAGACTTTGCCGTTCTCGTGATAGCAGTACATAGCGCACTCCAAGTCTTTCGTCCCTCCAATCAAACCTCATCAGATGGCCTGTACCCCTACAGACGATACGTCTACGCAGGTGCGTTTCTCATCCCAGGAGCCATGGCAAGTCTTGCCTTTATCAACCCGAATTGGGGATACCTCTCACAGGGAGCATTCTGCACTCTTCCAATCCGTCCATTCTGGTACCGACTGGCCCTGGCATGGATTCCGAGGTACATTATCGCGTCAATCATCATTGGCTTGACCGTGGCCATTTATGTATACGTCGGGTGGGAGTTCAAAAAGTACAACTTGACCAGCCAACAAATGGAAGATTCAACAATGGAAGACATCGTTGGAAATCACATCGACACTAGTACAATGCGAATGGGAACTCCCCTTAGCGCGAATGAATATATCCCAGGAGAGGGATTCGTAACGCGGCCCCCAAGTATGACACAGCAAGAGCATGGGGGCCAGCACGGGTGGCATGCTCCATCCATGTCTCAAGACCATATCCTTTCTAGGCCGAGACGCAGATCTTCCGTATCTTTCGGCTGCGCTGCTCCTTGTAGCTCATCGAGTTCGGCCTCTGTTCGTGCAGCGTCCATTAGCACCACAACACAGTCTTTTTCCGGAAGTACACGGCATGCACATCACAACCGCAGCGGGACGTTCCGGCCACCGTTGGTCGCCATACTTAGTGGCCAAACAGTCCAGACGCTAGAGTCTATGGATAATGCGCAGCTGCCACTCTCCCTCCAAACCACAAATAGTATCTTGGTCACCACAACCACCACCACGAGCACGACTCAAGCGCCCTCTATCTTACACAACGTCCGCAGCAGCCAAACCCTCAACACCTTCCCCGAACAACTTTATCCAGAATTCAGTCCAATGACCCGCCGACGTGCTCGCATGCACCGTCAGCTACGCCTCATGTTCATTTACCCCATCGTCTACACATTGATGTGGCTTCTGCCGTTTGTGAATCACTGTATGATGTACAGCGACTACTATGCAGCACATCCAGTCTGGGGCTTGAGGCTAGCAGGTACGAGCTGCATTGCGAGCATGGGTTTTGTGAACTGTCTCGTCTTTTCCCTTCGCGAAAGACCATGGAGGGCCATCCCAACGAGCGACGGGACCTTGCTAGGAAGTTTCTTCGTATGGAATGCAAAGAACGAGAGAAGAAGTAGCAAGTTATTTGGTGGAGGCTTGACATCGTCTCGGGTAGATGTATTTTCTCAGGGCGAAATGGCTCAGCATTCGTCCTCGGATGCGAGGATTATCATGTCTGGGGGCAGCTTGAGGACGAGTGCGAGTTTCAATGGGTTTGTGGGGCTCACGGCGCGCCAGGCAAGGGAACGACTTGACAGGGAGAGGGAAGAAAGACATGAGATTCTTAGTGCCGGTACTGCGATGAGTCGCGGGGGGACGACGCCAGGGGAATCATGGAGCGAGCTTTACTCTAGCGAGGATGAAGACGAAGACGTAGAGCGGCGTGAGGATATGAGGGAAGAGATGGTACAGGATCTGGTAGAGAGAGCCTATCAAGACGAAGAAACGAACGGTGACAGAGGGAAAGGGAGGGCTGTGAATCCATAGTCTCGCTAAGCACATACCTCTATATCATGCTGTCTAATGTATCATCATTTCTCCATCCATGCCGATGTTTCGTTCAAAAGTCCTCTACCTTGACCTCGCGTCCTTCTTTCAACGGCAAGTACACCTTCTCCCACAAATCACTCCTTTCACCAAGGTGGTACGTCAAACTCGCATCCTGCATTCCTGGTGGCGAACTCGCGGACGAAGACGGCCCCATTGTTTCGAGCTGCGAGATGATATTCTCCAATCCCAAAGCTTTTCCAGTAGCCTGCGTGTTCCCCGCTTCGAGTGACACATGAACGATATGAATATGGAAATGGTAGTACGTCGGCTGGTCTATTCACTAGTCAGTCATGCCGCGCCCATACAAGAAGAATAAGAAACGTTTGGGCCAAGAAAGAGAAAACAAACAAACTTACAGTGCACATAAAGTTTCAACTCATCCTTCTCAAGCTCAGGATACAACCCGACCGTCGCCTCGACCATCTTCTCCTTCATATGCGTCACCCAGCCCACCATATCCTTGTTCAAATCCCGCACACTCCAGATATCCCGCCTCTCCACAATACCCAGCAGATGCAGGCTCCCCATTGTCTTACGATCCCAGTTCAAATCTGGCAGTAGGAGAAAGCCATCGGTCCCCGTTTCGCGGTACATGACATCTTCCTGCTCGGTCCGGCCTTCAATGATGTTATACACCCAGTTCAACGCGCCCTTTTCGCGCTGGGCGCGCATGTACGGACGCACGTACAACGAGTAGATGGCTGGTGTTTCAGTCACCATGCGAAGACGCTGCTGCGTGTACTTTTTGACATGTTTCTCTGTACACGGGTAGATTAGGTTTAGCTTGAAATCAGGTGGTGGCGCGTCGTCGCTGCTGCTGTTCGGGTTGGAGTTTGCGAGGAACCAGGCGTAGATGTCGTTGGCGCCCAGGTTCTTGATGTTGCGAAGCGACGTGGAGAAGTTGGACAGGATGGATGGCGTGGTGTCGAAGGCGGCACGCTCGGCGATTAGGAGCGCCGGCTGGGAGTCGATGGTTCCGAGGAGGGAGATGCGGCGACCGGCTTGGTCCGAATTTAGGAGTCGGGTGAGTTGGAATTTGGGGATTAGGGATTCCACGTGGGCGGCTACGTCGGGGGGCGTTGTTGATGTCATGTTGGGTTGTGTGTTTGAGAACTACTAGTTTCTTCGTCAGTCAAGAGGGGCACACAGGACTTCTTGAAGAGTTTGACAGTGGATAGTGCCATATTTTAGACATTGTTCGTCCCGTGTTCATTACATGCTCCTCTTTCGCGCACACCGCGCAGGTAAAGCATGATTCAGCAAACAATTGTAGTTTTCTTTCTGGCACCTTCAATATTTGAAGCAAGTTGCGCGATCCAGCACTTGTGTCGGGCAGATGAAACGAGCAATTGGAAGGTGACCGGAACTGACTTACTGGATGATTGAGGCGACTTTTGGTGCACAGGCACAGAAGCTTCCCGCTATCTCGGGACGAGTGTGGGGGTGGATTGATGTGCGAGATCACATGTCCGCGCGATCTCGCGTATCACTGCAGCAACCAAGGAAAGGTCCCCCCGATCTGCGCCAAGCTCGTCACTCAGGAAGGTCACGTCACTATACCAGCCACCCCATCGTTGCGCATAACCATCATATCTAAGGATATTCGAGAATTACCTGTCCCACTCATTCACACATACGAAAAAATGGCACCTAAGCGCAGAACAGCAGGTCCGGCGACGAAATCGCAGCAGTCTACCCTCGCTTTCCACGGATCGTCGAATAGGGTCACAAAGTCCGGTGTCAAGGCCCAAGGCGCAAAGAAGAACCTTCTAGAGAAGAAGCTGAAGGATGCGACACCAGAAATCTTGGAGATATCAGACGCAGAGCCGACGACGACCGAAGCAGCCATAATCGAGCAAACCAAACATGAGGTTCAGGCGCAACAAGTGGAGAGCACACCGGAAGACGACCGAGCCAGGCGCATATCGGATGCAGCAATCAAAAAGTATTGGGCAGCAAAGGAGAAGCAACGGCGGGCTCCTCGGGCGCATCAGGGAGGATTGAGTCTCCACGACAAGATTCTTAGGGAGTTCGACATGAGCGCACACTATGGCGTAAGTTTGACCCAACCAGCAGCTTGCAGTGCCTAACTGCCCCATTACGACTGTGCCGCTAACATGATATGCGCTGTCTAGCCATGTACTGGTATCGCACGATTGAAGCGCTGGAAGCGTGCGCAGCGTCTCGATCTCGACCCGCCGATAGAGGTACTCGCTGTGCTGCTGAGGGAACAGGATGCCGGCGATAAGGACAGAATCGCCCTTCAGCGATCGGTCGTGGACGAAATTCTCAATACCAAGGCCGAACTTGATGTACGAGAGCAAATCTAGGTCAGGGATGCACGCGCTGCAAGATGAAGATCACCGAGCCGTCGCTCCCCGAGCCACATGAGCCATGTACTATAGTGCTGGATAATGGAGCTCTGTGTCGCGTCGGGAGTAATCATGGAGCATGCTGCATGTCGGTGTGGGTACGGGTCCGCTTGACATAGCCGACAGGGGAATCGTCGCATGGCGGCACGCGGGCACTTACTGTCCATTACCAACCAGACAAACCTCAGACTTGCGATGCGCCGTCGTCTTTTGAATTGAATTAACGAGTTACGATTTTATGTTTTTGGCGCCGATACTCCCTATGCTGCGATAACAAAAAAGTCTATATCTTGGTGACAAGGACCGTTTCATAACTCTATCTCGTCGTACGTCAGCATGCATTGGCTGACGACTCCAAGGCATGGCCAGGGGAAGGGTGGCCGTCGGGAATATCCAACCAACAAAGACAGCCGGTCCTGGCTCGGCAGCATTCCAGTCGCGAAGGGAGCGCTATCGTGCCGCTGGGGTGGGATAGTCGATATCGAGATGCGGGGTTTGCGCCAGGCCAACATTTGAGCCCTGGTTCAATCAAGGCTGTCTGTCTGCATGGCCCGTCATGGCCGTTGTTGGTGGTGTATGCAAGTTGCATCTTGACACCATCTGGGCTGCTCCAGACTTGGAAGGCGGCTCCATTGGCATCATAACGCGGGGTTGATCGACAATCGCTCGATGAAGCTCTGGACTTTGGACGAGCATGTCAGTGGCAATTGCTGAGCTGCACGTCGGTGGGGCATGATGCTGGATCCGCATGCGACTGGCACACTAAGTGTCAGCCCGATTCCACGCTGCCGGCGATGCCTTGTTAGCGGGCCTGGGAAATCGACGTCTCGGATGGAGCTGAGAGAACTCATGGCCCTCTTCATGCGTGCTTCATATCTCCGCACACATCCAGGCGACCCACCCTGTGCATTCCTTATCGCCACTGGAAAGTCTGCACCGTGAGGCTGCCGAATCCCAGCGGCAGTCGTCGAGCAGGAACAGCTATTTTCGACCTGTCTTGCGCAGTGTTGCTTGTTACAGCCAACCGCAGAACTTTATCCAGGCAAGCGTTGCATGGTGGCTTGCAGTAATGGCGCCGGGTTGGGTGAAGCAAAACGGCGCCTTGTCCAAAAGTGCTGGGGGGTAGGTGAGATAGCGGGGAACCACTAGAGACGCCCATATCATTCCTGTCCTACATGCTCCTTCAACGCCCCCGTCGCCCCTCCACGTTTCTTTTCTTTCTTCTTCGTCTTCTCACTTCACTTCACTTCACTTCACTTCAATCATCCTTTATCGTAACATGTCCACCGTCACACTTTAGATTCGCTCTTCCCGCACAGGGCCGCATTTCCTCCACGGCTCTTGCCTCGATCCCACCCCCAGCTGTTGATCAACTCAGCAGTCAACGTGCGCCATCCGCCCAAACTCTCAACACAGTAGGTCCCAAAAAGCAAATCCCATGGATGCATCCAGTCCCGCATACTTATCAATTGCGCGACAGAAGACTCGCCGTCACTCCACCTTGTCGTGATACCCTTCATCACCCCGCGCGCTGGTACTTTTTGACCCCCCCCCCCCTCGGCTGGCAACTTTTGATTGGGAAGGAGCCATCACCATTACCCAGCCTATTGCTATCGTGGAGGACCTGCCCCATTGACTCCTCGCCTTCCACAAGCCCATCTTCGCACGTTGCGCGCTTTCAACCGCACTCTCACTCCTCATATTTGAATTGTCAACATGGCCGCTGCTGTCGCTAGATATCCTTCTTCTATGCCAAGTCGTTCTTCGACACCTCCACCGCACCTGTCGTTGAACACGTCGACTCGTGGTACGCCTGCGCCCATCCCCAACAAGCACATTCCAGTATGCCCCCCTGGTGGACTGCCCGCGACGCCACCAGCTTCTCCCCCACGCCAGGACAGTCTCATCGAGACATCATCCATCACCTATCCGCCTGATGCCTACTGTTCAAAGTATTCAGACGACCCGCCACTGTACACCATTACGGCGGATCGCATGGCAGAGGCTCTGGAGCACATCGCAACCCAGCCCCTTCCCAACCCTGAACAAGTGTTTCCGTGGATGCATGGCCTCCATGCAGAGAACCAGATTCAGCTTGCTTTTTTCTCGTCGCGTCGCAGGAGCGGCCGCAAGGTGCCCAGATGCATTCGCAGTATCACCGTTGTGAAGACTGGCGGAAACTTGTCGTCTTCAAAGCTGAAGGGTGCGATCGCACCAGATGAGCTGCTGGAATCAGTTTCCTCTGATGACCCAAAGTTCTTGGAGTGCGATCCCAAGGATGGCTTTTCTGTGCGTAACTTCCAAATCCAGGCCTGTAAACTGGGCATGGTATCAGACATTGTCGTATACGGCGACCACAAGACGAAGCCAGAAGATACCGTCGCATTGGCTCAGAAGATCTCAAGGGCTCAGCGACAGTACGAAGCAAGGAACGGGTTCCCACCTTGTTTGTTCAATACCTTTATGCTTTCAGGTAAATGATGCGCGGCACAGGTGCTACACTGATGACTGACGATTCCAGATGCCTTTAGTTGCGTGCAAAACAAGTACCCAAGTTTGATTGCCATTGACTCAGCCGGTGATATGACAGGCGAGGTTGTTGACTTCTGTGAGTATCGCGACGAAACCGTTTAGCATACAACGGCTGACAATTGCGACTAGTTTACTGGGAACGATATGAGATGAGCGAGATGTCCAAGGCATCCGAGATCAGCAAGAACGTGTTTTTGGGACCCACGCCCGACCAGAACCTGCACCCGGAGTGCGCATCAGAGGACGCATACGACATGCTAATAGAAGCGACCGACCTTGCGCATGTACCGGAATCACGCTCGCTGCGAGCTCTCAAGATGGGCCTGGAGAGGGTCCACCGCAAATCTACATTGCACATGGAGTTCCCGTCGTCAGGCAGCATCATGCCTCCTACCTGGGCGCATGGAGAAGTCGATGGCTTGATGGGCATGTGCAAGTGGATGTACGAGCTGGCAAACCCGCAGGAAGTACGGCGATCGAAGCGAAGAAGAGAAGACGAGGACGAAGCCATAGAGATGGACGACGCCGCGACGCCCCGCAAGTTCCTGATCCACTGCACGGATGGCTACACCGAGACAACACTTCTGGCGCTTACGTACTTTATGTATGCCGAAGGTCTCCCTGTGCACGATGCATGGATCAAGCTACATCGTGAGAAGGGCAGAAACTTCTTTGCCTACCCCTCTGACGTCGCCCTGCTGACCGCTATCCAACCGCGAATCCTCCAGGAGTCTCCCCGCTTCAACCGGAGTATTCTTAACATCTCCGAGCCACGCTGGCTTTCAAAGCTTGACGGAAGCTTGCCCAGCCGGATCTTGCCATACATGTACCTCGGTAATCTAGGCCATGCGAACAATCCGGAACTTCTCCGCGCCTTGGGTATCACCCGTGTACTGAGCGTCGGGGAAGCGCTTTCTTGGCCAGAAGGCATCCAGAAAAAACTCGATTGGCCTAGCGATAACTTCCTGATGATCGACCGGGTCCAGGATAATGGTGTTGACCCTCTATGGGGCGAGTTCGAGCGTTGCCTGAAGTTTATCGGTAAGCATCACCGGCAGTATCAATAGTTTCATCTGCTGACGAGAAACAGAAGCGGGGAAGAAAGAAGGCGGCGCTACGCTAGTGCACTGTCGTGTAGGTGTGTCACGCTCTGCGACGATCTGCATCGCCGAAGTCATGAACGAGCTTGGCCTGTCTTTTCCACGAGCCTAGTAAGCCATTTTCAGGATATTCGTTGGTCCCTTCTAACAAGTTTCAGCTGCTTCGTGCGGGCCCGGCGCCTTAATGTCATAATACAACCTCACCTTCGATTCACATATGAATTACTCAAGTGGGAAGAGTACCAGCGTCAGCGACGCAACGAACCTCTTCGCCGCGAACTAGAGTGGGCAACCGTGGCGCGTGAAATCGCGCTTATGAACAAGCCCTACTCTAGATAATATCTTCTCGGGTCATTTCGATCGCCCTTCCTTGCCACGATTCACGACGACACGATTCGTACTTGTACGACTATGAAATTTTGATCTTTAACCTGGCAACTTGATGAGGAACGGATCCCGTCCACCGTGTGGGACATGCTGGCGTTTTGCAATTTTCTCTCATTCTGTTCGCTTCACAATCTTTCTTAATACCTTGCGTTTGTCTCTTTCACTGGTCTGTACTACGGATTTTCGGGTGGCTTTTGCGCTGCCCTCCTGTCTGTTTGCGCGAGAAGTCAGCCACACGGCTTGGTTGTACTGGATGTATGCCATTCTGGATATTCCATCTGGATGTCGATGGGCTCTGGGCACCTTTCATCACTTATCCTTTCGATACGTGTATTATTCGCCTTGATCTGACACAGCCAGATGAGCGCTGTTGCTTGCCGCTGTCGATACGTTAGGGATTGTGATTTGGGGAACCAACAGGGCGTCTAGGATGGGTTCTGTTACTTTTGGCGTATATACTTCTTAGTTCACGAATCTACTTTTCTTTCTTCTGTTTGTTGGCTTAGAAGTGTGGTGTCGTGGAAACAGCCACATGCGCGATCGTGAATGCGGGGCGAAACAAGTTGGTATTGTGGTCCTCTAAACTACGGAAATAGAGTCATCAAGCGGCACAGTGGCGAAAACCGGCGCCGTTTGTGCTCATAGTCACTATCTTGAGGATATACATAGAGAAACCACATGATTGCTTATGTGAATGTTAGATGAAGTGCATGTACATGCTCGCTTGCGAGGTAGTCATGTTGGTTGAAGTGGGTCTCTTGTCTATTCTTTACCACCGAGATACCTGTAAACTACAGAAAAGTCCTTGCCTTTGCAGTTGTCTGCCTGCTCTACAGCATCATATAGTGCTCTTGCTGGCTCCCCCAAGGCAAGCTTAACGTTGGCTTCACCCGCTGCCTTGAGAGCAAGCTTGAGGTCCTTGTTGGCGAGAGCTACTCCAAACCCTCCCTCGTACCCTCTACTGGCAGGCGAGCCTTCGATGACACCAGGTACAGGGTTGTTGACTTCACTTGGCCAGCACTTGCCGGTTGCGGTATTGATCATACCAGCCAGAGCCTTCGGATCAAGACCCCACTTGACACCCATGCTCATGGCTTCTGCAGTCGCAATGTTGTTGAGAGCGAGCAGGTAGTTGTTGGCAAGCTTGCCTTTCAAGCCTGAACCCGGTCCACCGAGATGAACGACTCTCCGACCCATCAAAGACAGTACCTTGGTCGCGTCCTCAACCGCTTCTGGTGGGGCACCAATCATAAAAGTGAGTGTGCCAGCTTGTGCACCAACAACACCACCTGACATGGGCGCATCGATGAACTTTCCTTGACCAGTCGAATGGGCAGCTTCAGCCACTTCACCCGAGGTCATTGGATCAATGGTCGAGCAGTCAATGAAAAATCGCTCCTTGTTTATAGAACTATCTGACAGAAGTGTTGGAGGCTCCAGCATCTCCTTGAAGACAGCTTTGACGTGTTTCGGCTCTGGGAGCGAAGTGACGATTGTTTCCTGTGACACCGTCAGTGTACTGCATCCAAAACTAGTGGCAAGCTGGAATTGCTGAGGGTAGAAGCATCAGAGGATTGGCTATAATATTTGTGTAATCAGAATAAGGGCCACGAATGGCCCCCAACTTAGATCATTGATAGAACAATTAATTCATCACAAAGCGGTGGGGAAGTGCAATAATAGGATGTATACGTACGGCTTTCTCAGCGACTTCCCGAACATTATCGGCCACTCGTACACCCTGATGATGCTCCTCGAGGAATTGCTTCGTGGCAGCGGTGTTGACATCGTGCACAAAAAGCGTGTCTTCAGCGGGTATCTTTGCTCTGAGGTTCTTCGCCATTGGATAGCCTTCAGGCGGATTAGTTGAGGCAGTCATGTGAGCAGTAGTAATACGAACCCATGCGCCCCAGGCCGATGAATCCCCATGTTGCCTGCAAGTTGTGAGAGCTTGAGAAGCACCGTCTCGTTCTCTGGCGTGCCGCAATCGGCATCGTCCTCCGAAGAGGCGAAGCTAATACTGAGACTGTCCGCATTGTGTAGTCGTAGAGGGTGGACGTCGTGGTGTGTCGTCAAGATCCGAGATGTACTGCGGAGAGTGCCCGGTTGGAAGCGGTCTCCGCACTCGTGGATCGGTTTCAACCGAGGTCGCGGTCCAAAGCAGCAGCTGTGGGAACACGGCCAGCAGATACGGCCCTGCACAAGGCCAGGGTCATGTTGGCGTGCATTGTGAAGGAGTGAAACCGTTGCCGGTCCACATTCACATTCACTGTAGTCGACAAGCCTAGGACTCCCGGCTGAGCTTGGTGCTGCTGAGAATTCTAGTTGGAAGATTTGAGAAAACTTGCGGGCTGGTGGAAAAGTATTTCCGGCCGAAGCTGCGCTAAGCTGTATCAGCACTACCTACCGTATATCGCCCGAAACCCTTATTCTTCCAATTCCTCGGATAGAGTAGGAACCAAGCAACTCAGCAGCGATAGGGGAAGATCCGACTCTACTATCATTTGCACGAACATGAGCGGAGCGATCCTTCGAAAAATTATAATATGCAGGCGCCAGAACGATTACCCTTTCCTTGCTGGGGCTTCCCTATACCACCCAGATCCGAATTTGAGATAAGCAGTATAGAAGCAGGAAGTTCTTGTTTTGTGATTCATAAAGCATATCTTTCGACTTATTAGTGGCACTCGAGTTCAAATGTACAGTAAATAAACTTTAATAAATCAATGATCTTGGAGACGACGACTCGTTGTACCTATAAGTTGTGAGGAACATATAGGAACAACAGACTTTAATCCGATGAGTGACTGCTAGTGTACTCAATGCGCTTCGATATTGTTCGTGTTGCCATGAGAGTGATGTACTTAGTGACGGCTGGTGCTGGCTTAGTCAGCCATCAGATCGCATCTCGAACTTTTGTCCATTGCCATTACCCAGAGTCACACCGCAGCCCACCATGCCCGTCACATTCCTACGGCGCCTTATTAGGCCGTCCGTCTTCTCTGCCGCCACATTCGCTCCTGCGCGATCAGTACGGCCATCGATTTCGGCCATTGTCTTCGAAACGGCCGCCCCAGCGTTCGCTATCCGCCCGACGCCCGCATCCCGCGCCCACAAATGCACATTGATCCAAGTTCTACGGCAAGGAAGGATAGCGCAGAAGGCGCGAAAGCTTAGATCGCCGCAGTTGAAAGATAGGCCGGAGCTCAAGGGCGTGTGCCTCAAAGTTGGAACAACCAAGCCCAAGAAGCCCAACTCGGGAGAGAGGAAGATTGCGAGGGTGAGGCTGAGCACAGGCAAGGTCATAACAGCCTATATTCCAGGTGAAGGTGCGACACATACTTGCGGCGGCTTCATAGGGGTCTGAGCAGTACTAACGGGAGTATCAGGCCATAATGTGCAGCAGCATTCTGTTGTCATGGTACGAGGCGGACGAGCGCAGGATTGTCCAGGTGTAAAATACCATTTGGTTCGAGGAGCACTGGACCTGGTAGGCATCTCTCCTTGTAAAGACAGCTGCTTTGCTAATATCCAATAGGGTGGTGTTGGAAGTAGGATCACGGCGCGATCCAAGTACGGCACGAAGAAGCCCAAGACCGCCTGAACGAATGAAGTTCACAAACATGTATCATACCTTAAGCATCAATGGCGTTGAAAGACACTGTAACCTGTTCCGTTTTTGGCCGAGGCCTTTCAAACAAATTCCCGCCATCAGAAGATCGCCCTCGCAGCATTTGGAACTTGCAGTAATTCTCCAACCCCAAGGTCAAGACAATAAGATGTCGCAGTAACGGCCACATGCTTGACTTATGACAATCAAGCACATCTTTTGCGTGGAATCTGATACAGCAAGTGTTGGTTTCGGAACGTGATTATGTTTTCCATTTGCATTTACCTGCGACGAGAAGTCTTTGTTTCAACTTGTCAATATACTTACACGAGTCGTGAGCATTCAATTTGTTCCCAGCAAAGGCTAGTGTGATACTTGTCTTGGTCCGTGGTGTTTGCCCATGTAGCTGGTTGCGGAAAGGGTGCGGAGGTCTACCGTAGCAGGCGGGCTGCAGGGTGCTTACTAGCGGCATCCCCACCCGGACGCCTGCCTTGACCTTGCGGAGACCTTGGGCGGCCAGCTCGTGGCCCGACACGAAACCAACCTTTTATCACCGCGCATCTTGTCGATATTTCAGTGGGCCTCGATTGCAGGATATCCGCGCATTCGCAGTCGCCATGTGCCAACATTAGTAACACCTAGATCCCTGCGACCTCTCCAGCTCTGGATATCCTCGGGTATCCGCATCTCGTCCGCAATGGAAACGTCCGGCGCGTTCAATAACGCGACCTCGTTCCTTCCGTCACCAGCGGACTTGCTCATGGCCTTTCCTCGCCTATTCTCTAAGGTTGGCTTTTTAGGAGATATGATGCGCTCAGGGGGTAGCGTCATTGCAGAGCCGACGGCAAATCTGACAAACAGTACAATAACTTCCACTGCTGCATTTGTACAGGAGTCGTACTCTGCGGCTACGGCAGCAGTATCGACTCCTGAGAGCGACATGACCGTGTGGCAGGCTCTGAGGAATGTAGCAACATGGTTCAGTTACATCACTTCCAAGTGGGCGATTGCGACGTTTGCTCTTGTAAGCTCTGTATGACCCTTGGGAAACAGTCAGACACTGTACTGATTCTTTACGCTTAGGCGATCCTGCTGAATCGAACCCACTTCTACGGAAATAGCCGAATCCCTCTTTCCTTCGACCGCCTATACCTGCGTTTCGCACTCTACCTTATGCCACTACTCCTGTTTCTGTACCAAATTTCGAATGTGCTACGAGCGATACGATGTCAAACTTCACCGGAATGGTCGGAGATGCAATATGGGGCTGCTGATAGACAGCTGGATACAGACTTCGGGGGCGAGGGTGGCTATCTGTGGCGTCTAGCCTCAGCAATCCTGTTCTGGGAAACCACAGAGGAGTCTTGCCAAGCTGCGAATATGCTCCCGATAGATGCCTCGGCAACTCGGGCATCTGGATCACTGGCCCTGCTTTGGCCAATGTTCTTGACCCTAGGCTTCGGTCAATTCGTCGACACCTTAGCATGCGCCCTTCAGGGTAGGCGCCCTATCCAAGAAGTCGGAATGACTGTATTTGAGCATTCGCTAGCGTTTGCCGAGGCTGAGGCTGTTGTCACTAGACCGCTGGCAGTCGATTCAACACGCTTCTTCAAGCCAAAGTCTGTGTTTACACCCAACGGCACATCGCTCATCTTGCCGAGAACGAGGCTCTCGAACATCGCCAACGTGCCACCGGAAGTTTTGTTGATATCTCTCATTTCTAGTGTCAGCCATTTCACGAGCAATCTGCTGGCAATCGCTGGAGTACGCTCGAAATATAGACTGATCACGACAACCATTTGGGGACTCGCATACATGTCGGCATTCGCATGGAGCTTCACTCGTCTAACATGGGCTGTCACTGACCCGGATCACTACGTGGGCATACTGAGGTTCCCCACAGTGTGTATTATTGGTTTCATCCCCCACCTTCTGATCATAGTTGGTATTGCTGTATGTGGGCTCATTTATCTACTGGCTCTACTCATCACTGTCCTCTCTCTTCCAGCAGGACAGACGGGGACCCTCACACTGAAGGAGAGATTTGCAGCTGCCTACGGCAACCTCCACGCAAACATCCACCTATCATCAATCACGCCCCTGACAATCAACTGGCACGAGGATTTCTATACCACTATTCTCAAAGTGGGCTATGTAATCTTGACGGCCGCGAGCGAGGCGGTCTTCCTTAACGAGGGAACCAAGATCAATGTGCACTCCATGACTTGGTTGGAGAAGCAGAGGTTACAGGAAATTCTTGCCCGGCGAAGGAAGTGCCGAGAAATGATCACTGATATACCATCGGAGCTCAGAAACGATACATTTGCGCAAGGTGTAGAGGTCATTGACGAGCTCAACGACGTGCGAACAGATACGTCAACTTCAGGCTACGCAAAAGAGCGCAAGACTAGAGGCGTCAAAGCATCTACAGATCCGTCCAGCCCCATGGGGCAGAACGACCCGGCCCTTCAACAGCGCAGCCGTTACATCCAGACGTACGGCTTCTTCCTCCGGATATCGAGGTTGATTTTCTTGGGGGCTACAAGAATCACAGACTGGTCACTGAACAAGGTTGGTATAAGTTACAGGCCCAGGTGGCTGAGGCGTGCCGCTGGAGCTTATGGCGCCGAAAAATATTACACGCCGGCGTCGCGCTCCAATCGATTTCAGTACGGAACAGCAACGTCAACTGGCCAGCCGTGGCTTACGATGGACGATCGCAGTCAGGTTCGCCAGGATCAGGCGTTCGACGTAGAATCGTTCGCAAAGGAGAGACTCAGGCAGAGCGGCTTTTACCCTGAGCCCGATGCCGAACCCTCAGAGGAACGCCTCGACGATTATTTGTACTCTTGGTGGCGCAACGGTGGTCTCTGGAACGAGGTTGACAACAGCAGAGACTATGCTGTGTCGCAAGACGATGACACGACTAGTCTAGTGTCATTCGCTACTACCACTGATGACGAATGGTCGGACATTGACGATGGACAGAGAACACCAACACGTGATACGTATCAACGAAGTCGAGAGGAGACACCAGTCGATGGTGTGATGGACTTTTCCCGCCTTTCTCAGCTCCTCGACCCCAAGACGAGAGAAGATCGTGAGGAAGCGAAACTATTATCGCGGCATCTTCAGAGTTCTAGCATCATGACGCGTTCACAATACCGCCGGGCCGTTGAGCGCGATGAAGCCAAGATTCTGACGACATCACGCTACAAATTGGGTGACGGTGTCTTAATGTCAGCAGAGGAAGAAGAACAGCTCCTTGAAGATCTCATTCTTAGTCGTCGAAGCGCAACATCATCACAAGGCGGGGGTAATGCCGGTAGCTGGGATACTGGGGCAGAAGGCATGGGTTCCGAGGGTCCTCAGTGCGTAGTTTGCCAGATGTCACCAAGAACGGTACTGGTATGGCCATGTGGATGTCTCAGCTTGTGTGATGAGTGTAGGGTAGGATTGGCGTCGAAAAACTACACGGCGTGTGTTTGCTGCAGGACAAATGTGGCAGCGTACTCGCGACTTTATGTACCATGAGGTAGTAATGGCTTGTATCGTTGGATATACGAATGAAACGACTGCGAATTGTAAGCCTTTTCTAAGACTTGACTCTGCCCGTGCGCGGAAGGAACGACTGCCCATTGCGCCTCGGAATTTGTCGGAATGGTCCCGATTGTACATGCGGGTACTAAGCGGCACTCGTGACGACGCCAGGTGCCAATTGCGAAAGTATACAGTGGGGCAGCGATTGCGGACTGCCAGTGAGGCCGGTTCATCTTGCGCATTTGATAAGCCATAGGTTTCGGTCGCTTTGGCGTTGGAACCGAAGAAGATTACATGCGTAACCATAGTTCCAATTATTGTTGTGCAACCAGAGTTCGATATACTGCTGCAAGTCCCATTTCCACCCACCCCACTTCCACGTCTTCGATACAAGAGTGGCGATCGTCCTCTCTATCCATCGCACCTAATATCTTGGCAAGCGAGTCATCAAAAGTTCCCCTTCGAACACCATCCATTTGCAACAACATCTACGTCAAGATATACCGCCCGCGCACGCACAACATCTGCCCTGACTGAGCACCGCGATTAAGCTCGGTCGATTATCTTCACCCAAGAAGCTACCCCAAAGTTTTATGAAGCCCGAGCCCACCACCGCATCCCACAACGCTCCTCATCAGCCCGCCACCTTCACCACGGCCACTGCTTCCCAACATGGATACTGTCGCAGCGATGACTTGCAGGACTCTCTGCAGCCCCACTCGGATGGGCGGCAGGGAGAGTATGAAACCCCAACGGGTGCAAGTGAAGGCGCTGCGACGTGTCTGCACGAAGCCACGGATGGCTTCCACGACGCGAGCCGGGATGGACTGAGGGTCGTCGCACGTCCCTTGACACCACCGGGGGACAGGATTACTGGATATGAGAATGCGCTAGCAAATTCACCGCCGAAGCCTACACATGGCCTCGCCTTGGAAGTTGTCAAGAGCAAGAAGAAGCCAGGACACAATGGCTCTCTATTCGCGAAGCTGCCGAATGGTGAGTGAAAACTGCCTTATGAATCCTATGTGCGCCATAACCAAACGAGAGTCAAGGCTAACCTGGCGTAGAGCTACTCATCGAAATCCTCGTCAATCTCTCACCCGACGATCTCGCCGATGTGTCTCTTGTCTCTCGCCACTTTCACAACCTGATCACTACCCCACATGCATGGCTGTCAGCTTTTGCTCGCCATTTCCCTTGCCAACACGCGTTCCAATACACCGCAACTCGTACAGCCGTGGAAGGCAGTGGCGCCATCGTACGGTCGGAGAAGAAAAGATTCACCAGGCTTAGTGCGCTAGCGTCATGGAGAAGCGAGTACACCCTACGGACCAGGCTTCTGCGGTCTCTGGTTCGGGGCAGACCTGTTCTCCATGTACCTTGGACTATTCGCCATGGCCAAACCAATCATCCAACAATAACCTACTACGTTCAAACAGACACCATCATCAACCACCTTCAAGCAGCATGGGAGGGGACACCAAATAGGAGAACGCCACGTTTGGTTCACGGTGCAGATGACGATGGCATGGTCACCACTAGCGATCCGATATCTGGAAAGGTGAAGAAGGGTCGCTACGCTGGCCACATCTACCGTCAATTCGCAGAACGTTTTGTAGGTGCCGCCCAGTGGGGACTAGGCGCTGGAGATCGTATTGGGCGCCCTAACGTAATGGACGTATCACCATACTACGGCATGATCTATGGCCAAGGCTGCCCCGAAGGCTCCTGCTACTATCGCGCTACCGAAGTAATGCCGGGCCGCTTCGTCGCTGAGACCAGTGAGCTCTATGTACCAGACGTAGGCATACCCAAGCTGGGTGAACATGGGGGTGCCATCTGCAGCGTCTGGCTTGCCAAATCGGACGCTATTCCAACGCTTTCAGAAGGCTTGATCGGTATGATGGTAGGCTCTGCCGCCGGCGTTATCAGTGCTTGCACGATTGGCAAAGATGGGCTCCGATCTTCCCATATACTGCCCGGCGAACTGACTGCACGCTGGGTTCTCAGCCCTGGAGTACCCATCGTCGCCATTTCCGTAGACGAACAATATTCACCCAAACGCTATGCCCAGAATCGCATCTGGGCAGTCGCACTGAATGCGCTTGGTGAATTATTCTACCTCACCAAATTTCCAACGCGCAGTCAGGCTCCAAAGGGCGACATTGAAGATGAGCGGTACTCGGAGTACTTGGCATGGTTGACCGGCCGAAGCGTCTACTGGAATATGGTTGAGTCTAGCAGACGCATTGCAAGAGCAGATCCCTATGGTGATGCTACAGTGGACGGCAGCTATTCACCTCGTACATCATGGGATGGCATGTGCTTGAACGCAGAACAACTTGCTGCAGAGACCCGCGAAATACAGCGGTACCTCAGATCGCCGCCGATGTGGTACCGCCAAACATGTCTCAGATGGGACATGCGTAGAAGACTTGAGGTGGACTTCGCCGGTGACGGTGGAAACTATGCCGGCGAGGCAATGGTGGTGTTCGAATGCGGCCTTGAGGATAACTGTGTCAAGCGCTTCACTCGACGCAAGACAAAACAAAAAGAGCAGGATACAAGTACGTCGACACCGCAGCATGCCCAGACTACGTCGTTGTTTGGCGGTGTAGCCTCAGAGACCCCAGGTTCAGCAAGCGCTCCACTGCCTATACGCAGTTCTTCGTACATGTCTACAGCCAGTTCTCCAGAACGAGCGAGCCTGTTTGAGGAGTGGCTATGTTCGGATTTTACCTTTGGTGGCTTGAAGAACACAGAGGTGACTACGACTACTTTGGATGCCTCGACCTTCGCAACCTTGACACGAACTGAAGATCCTGCGCTCGGATTTTCAACTGTTTCAACTGCATCTTCACCAGACACCTCGCCACCGTCTGTTGTAAGCCAGCTGGCGGAATCTTCGGATATCCCAGGTCAGCGTGCAAGATTTGTGGCTGCGGGTACAAAGTCTGGTATCGTGATACTCTGGGACATCCGATCACCTGTGTCACGTAAGTACGTGAATGCCGTCGAGCCAATCCGTATCATCTACACTGATTCCCCTGAAATATCCTGCCTAGCTATGACTTCTCTTTACCTTGTCGTTGGCGGAACCGACGGCCTAGTACAAGCTTGGGACCCCTTAGCTTCGACAAAGTCACCGCTCACTACGTTGCACTCACGCCATGTTAGCCGCGCTCGGAGGCAGCTTATACAGGCCCAAGGAACAGTTCGAGGCGTCGGCATCAACATGTTCGCTGCAGGTGCTATATGTCTAGACCCAGACCCAACAGTTCTGCGTGGTGCCGTATCGCTTGGGAATCACCTCAGATTTTGGAGCTACAGCTCGTCGGCAGCTGACCAATATAAGAGCAGTAAGCGCGGACTTCGGCTTCTAGGCAAGTCAAGTAATCTTGCTGGACAGCGCGACACTGCTCCTGGCCGGATGTATGTGGACAACTACATCGCCAACGAGAAATTCGAACTGGAGCGTAACGAGCAAGAGCGCCGCAAAGAAGCCGAACACTTGGCGGGACGCTTTGGTATTGACATGCTGAGTGAAGATGAGGCTTTGGAATATGCTGCAATGCTCTCTCAAGAGGCCTTGGAAGCCGAAAACCTGCGCCGCATCGAACAGGAGAACAGCGCATTGAGTACTGGGTCCGTGACACCGGAGCTCAGTATTCAGGGTCAGTCTTCGTCACCCGACGTCAAGAACGACGAAGAGCTTGACGCAGATATTGCCGAAGCGATTCGTCTTTCTCTCAACGAGAGCCAAGATCCCGCCATGCATGACTCTGCTTCGACTCCTCCGCCTGCCTACGATGTTCCGATCAAATATGCCAAAGTCAAGAAGTCGACATCTTCACGGTCTCAGAACATCACTCCAAAGAAGGGCAAAGCTGTAGCTGGATCTATCAACGAGGACGGGATGTCAGATCTCGAGCTTGCTATGCAACTAAGTCTTGCTGAAGAGCAGGACAGGAAGACTAGTGAGGATGCGTTTCCTCCGCTCAGCCCTGCACTTGGTAGCAAGGGGAAAGGGAGGATGTGGTTATAAGTTTTGCGTGCTTGGTTCGTTCGCATTCCTTTGAGGGAATGCTGCTTTTAATACCTTTGATTCTTGTTGTTCCACGCCTTAGGGAGTGTAACTCACGCGTGTCTGCTCGCACCTCGAAGCAGTCTCCGGCTGGCGATACTAGGTAGCCGAAGAATTTTGCGTCTTCAATTGAATACACTTTACATATCGGAGCCCCTTCCCCATCTGTTCGACGGTATTATTGGCACTTGCCCCAATAGAGTTAGCGTTGGACGCCTTGAGGGACCTCGGAGGTCCCCTGACTGCTTCCAGGCTACAACGCCATGGTCGGTCGCGCAATTGTTCAGCGTCTTCTTCATCGGCAGTCTTCTCTTTGCCATCACAATGCGTTTACAGACTTTTATTAATAATCACCTCAATCAAGAGAAGGAATGAATTCTGACTGGCTGGATGCATTGTACACCTAAAGGACCTTGGCCTTAAGCGCGCCAGTGAGGAGTGCACAGTCGATCCAGCAGACATCATTCTGAAGGCATCTGAAAACATTCGAACAAAACATAACATTTTCGAACCATCCATCGCGTTACCCAAGGAGGACCTATCGTTGCGCACTGAACAGTACGAAGCCCAGTGTCACGGGTCTCTTTGTTCCAGTCGCAAACCTTGGCTTACCAGTAACCCACTACGTCAATCGTCAGCCTAAATTACTGTCACCATCAGCATCATGGGTCACACTTTCATGTCGGTCGCGTCATCTGTCTTCAAGAAACTTCACTGGAAGGACAATCCATACGAGAAATCGTACCGCACTCAAGACAATGCCACTGCTACAAACCAGCCCCAAGCCCAATGCGCAAATACCGATCTCCTTGCAGAAGCACGACAAGCCGCTGGTCGGGATCGCGTCACTGGACGACTTCGAGCCGATGTGCCAGGTGAAACGTACAGTGAGCGGCGTCCAGACCTAGACGCTCTCAAATCTGCGGCTGCGGACCAGAAAGCAGCGTACCTGGCATGGGCAGCTCAAAAGCCGCAAGAAAGGGGCGTACCGTATGCCAGTTACGAAGCATTCGTGCAAGACATGGTTGCGAAGAGGAATGGAACGAGAGACGTTGGTTCGTCAAGTTACTATGCGCCTGAGCGGAGGGTGGAGGAGTATTACTCCGAGGGAGTGAGAGACTAGGCATGTAGCATGGAAGGTGTAACTACCTTCTTCTACGAATGCGATGTTTGGGCAAATCAGTGGCTGGAGATGCTGTGTAACTTTGAATTTAATGGTAGTTAGTTGGTGTGTATGAAGCGAGCAAACAGAACCATGGGAATGGGTAAATAGGCAAACACGGCACGTGACGCAGCGACCACCCGATTGTACCTTCCTTTCCACGCACTCTTTCAGTTTCTTACTCGTTTCTCTTCTTGTTCCTCGGCGAAATAAAACGCCACGCGCCAGATCTTTGCGCAGACCCAGAGCTCTTTTCCTTTGAGACTTCCTCTCCCCCTCTTCTGCCTATTGCCTAACGTCATCATGGGCTCAGTAATACTACAGCACCTACCCTCAGCCTGGCACGTCGATCAAGCCATTCTCAGCGAAGAAGAGCGCATAGTCTGTCTGCGCTTTGGCAACGACGCGAATCCCGAGTGCATGGACATGGACGAGAAACTGTACAAGATTGCTGATGCGGTCAAGGACTGGGCTGTGATTTACATCGTGGATAACAAGGTACGTAAAAATTCTCTCCCTTGTCTACTCTCGTACAAACAGCGGACTGTACCGTTTGTCTACAGATTTGTGTCAACTTGCGAGGTACATGAATGTTGAGAAACTTCACTAACGTCTGCACGAAACAGCAAATCCCAGACTTCAACGCCATGTACGAAATTTATGATCCGTGTACTGTCATGTTCTTCTGGCGCAACAAGCACATGCAGGTCGACTTTGGAACGGGAAATAACAACAAGATCAACTTCTCCATTGGCACCAAGCAAGAGCTCGTTGATATCTTGGAGGCGGTGTATCGTGGGGCGAGCAAGGGTAAGGGTCTGGTTGTTAGTCCCCGAGACTACTCGACAAAATGGGCATACTAGGAGAAAGATTCGAGAAAGGCGCAGAGGAGGCAAAACGATGACGTGGATGTGAGCAACAGGCACGTATCAAAGGCACAGGTGGAACGCCGGGGCAGACTTGACGACGAAAGATTTCTATCAAAGCCACCACCTCAAAACACCCTAATTCTATGATAGTTGACAACGACACTAAATGCTGTGCTTGGCCAAAGCCCTAGTACAAGTTTTACCTGCGCCATCCAACACCATGCCATGCAAAACAAGGCAGTAAAAGCCATACCAAAAACTGTGAACGAATTTTTCAGTCCGCGCTAGGAACGACATAAAATAACGCCATAAAGTTGTACACCATAGGCCTAAGAGATTTGTTAACCCAGCCCATATTTCACTAATGCTTCGAGGAAAACAAATGCAACTTCTTCTTTTTCTTCTCTTTACCTTCCTTCTCTTCTTTACCGGGCTTGCTGCTGCTGCTCTGCGATGGCGAAGGGCTGTGCTTGGGAGAGTTGAGGTTCATGGCGCCCATGGCAGCGGTTGGGGGCTTCGGACCACCGACTCTCGGGCCAGATGGTAGACCTGCTGGCATAGGAGGCTTAGTTCCCGCGGGCGGTGGTGCTGGCTTAGGTGGCTCTGGCTTCTCAAAGAGATGGTCGGGGGCTTTTGGTTGAGGTTGGTCGATAGGTAAACGCAGGTTGCGGCGGTTCTGACTAAGGTCGCCGACTTGCCGGAGGAAGAGTTGTGGCTTCACCATGTGAGAAGTTACGAGGAAGACGTCGCGCGAGGTTTTGTTTGAAACGTCGTAGCAGGCGCGGGATTCAGAGTATGTTGCGCCGCCTGCTACGAACACAATGACGCGCTGTCGGGGCTCAGCGCTGGCTAGTCGGGACTTGGCCCATGTTGGTTTTGCTGCACGAAGAGAAGTCGGGGCCGCGTTGTTTTCTTGCGCCATCATGGCAGCGTCTTCAGGCGACACCTTTGTGAAAGGGAAGATGTCTTGAGGTAGTGTGCCGCGAACGTGCTCTTCTAACATATCCTGCAGCGCTGGGTTGAACCTCGACAGTCCATAATCTTCCTGGTTTGGCGGCGGCGCGGGCTTGGGCGGGAAAAGGGGCGGAGGCGCATCTCTCTTTTCCTTGAGTTGTCTTGCTACGCGCGCTCCTAGAAGATCGAGGTTGCGGATGACTTCGCCGTCAGCTGGCGGTAACTGGGCATGGAAGATAAGCTTCTGAAGGTCGGCTGGCAGTATCCCATTTTTAAAGAGAACGTAGAGCGCAACAAGGCGTAACCGATCAGCTGGTGTCACTTCTTCGTCGTCGAGGGTCCGGACAATCTGATCAGTCATGTTCTTGGGCTTTCGGTAGTCTTCATCGAGCCCAGTAGCCAGGCACTGCGGGATTAGTACCTGCTACAGCATCAGGATGAGGTGAGCTTACCTGCTCTACGGAAGCCAGATCTGGCAACTTGTGCTTCTGGAAGATTTCCATGCATTTCTGCGCCATGGTAAGGTGCAATGAGTAGGCCTCCTTCATTTCTTGGAATTGTGGCAACCCAGCGATCATATCCTTGATTGCGTTTAGTCCGTTCATGCCCGCCGCATTCTGGGCATCTTGGTTGGTGAAGTGGGGGTTGTCGGCGATGAATTTCTGGAAGTCGCTGATCAGTTTGTCGAGGGTGTCCTTCATGTGCCGGTGCCGGTTCTCAACCCATATCTTGTCCTTGTCGGATATCTCCATGTCTTTTTCCTCGGCGCTCGGATCCTCCTCGTTGACATTTGTTCGGTATGTCACCTTGTCGCTGTCTTGTATGGGTAGCAGGTCCATAGCCATGGCCTGGTATGTGAACTCGTGGACAAAGGGTGCCATTAGGTCCATGGACCGATCGGTGATGAAGAGTGCGCCACGGGGTCGGTTGGATTGAGGAGGGAAGTCTTGGTTGAATTGCGCATACATGTCTAGCTTCTCCTGGACGAATCGCGCGAGGTGTGAGCATAGGACGCTGGCCTCGTGGGTTGGGTTCCGAGGTCGGTAGTATCGGATGAGGGGATATTCACCGAGTGCAACACATATTCCGGTTATCTGAGACGTGTTAGCGCAAGTGGTGCAGTAGGGCGGATTTGCCTACTCTTTCGGCAATGTCTTCCATATGCCGGACTACGAGGTTGTTGCATTCTGGGTGGTAGAGGATGGGAAAGCTCCAGGGGTCCTTGAAAGTGACGAGGTTGGATTCTTGAGGGTGGAAGTCGAGATGCACCGTGCGGAAGCTTCGAATCTGCTCGCGTGCCATTTGCGACCGGTCTATGCGCTCTTTGAGGTGTGGTGGTAGTACTGCGCGCATCGTCAGCTCGAGCTCCACATGGGGGTTTACGCAGTGCCCTCACATGTCGTCCATATCAAGAAGAAGCCCCTGTACCGTCGTTGGTCGAACTCGGCCATGATGCAGTCGACGATGTATGGCTTGGGTGTAATTATGTATACGGCATCCATGTCTCGTATGGGCTGCCGCCGCTCTTCGATGCGCTCAATGTCTATGGGGAAGTCAGAAGAGGGGGAAGTGGAAAATGCAGCGACGGTCGCGTACTTGTAATGTTGAGGTTGAGAATGTCATCTTCCTTGACCACATTGTTGATCAACTTCTGGCTATGCTCGTCTACGATGAGTATCTTCCACTGGGGGTCGTTAGCGATGCTTGGGCGGCGCGTAGGCAGGGTCTTCGCACGTCGCCGCGCGTCGTCTGTCGGATGGCGTTGAGTATGACTGTCGCGCCGTGTGTCAGCAGTGGTCGTATGGGTGCGCAGTACATGGTGGCTTCCTACGCTCTTTCTGGATGTCTATCATCGAGGCCATGTTGGCGGGGTACGGCAGCTAATGCCGCCGCGAGGAGAAGAAGAAGAAGAAGAAGAAGAATCGGTGAAGACTATAGTAGCAGGATGGCGGGGACATGCAAAAAGTCTATGGTCAACGGCAACAACACGAGTGCGCGGTCGAGATGCTGAGGCCGGCGTGTGGCATGTGGGGAGCGCGTCGCAGCTAGAGTCGGTGTTGCCCGCCGGAGGTCTCTCTTAGTGCTTGGCCCAACTTTTTTGATAGCCATAGCCATGACATGGTTGATCGCAACCGCAGAAGAGACATATTGCCCGACTTCGCCCTGTTGATGCATATTGCGCCTTGGTTTCTCTTTCTCGCCCCTCTTTATTTTCTTCTTTGTGTCTCTCTGTAATATACCCCCTACCATTGGCATGCTTCCCCCGCAAGTGCGGCGGACCTCGCTCTGCCTCTTTTGCGCCTTCGCCGCCCGCTCACGACCGCAACCACTACGCCTCCTTTCCCGAGTCCAAGCCGCGCAACGAGTCACATCCTCCAAATCTAAAATTTCAAAAACTGCGACTTTCAATCCTCTCGCGTCCAACAATCGATTCCGCATCGGTGGCCACAAGTCGGGCACCCCCCCGGACCGCATCGTCGGCGAACAGCTGGACCAACTTAGGAAAGAGTTGGTGGAGCCAGACTTCCTCAAGAGTCTTCAGATTAGTAAAGAAGACTTTGACCGAGATTGGCTTGTCTTTGAAAGGGCAATCGAACTATGGACCAGACGATCGCCGCCCGAACTGCAGCCACTGGCGGCTGAGGCCAAACGGGGGAAGGATACGCTTCGGATACGACTACGGCAGCTCTTCTATGCGCAGACGTATGGCTCGCGCTTTACCACGGCCGAGTTGGAGAATCAGAAGGAGGTGGCAGACTTGCGATATCCCGCTGAATGGTACCCGGCCACACGAGAAATCCCGCGTACGATACACATGCACGTTGGCCCCACCAATTCTGGCAAAACTTACCACGCTCTCAAGCGTCTTGAAGAAGTCGATGCGGGAATTTACCTCGGGCCCTTGCGTCTCCTCGCTCACGAAGTCTACACTCGCTTGAACGCAGCGGGGAAACCATGCGCCCTCATTACTGGCGAAGAGCAGCGGATGCCCGAAGGGGATGGCGCGCACATGTATAGCTGCACTGTAGAAATGGCTCCACTCAACACCAAGTTCGATGTCGCTGTCATAGACGAGATCCAGATGATCAATCACCAGGATCGAGGTTGGGCCTGGACCCAGGCTTTCCTGGGCCTACAGGCTAAAGAAATCCATCTCTGTGGAGAAGCGCGGACAGTCCCCCTGATGCGCGAGCTCTGCGCTCTTGTCGGTGACAAGGTACACGTCCATGAATACAATCGTCTGACGCCTCTTAAAGTCCAGCCACAAAGTTTGAAAGGGAAGCTCGAAAGACTCGAGAAGGGTGATTGTATTGTTGCCTTCTCTGTCATAGGCATCCACGCTCTCAGGCGAGAAGTCGAGAAGAAAACAGGAAAGAAATGTGCCATTGTGTACGGAAGCTTGCCCCCAGAGACAAGAGCCCAACAAGCCCGATTGTTCAATGACCCGGACAACGACTACGACTACTTGGTGGCTAGCGATGCTATTGGCATGGGTCTCAATCTGTGAGTAACGCAAAATCCTTGCTCATCACGGAAGAAACTGACGGCTGCAGTGCCATCAAACGCGTCATCTTTGAATCTACTATGAAAAGCAACGGCTCACGATACGTTCCTTTGCAAATCTCCGAGGTGAAGCAGATTGGTGGTCGCGCCGGTCGCTACAAGACTGCCCAAGACGCCATCACTAAAGATTCGGCTGAGGCTTCCGTAGTCGATAACGCCATTGATTCCGCCATTGGATTAGACGATAAGCCGGCCAAGATCGAGGAGAGCAGGGCCCCCGAATCTAAAACAGTTGGATGGGTTACAACCCTTGATGCAATTGATCACGGCGCCCTGACAAAGGCCATGGAGCGCGAACCCGAAGAGATCAAGACGGCTGGACTGTTCCCTCCTTCTCTGATCATTGAACGATTCGCAAACTATTTCCCACCCGGCACACCTTTCAGTTACATCATGTTGCGCCTCCACGAGATTTCGGACCTACACCCCCGTTTCCACCTCTGTGCACTGAAAGACCAACTAGCCATCGCCGATGCCATTCACACAATCGGAAATCTCACCGTTCAGGACCGCATTATGATTTGTGCTGCACCCATTAACATGCGCGCCACTGCCGAGAGGCGCTTCTTGCGTTCACTCGCTGAGTGCATAGCTAATGGCAAGTCGGGAAATTTGCTAGACCTGGAAGCTTTGCCGCTTGCAGTCATGGACGAACCTCCAACCGATAAGCGTGAATACCTATCGCGGCTTGAACAGTTACACAAGAACCTTGTATGCTACCTCTGGCTAAGTTATCGCTTCCCGAATGTCTTTACAACTAGAAGCCTTGCGAACTACACGAAGAAGCTAGTCGAAGACCAGATCGAGGAAACGCTCACCAAGTTCTCACACACGGAGCAAGTGAGATCACGCCAAAAGAAATCGAGGGATCAGGCGAGAAAAGACATGAAAGCGAACCCCGCAAATGCAGTCATTGGGATCCAGGGTCATCAGATGCCTGCACCTCCGGGACTGCCCCATGAGGCCAAAGACATTCTCAATGACCCTCAACTGGCTGATGATGCTACTTCAGCTACGGATGATGCGAACGAATACCCAGACGACTTTCCAGTTGATAAACTCGATTCGCTTGCAACAGAGCACGGAAAACGCACTTCACAGCTTTCAGAAGAGGTTAGGGACCTGCTGAGGAGCCGTGGTCTGGATTCAGCGAAACAAAACGAAGCTACGCAGACGGAAGTATAGGTTGTGGAGTGTTATGATACCGCATGTAAAGCGTTGGGTCTTTTTGGCGTTATTTTGTAAAAAACATGGGCAGCGGGTGGTGGCTAAATCTTGAAGCATTTCCTGGCGTTATCATGACACGTTACGATATTAGGCCTGTACCACTATAACCAATACCATATTTTCTCGTCTCATGCCCTTACATTGGAGATGCAAACAAGACGCCAGATTCTGTGTTCAAAGTTGAGGCTAGTCTACCCTGACATGGGAAATGAGAATGGGGTTTGAAATAGCCATATTAGCGCGACTGGGTGCGCGAGTCGTGGGCGCAAAAGGGGCCTAGCTTAGATCATCAGCCCTGCAAGATGAGCAAATCTCCTGGAATGTCCGGCGCTTCCGCCGGGACCATCATCATCGAGCCTCTTCGACTGCACCCTACGCCTCGCCGAACATTGCACAGTGTCGCAGTCTTAGCACATCATAGATAGCTGTTTCTGCCCGCTCTGCGACCAACCGCCAATATGATGGCGCCTTCTCACCTTCTCGAGATTCCGCGGCCCAAGGTACGTCGAGAAATACCACGCACCTGAGATTGGCGCGCAGCGCGCCCTACCTAGTATGCAAGAGACTGACCTCTACTCGCAGACATTCCTCCAGAAGATGTCACTTCGCACTGGCGCCGAGATTATTACCTTCCTACAAGTCATCAACAAGGCATCGGGTGTCTACGGCCTGCTTGCGCTGCTCACAGGCGCCAAAATCGACGGCTGGCAGCTGTCCATGTACCTCTACTCGACTTTTGCGCTCCTCGCCACCACATACCTGTACAAGCACATCCGGTTACAAAGCCCCTTTGAGGCTGTACTCCTTGCGAACCTGTATGCCCTTGATTCGGTCATCAACGCGCTATACACGGCCTTTTTCGGTATCGCATGGTTCTACACCCTCGCCGCGCACCCCGACGAGAATGCCGGACTATCGCCCGGAATGAAGGACAATGCAGGCTTCACAAGCCCCAAGCATAACGTCACAGAGGTCGATATTGTTGCCGAGCCAACCGAAGGCATTAAGGCCGGTCAACACGCCGTCGCAGTCGGACAGGGCGCCGACGCTGGCGCAGGACTTGGCAACGCCGTGTTCCAAAGCGGTTCCATCATGAGCATCTCCCTGATTTCCGGCTTCTGGGCCCTTCGCGTCTATTTTGTCTTCATCATGCTAGCCTTTGCGCGCCAGTGTCTTCGCCAACACATCGCTGCCAACGCTTCTTCGGCTGCGTGGTACAACTCCAACGACATGCAAACTTCTGCAACTGACCTGGCCGAAAACCCTTTTGCTGAAGGCAAAGAGGAAGGCGCTGGCTGGAAGGGCCAACTCGGTCGTGTCATGCTTAGCGGCGCCCCCAAGTACTGGCTCGGTGCCGATGAGGGCGAGGACTGGATGCGCGGAGTCGGCGGCAAGTTCAGAAAGGCCACCCAGCTCGAACAGCCTGTTGGTTTCAACGAGCGTGAGAGGAGACGGAGAGCCGGAACTGGTCCGCCAGTACCGCAGCTCAAGTTGAACCCTGAGCTGCCCAAGTAGACTCGTTTTCACTTTTCAGCTGAAGCTGCCTAGTCGGTGCAGCGAAGAGGATGACTGACGACTGAACAGAAGTGGTAATGACACGACGCAGCGGTTGCGCATCCAGGGGATCGGAGCGCATTTGTACGATACTCATCTATTGATGTTGGGGCGTATTTTTGGCCAGGGTCATTCGCATAGCAGCGATATGCCAAGTTTCCTATTTTCACATAGCATAGCGTTCCGATATTTCAATTTCTACCTATATCCGTCATTCCCCGTCAAACCTGCTCTCTTTTTTTACTGAGTCACTCATCTAACTCTATTCGCTGACAGGGCAAGCGTGGCGGTCGAGTCCCGTGGCGTTCCGAGGCCGAGGCAAGCATACCCCCACCAAGCAGCACGTCGCCAAACGTTGGCAACGTTGGCCTAGCCCCCCACTCAGCTAGCGCGCGCGCATCATGTGAAGGACGGCCTGTCTCACCTTCACCGCTGGCCTGCCAACTGGACCCTGAGAAGAGCGCGCCGGCGAGCCGTTGGGCAGGCATGTGCCTGATAGGGGTGATGCGTCGTCTGCCGTTGCATGCGTGTGCTACTGTCACACACCTGTTTAAAGAGGGTCTAAATGACCTGTCATGCCTAGCCGGTCTGAAGTCCTGAAGCGCACTGATAAGGGGATGGAACGAACGCGCAAGACCGGCGTTGAGTTCGGCTTGCCAACGACTATTCTCCTGCACCATTGCGTGCCTCATCAAAGACTTGACTCGAGCTCTGGTACCGACTGCGGTCTACACTGCTTGCAGGAGTAGCTTGCTTACTTATAGTTTGTACGCATTACTGGCTTGCACTGCCTCCGTCATCTGCTTCAAGCCTCTTACCTTACGAAAGTCTGAATCCCTATTTCCTCGATAATCTTTTCTGGAATTTTCTTGGGACAATACAAAAACGATCAGAAACGAGGAAAAAGTAGGGTACTAGTGTCTATGATGGGTTTCTTTCGCCGTTCCATGAGCCATGGCTCTTCACAATCACGTCCCTCAACCGATGACTCTGCCTCCGACACAGCCAGTTCAAGGACGAGCATGGACTCGACCTTTCAGATTGAGATTTCAGACTCCCTGGCCACAATTACCAAATCACCCCCAAAAGCACCAATACTCAATCTCCCGCTCGAACTCATCCAACACGTCAACACATATCTCGACACTGCCTCTGCAGCAGGGTTCTGTTTGTCTAGCCGGTACATTTACTACGCCCTCGGCACCGATGTGCTTTCCAGTCATGTCGAAAGGAGCAAGAACCGTTTCGAGAAGCGCAGGACGATCGAAGCCGTTGTTGAACGAGCGTTCCCAGGCCATTTCTTCTGCGCCTGGTGCGACAAATTCCACGTCTGGAGTCCCAAAGACGGACCAAAAGCCTTGGTTCAAGGAAAAGGACGAGAATGCGCCGACTTCAACAGCTACCTCTACGCAAGCAGCGATTACATCCTGCGCTACCATCACGTGCGGCTCGCCATCAACGCCTTCCTCTGGGGGCCCGAACATGGCATTCCGCTCTCCGCCTTCACCCACGAACACAAGACCATGGCCAAAATATTTAAAACGCCTGTCCCCACCAAACTTCAACTCTCAGCCAAAATCTCCGAAGGCCGTTTCCTATTGCACTCTTCTTTCGCCATTGTGCTTCCGGCCTTCGCAACGCGCAACCGCAATCTTCTCAAGACCCTCTGGCCAGTCCTCCCACACATACTCACTGGCCACCACGACAGCAAAAACGGACACACGGGCCTCATGGCCGCCATCGACAATGTAGTGCGCCGTGGCTGGAGATATCAGTTCACGCAAAACTGCTGCATGTGTGCCACCGACTGGGCCATTAGCGCACATGAGTTTCCCCACGCGACGGGCGGTCAGATAAGACTGGTTGTACAGACTTGGCGCGACCTGGGCAGTGCGAGGACACCATTTGAGACGGGATGGCGCGCACATGGCATTTGTGGAGGTGAGGGCTCGACGGCGACTAATTTACTCAGAATGGCGGGCTTGCAGGCTGGTGCTATTAGACGTGCTTTTGATTGTGCTGAGGCGGCGGATGGGCTGAGAAGGGTTGAGGTGAAGACTCCGAGCAAGGCGCATATTTATCGTTCGTTTATGAGGAGGAATACTGCAGAGGAAGAGGACGCGAGTACTGTCCGTAGGTCGAGTGCTAGACCGAGATATTGGCGCACGAAAGAGGAGAATGACGCAGCGGCGTTGAGGTATGAGGAAGAGAGGAGGGATATACTGAGGGGCGCTACTGAGGACATGGCACGGAGGGACGCTCAACGTGGGAGGACATGGTTTTAAGATCCATTCCCGCCCCGCAAGCTTGTTTCTACATTTTTGGTTTATAAGATACTGTTCACCATGCCAGGTGGTTTAGATCTGCATCAAGATCGAACATGTCATAAATTTAGGGGGTTCAGAGTTAGCAGAGATAGATTACCGCGAGCTCTCTATAGAGCCAGCGACCGCAAGACGTTCACATCACCTTTCCACCTCAAGATCGACCTTTCTGAACGCAATTTTATTCGTCTAATGTGTATGCACACTCTCTACGTCCCCCAACCACAGCAAGTATATACAGTTTATGAAGCGAAGCGAAAGGACGGGACAAAAGAAAGTCCACCAGTAGCTCTCGTCAAGATCCAGGAGAGAGCATCATAGAATCCTCCGCCATCACACCACTCGGCACAGTCATCTCTATTGAGAAGCTTATGCGGGCTGAGCGAAAGTAGAGCCAATGGGGCCAAACTTGATGTTGGAGAAGACAACAGTGGCGCCGGGAGAGTTGGCCTCAACGTCCTCTGGCTTGCCAGAGTCGGTAGGGCAGGTACCACGGGCGACACCAGGAGTCTCTGGGTCGGCGTCGGTGGGGTAGGTAGAGTCGAGCCAGAGCATGTTGACGGCATGGTCGTCCCAGAGGGACATGACGAGGACGTGGCCGCGAGCAAGCGACGCACCCATCTCGTTGAGGCCACCAAGGGTGGCAAAGGACGAAGTGTCGCCGAAAGCCGACTTCTGGGCAGTGCAGAAGTTCTCGGTGATGGAGTTGCCAGAGACGCCGTCAATGGCGGACTGCGAGTTGGCAAACACCTTGCCGCCCTGGACGTAGAAGCGCTTGATCTCGGACAGTCTGGAGCCGGAGCCGAGGAACTGAGTGACGACTGTCATCTTCTTGTTGGTGTCGAGGGTAGCGCCGGGGCCGTAGAAGTCACGGACACCCATGCGGTAGCTGTTGAAGTCGCAGCCGTCCTTGTCGCAAACACCACCGTAGCGGTTGTCGCCGTCTCCACAAGTGACGGAGTCAGAGCACTCCTGGATACCAGTTCCCTTGCAAGGGTGAGGAGTATAGGCAGTAGAGATGGAGTTGGCCTCCCAAATGTCCATCTCGGGGCAGCAAGCACCGAGCTTACCAGCTCCACCGTTGGGGTCTGCGTCAGATGGGTTCCAGCCCTCAACGTTCGCCTTGCCGTTGATGAACTTGATGTCGTGAGGGCACTGAGAGTCGCAGTATCCGGTTCCGTACTTGGCACCGGCCTTGTTGTTGCCCTTGCCGAGGCCACCATCGGAGGCCATCTCGACGAAGTAGAGAGCTCCGTTCAGACCGCAAGGCAGCTTGGAGACATCAACGTCGAAGGTGAACTCCTTGTTGATGAGGTTGAACATCTGGTACTTGGTGTCCGTCTCCATGAGGTAGGTACGGGAACCAATGTTGCTGGAGTAGGAACCCTTGGTGACAAACTTCAAGCTCAGAGAGTTACTGCTGGTGGTGATACCATAGGTACCTGGTCATGTTAGATTTATTCGCCATCTTCTGGCTCAAAGTACATACCAGAGTAGTCAGCGCCATCGATAGCGCAGTTCTTGGTGCAAGACTCGGGATCCGGACAGTACTCGCTGCTCCATTCGTTGCCGGTGAAGCAGTTGGTGTATCCGCCAACATTGTGGGCCCATCGCCAGTTGGAGTCGAGCACGACTGAACCGGATTTGTTCGAGCAGCTCTTACCGCCAGTGCCAGTGCAAGTTTGCCAGGTCAGCTTGGGGTGCGTCTCCGTGGTGCTGGTACCAGCCTGCTGAGCGCGGACGGCTCCGAAGAGCGAAAGGGAAGTGAGGGCGAGTGTCCTGTACATGGTGACTGTTGAATGAAAGTCTGGTGCTGGATGTCGAAAGTGTTTGCATGTCTGGCAGCCCTTCTTATACAAAATTCTTGCTATCGTCAAACACTATCAACGGTACTTTGCAAAAGTACCCATATTGCAGTTGATTATTGCAAGGCGCAGGAGATCTGCAACCTTGGCCTCTCTGCAGGAGCTTCTCACCAATACCAAGACAGGTGCGGGACGTCGGGAGTGTAGAAGGCTACTAGAAGCGCCAGAGTAATGAAAGATAGATGAGCCATACCTAGTCGTTTCCCCATCGTGGGGTAGTCCGGGGTACTGTGGAGATCTGTGCGTCACGACACCCGGGATCTTTGCCTCAAGAAGATAGTGTCTGAGGCGATGGGCAGAGAAGTAAATGGGGGCATTCAGTATAACGTACTATGTCCAGTCGACGTGATTTGCTATCCCTCTTGGCCTTCCACGTTATTCGACAGCAAGCGACTAACCTCATATGTGAGAAGGCAAAGTTGTGGATCAACGTTGGCTGTAACAGCTGTGGATTCGCCTACGCGCTGTCACTGTGTCACGCATCGCCTTGTGGGCACACTCAGGGCGCGTTCGTATATTGCTCTCTCCGCATGCCACTCGTAAAGAGCAACGCCATTGTAGGATCTCGAGGTGAAGATCTCTTTGTGAAGACTGCAGCCCAAATACCCGGCATAGCTGTTTCAAAACCCGGTTAGAATAGATTGTTTCCTCAATAACCTATGAACATATATGAGTAAGTCTTCCAGAAAGAAATTTCGGTCCGATTGGGGAGGCTAATATATTGCTGAGGTCACGAGGCTCACGATCTTGTCGGGTGAATGTCTTAGTAGAGAAAAGAATTAGTTCCTGGATAGCTTGACTCGCTTAGGGCGGTATGATGAGGCTCTCACCACGAACATTGGCCACTCGAAGCAACACAGATCCTGCCTAGAGGGTGCACAGCAAGCTTGACTGATGGTACCTAGGAAATGTGAAAGGACACGTACACTTGGGCAATACCCCAAGTACAAGCATATCCTAGGACACCACCTCACAGACGATGCATGAGGTCCATTGAGCGAGTTACGTCAGATGACCCTTGACGGTGAAATTCAGGTACAAGTCAGTAATACCTAGCAAGTGAAACGAAGCTTCCGGGACAGACGGGACGAGACCCCTCTAAACAATTGGCTGTGGGGTGTGTGGAACTTAACAGCGTGACCAAAGTGTTCGCAAAGTAGTGTCAACCCGAATCCTCGGTTGGTCTTCCGTACTGAATAGATTGATGTCCAGGGGTGACCGCTCGCCAAGACCGGGGTTTCGCTTCAAGTTTGTCCGCTTCGTCGGCGTTTGCTGTGCGAATTAAAGGACACGGATACGGAAGATTTGTAGCGGCACATTGAAATGCAATTCCTCATGTGTTCGTGTCATCATGTGGCAGTTGAGGGTACGGTTTGACGTTGGTCGTTTGTGGTGGATCCGGAATCAAGTTCAGCCTAATCAATTAATTCCGGAGCAATATGGGTTCCGGCCATTCAGAACAGACCCCATTCCAGCATGGCGAAGATCCCAGGCGGGCGGCGACTGATATCCTGGTGACAGTTCGTTGTGGATTGACGAATGAGATCTATAGGAGATACTGCGATCGGGTGTAAACAGTTGAGCCGCAGGAAATTGTACGACAGTTCAGTGGCCGCGCTACTGCGGGGAGAATAGCATAAGGTTCCTTTCTCCTAGCAGGTATTGTCTCAAACACTGGTTGCCTTTTGCATTGCTGAGAGCTCATTGCTTCCCGAGTTACTAGCGGACCCCTAGTTTTGTCTTTCATCGTGGCCTGTAAGTAGAGCAGTGATGCTCACTCAATCCCGAGGATCACACAATGCACGTATTGTGTAGCACGAAAACCCCACGGACATAGCTGCTGGAATCGGTGTACATATTGCAAAGCGATGGTTGAGAATGAAGATGGGCATAATGATGGGTGTAAAGACCTCGGTGATCTGTAAAGGGTGCGACGTTACCCCGAATAAGAAAAACGTAGTCTCTGATCTTGGTACCTTCGTAAGTCGTAAAGCACCGCGCCAGTCCACCAACACTCTCTCTTCTGCTTAGTTCTCCAGGGTCAGTACACGGAATCCACGCGAGCGAATCGAGCTCTTCTTTTGGTTGATCGCTTTGCGCATGGCCTGCCCCGTTGTGAATACACAACTAGCTCAGTTGCAGGTATTTTACGGTAAACAGTATTAGCTACCTATCCCCTAAGGCAATTGTATTGTGTGCAGAGGGGAGTCCAGCCGGCGAGGTCGCATAGATCGTGAAATGAACACACGACTCGAGTTCTGTGCTGATTCGTATCATCAAATGTGCAAATACTCGACTTGTGGCGATCACCATTCCTTGGTCGTATCATCATCGAACCAGAGCGTGTTTTGCAAGCAATCCGTTGCACACCGACAGAGACCGCTAGTGGCCCAGCCATTAGTCGGCGTCAAGGGCTCGACCAGAATCTCTTCAGCAACACTCGACCGACAGGAAAGCAATATTTGAACATACTAGAATCAGGCGCGATGTAGTAAGCAATGAATTGTTCTAAGATCCATGTCATAATACGTCAGCAGTGCACTACTGCTGGTAAAACCATAAGAGTGGCCAGTGTTCGCTCGATAATAGGCCGCATAGTATTGAGATGGTACAGCTACTTTCACGGCAATACAGAAAGAAGGCTGTAGACGCACGAAGTGAAGAAAAAAAACGCTATACCCACTCACCCTAAAAGCTGTTGGGCTTCGGGCGTCATATCAGTAATATTGGGGTGATAGCAAGATAACGCACAAGAGCAGCTTTTTGGAGGCCGAATCAGCCTGATTGGGTCAAAACTTATGTCGCATAACACCCGGGGATTTTCTACTCCTCCTTGATTCGTTTTTCGGTTATTTTGTATTCCTTGGCCTTCCTTTCGCTGATAGTTCGGCAGGTGGCGCCTCGTGTCGGGCGCGCGACCACCACGGGTGTTGAGCATTTGAGTGTTCGCAAATGGTTGCTGAACTAGCACGATGGCATGTGCTATGGTTGTAATGAGCCACCCAATGAGATCGCATTCGATCATTTCTAGGAGAGGTGAATACCGTAATGCCCCCAATCGACATATTGGGGCGACCAGTAGGGTACTTGGTGTTATCAAGGCGTGCTGACCGCGTATGGGGCGAACTGCATTTAGGTCTTTGCTGCCTTCTCTCTCCCGCGTCTTGTTTTCGCCATGAACCGGTAGATATATTGAGGAGGTGTAGGAGTATCCTCTCGCAGTACGAATTCCTGCGGAGCAGCAGGCGTCGTCATGCCCTGAAGCTTGACCATAGGCCGTCCGAATGGGTCTAACAAGGTAGACTCCATGACCCAAGGTTTCGATATTAGCGTAGGCTGTATGTACGGCTTTGAATCGTATCGCTGACAGTACATGCCTGCATGCGACGGCATGGTGGTACATATGACTGATTTTGCTCGATCCATCACAGCTACAGGCTGATGCACTCCCGTAATCCTGTTGCATGCGCGACTGGATACTTGAAGTCTCTATGCAGTTCCATTTTGCTCGGAGTATTCTTGCTAGGCTGCACCGCTTCAGTAATATTCAGTTCTTCGCTCTCCTTTTCGTCTTACCTTTCCTGCCGGACCAAACACCGTAGTCATTGTGTCTACGAAGCCAGGAGAAGAGGCATGTGGTCCATACCTTTCCTGAGAGAGCCCAGGAGTTGGATGTGTTTGGTCTTCCCAGTATACCTCTACGCCTTCTGCTTCCATGCTCTTTTTGATGGGTACTAGTGTGGAATAGTTCTTTCCGCTATAATGTGCCATATAATCTTCAAGGCTGCAAATGTCGCGCGCAGATAGTTGCTAGGGAAAGAGGTTTCAAGGTATTCGTCTGATGTTTACGTCTGCCTCTATTTTAGGGGAGCAACCTTGCTTAGGTGACATAATGCGGCACCGCACCAGCTAGCTCCATGGGATTAGTGGCTACGCACATTGAAGGCGCGAGGTACCACGAGCATTCTGCCAGTTTAGCACAAGTGCACAGGCGTTGGTAATATGCTGATAGCGATGTCTAGTATCTTGTAGCCAAGGTGGCCGTTGAATCAAGCGCAAAGATACGCCGAGCAGTTCAGCATAATGCCACGGTTTTTTGTGTCGAGCAGAAAAGTAACCTGTCACATCAGCCAGTCTGATCCCTTTCTCAATTCGGATCTTCGGGACGGTTTCCCTTTCCCGCTCCAGCGCCTTACTCTGGGAACCTGTCATCAAGTTCCGCTTTTAGGACATCACCTCATATGGCCATACCAGGCGGCTATTGGAAAGAAAAATGCAATTGCACACCCGTCGGTGATATCAACCCACCTCCGCAAAGTCTATAGAGCCCCGTGGGCCAGCCAGATCCATGCTCACAAAAGAAAAGCTTCTCCACACCCTCGCTAGCATATTTACAGTTCAATTGATACTGCTATAGAGCTCCGCTCTTCTATCACCTTACTGCTCGCTCGTTTAACCTGCCAATCGCTCCGTTGCTTGCTTGCGCACGGTGCTGTCTACTCCTTCTTGGCGGTATCTGGGTCCGAGAGGATACCCTCGGCTTCGAGTCTTCGTCGTGCTTCCTCTAGGGCCCAGGTCTGGATGCTGCAAATCTGTTAGCTTCCATCCGAAAACATGTCCTTTTGCCACCCTTTCCGCTTCTCCGTCTGTCCTTCACCTTCTATGACTCCGTCTTCGTTCGCCTTTTTGATTATCCCATCTCTTTCCTCGGATTCCACTCAGTAATCGCGGGTGTACTTACCTGGTATCAGGCTTGAAAGCGTAAGCAACCACGCCAAACGCGCATGCGCCTCCAAAGCCCCAGTACATAGCATTCTCCCACCCCTCCTTCTCATACGCCTCGCCGGGCTTGACGCCAAACAGCCATCCAGATGGGGGATCATAGCTGGGTCCGTGGCCCGACTGCTTTACTTGTGATCGCGAAAAGGCACGGGTGGTGGTGCGAGGGGCGGCGGAGAGGGTAGAGGTGAGTGCGCGGGAGCCGCTGGATGCGGCACGGATCGAGTTCATCGTGGATATGATGGTGGCGCGATACCGGTTTGAGAACATGTAGATATCTTATTTGTGAGGTTCCCAGGACGGAACAAGGCGATCGTAGAGGTTCGAGGAGGTGTTGGCGGTCGGTCGTTTGGTGTGAGGTTCGGCGTTCGCTGCGAGGGCTTGGCTTGGCGGCGGGAAGCTAGTGCTGCCCGACCAAAGAAGCAACGCTATCAGGACGTCAGAATGTTCACCGCGTGCTTTGCATAGTTTGCCACCCTAATCGGTCGCTTCCAATGAATTGAGAATAATGTATGATTGTCTAGCCGCTCGTATGAATTTCAATCACGTGCAGCAGTGCAGGCTCTGAGCCGTTTTGTAAAAGCATGCTACTCTAGGTAGAAATTGATTGTGATTACAAAACCGTAAGCTGATAAACGTATGTGTGAGATGTTCACATAGTGTAGATGAGCCATGCCGAGCATGTATCAGTTCTGCAGAATCAGAATTCGTAAACGCCGGTGCTATGCATACTCCCCACCAGGACTCCGGAATATCAAAGAATGCTTCACGCGTAGAGTGGGGTCTTATCCTTCTCAGTATCTTCCATCTCATCATCCGGCTGTTGGAAGGACATCTTCGCCATGCTTTGGGAAGCCTCATTGACCTGCTCTTCTGCTTTCTCATACTCGCTTGTCTCAGCTGCGGCGCGTTCACTCGTCTGCTTCTCGTCCATAGCCGCTTTCTCTTTGCGCCTCCTTTCGGCCTTTTCAAGCTGGGCAAGTCGTATAGCAGTCTTCTCTGCTTCCTCCTTCTCGCGCTGTTCACGGTCTGCCCTTTCAAGGGCTTCAAACTCGTCATCGATCTCATCTTCGTCGAGAGGTTGACTGGTCTCGTTGATAATGTTGGTGATCTCTTCTGTGGTCGCCATCTGCTCATTGACTGCATCCACAACGCCTTGAACACCTTCTGTGCCGCCAACCTTTTCGTTCAAGCCCTTCAGCGCCGCAGCGCCAGCACGCATAGCTTCTACTATCTCCACCTGATCTGCTGCTTGCTGTAGGTCTGTGTACACCTGCTCAAGTTGAAGGGCAATATCTGATCGTTGAGCGAGAGCGCTCTCGGCAAGCTTCTTGGAGCGGAGCGCTGCCTTGGCACGTACCATCTGTTTTGCAGCCACGGCCTCGCGTGCTGCTGCATCTGCGGCGGCAATCTTCTCCATCAGGGGTGGGAGTTGTGCACTGATGTTTGCTAGCGTGTCGCGAAGATTGGCGATTGCGGCATCTTCCTCTGTGACAGGTTGGGGTACCTCTTCGTGCTCCGACTTGAACTTGATAATCTGCGCGTTGTACGATATTGCCTGCTTGTCTCGTGCTAGGAAGGCTAACAGTATGTTCAGATCGTTTGTTGTCAGTGGCGCGGAGGGATTGAGTGCCGTCGAGAAGCGTCTCAGGAAGTCCGTCCTCGATAGTACACGGTCTGCTGTCGATGTGTGCTCCTTCATTTTCTTGAGTATCTCATCCGCAGCGACCTCGACGTTCTTCAGAACCACAAAGTTGCCGACTTCCATCTTAGCCGGTGCTTGCGGCTGGCCCAGGACGCCGACCTGCCGTAAGCTCCATTGTAATACTTTCCAGGGTGAAGGTATCCACGGGGTCTTGTATATGCTCTCTTTCGCGCCGAGGAAATCTTTGAGAGGAATCATCTCCTTCTTTTGCACCGCCTCGTGGAATACGGCGGGCAGACATGTCGGCTTGCCATGTTGGGGATGTTGTAGTGCTCGCGCAAGCTCGTCGGCGGCTCGAATGTTCAGGAGATCGTGCGTGGTGCCTTGCATAGGGATGACGCCGGCTCGCGCCGCATCGGTGAGGGCTTTGGTCCATGCTGCAATGTTGGCATGATATCCTTCGGGATTTATATCGAGTTGTTGCCGGAAGTCCGCATATAGCGATGCGAGGCGGTACTGGCTGGAACAGTTAGACAATGCAGGGCGGCAGGTACTTGGCAGGGCTGAAGGTACTTCTTGAAGGCTTCTTCATGCTGCAACACGAAGTCTAGCAGCTCACTCATGTCGCGCTCTGCTTCGGGTGTCCACCGCGGTTTGTTGTGCTTGGAGCGGAAGAGCGCACGCTTCCGCTTGTGACGCCCAAGCGTGGGGTCGTCGCTAAAGATGGAGACGTGGGGGCCGTTGAGCTCGCAAGAGGGCTTGCGTTTGAGCATGTGCGCGTTGGGAGGTCCGGGGTGAGTATGTAACCAGACGATAAGATTGAATAGGGCCTAGTGTATAGTTGTATCAATGCTATGTTACAGGAAACTAGACTGGTATGTACTATGCTGAGTGCGGGTGCGTGCAGCTCCTCACTCACGCGACGCGTTGTTTCAAGACGATGTACCCCGCTAAATGCGCATCCATGGATGTTCAAGTCGGCCTCATCCTTCGCCATCGGGGCGTCGTGCTTTCACACGACCGGCCAGCTCCCAGGGACGTGAATGCAGTCGTTCCACCACTACATAGTGACGAACCCCTCACCCCGTGGCTAAAGCTTGTAAGCTTCACGTGCTATGCGCCTCTTGCCCATGTCCGTTTCACTTCTTCACTATGTTGATGCCACTGTCCTTGTTCTTTTCCATAAACTGCCGCATCTCTTCCAGATCATCCATATCATCGTCGCTATCATCATTCTCCGCTTTGGCCGGCGGTTTGGACAGCGCTTGTGTAGCAGGCTGGGGCGGAGGATCTCGCATCTCCTTGGTTTCGTCTTCCCACGCCTTCCTCTCTTCCTCGTCCAGCTCGTCCCGCCTGTCCAGCCACCTCTCTTGCACGTCGCGTGCGTCCATGGTGGCTCCATTTTCGCGCATAGCCATCTGCCAGACGGTGTCGTTTGCGCCTTCGATTCCGCCCATGGCGAATCCACCCGCTCGGTCTATGGCCCTCAAAAGTGTCATCATGCTTCTCTTGTCCTCCACTGCTAGAGTCTCGAAGCCAACTAGCGCAAAGTCTTCAACAAGTTCTACGATGGCCTTGTTAAGCGCAGAGAATTTGGACGTGGGCTCGTCATCGTCATCGTCCAAGTCTTTGTTTGCGCCAGCCGTTGTAGGGCCCGGTATGCCAGACGTCTGCTCGCGGTTCAGATGCGGTAGGAGGTAGTGTAGATCCTGAACTTCGGTATAGAAATCGAGGTTGAAGGGTAGGTTCGGATAATTGCGCAGGTTGTCGATCTTGGTGAGAACGTTCAAGTGAGGAAGATCCATTTGCAGCATACTGCGCAGGGCGAGAAGCAGGGAGGAAACATATAGCGACGGTCGCGAAAGGATGATGGAATCAGTCAGGTGTACGACGACGAGCTGGCATGTGTTAGCACCCAGTTGCAAGCCACGGGTGGTGGGCGAATACTCGATACCCAAGTTTTTGAAGGCGGAAGAAGATGTTCCGCAGCGATGCGTGATGTGTGAATAACTCGACCTGGCCCGGGCAATCGAACAGTATATAGTCATCTAGGACATATTAGCATTCTGACGCATGTGTTGGCTTGAAGTTTGCGGACCTCCGAGTTCCTTCAAGCCCTCTTCCAGCCAGTCGAAGTTGTGCTCCAGCTCCTCAAGTGCGAAGAGAACGCCACCGTTTGGACCCAGCGTCTCTTGCTCCATGATCTCGTCAATGGTGACCAAGTCTCGGACGTCTACGGCGGGCTGATATGAGGTACGGTCGTTCGCGGGGTCGAGGTTGACAACAGAGCATTTGCGCTCGATGGCGCCCATGAACTGCTGCATGCCATCGCAGTAGGTGCTTTTTCCCGAGCCGGGAGGGCCGATGACCAGCTGTGCGAATGGCATCTTTGCTGTTGTGGGAGTGGCGTGGGATGCGAAAGGTGCTGGGGAACTTTTGGAGGGGCCTTAGCGTGCATGGTATTTGTTTGGTTGCGGACCTCCGACCTTGCGGAGCTTCACTCCAGCTCCTACTCTCGACAGCCTATAGTAGCCACCGCCGCCAACATGTCAAGTAAGTTACCCATATTCTTCCTGCTGTCATATTCATGTCGTGTTTCCGGCCGCAAAGCCTTTTGTCTGCGAACTGTACCCTTCATATAGATACCACACGTTGTCTTACCGCGACCGTGTTCTTGCTCCCAGTTCGTGATTTATATTCCATGGACGCGAAGCTAAACAAACAGGCCAATTCGAGCTTGCGCAAAACCCTACCGAACCCATATCCTCTGTCAAGTTTGCGACCAACAATCCGACGCGGTTACTGGTCTCGTCCTGGGATCGCCATGTATACCTTTACGACACCCACGCCGAGCCCGGCGGAAAGCTGCTTCAGAAATTCGAACACCGCGCGCCAGTTCTAGACGTTTGCTTCGGTCGTGACGACAACGAGGCCTTTTCATGTGGCTTGGACTGGGAAGTTCGGAGGATCGACCTCGAGACGGGCACGCAAACCATCATGTCTACGCATTCGCAGGGTGTTCGCAACATCCTCTTCTCTGCCGCGCACAACCTGTTAATCTCTGCATCGTGGGACTCGACACTACATCTGCACGACCTATCGCAACCGGGCGACTTCTCTGCTGTCCGGCTGCCGTCGAAACCGTTCTCGCTTTCTGCGTCGCCAACCAAATTGGTAGTCGCCATGGCCAACAGAGCAGTCAACATCTACGAGATAGAGAAGCTAGCCGCAGCGGCTAAAACTGGAGGAGGGGCAGAGGTGGGCGTGGAGCCATGGCAGCAAAGGGAGAGCTCAATGAAGTACATGACGCGCGCCGTATCGTGCATGCCCAACGATGCAGGCTACTCGAGCTCAAGCATTGAAGGACGTGTTGCGGTCGAATGGTTTGATCCGTCTGAAGAGTCACAGTCGCGGAAGTACGCTTTCAAGTGCCATAGGCAACAAGTGGATGGTCAAGACGTCGTGTATCCAGTCCACGCGCTAGCCTACCACCCAGTTCACGGTACCTTTGCCACAGGAGGCGGTGACGGCATAGTAGCACTCTGGGATGCCGTGGCAAAGAGGAGGATACGACAATACCAGAAATTCCCCGCCAGCGTTCAAACGATAGATTTTTCCAACGACGGCAAATACGTGGCCATCGGTGTTAGTCCAGGATTCGAGGACGGCGTAGATGATGTACCAGACGGCGTCACCAAGGTGTTCATTCGGGAGTTGAGCGCGACTGAAGCTTCGGGCAAGAAGAAATAGGTCTGACAGAAGTGGGCGCAGAGGGCTCTAAAGACAGTCTTTGGAGCTGGGAAGATAATTATACCAATTGATGAAGAACCAAAAGATACGAAACATTTCCGTTCGTGCTTTTTGGGTATTCAGAGTACACGAGGTTGGTCCAGACATGTGATGCTCGTGACTTCGACATGTTGACTTGCAAAAGAGCCTTGATCGTACCTTCATATCCTTTGCCTGATCGATGAACAAATCTTTCGGCGCTCCGTTGGACGTATCCGATATATTTGGGGGGGAAAATCCGGGGCCGTGGGCTGATGACGCGCAGGAGAGGACTGCCTTGAATCTGGCAGCGGTATTCACGACACAGATTTGCCTTTGAGTCTCCAATAAGTTTAATGTAGGTTTCTTTTGGGCCAATCGAACGCGTATAAAGCGATGAATGGGTGGAAGAAGACGTGCATGCTGGGATATTGGGCGATGGACCAACGGAAGACAAGCCTTGATGCTAAATGGTCAACACCCTTTCCACCTCTCGATAATACTTGGTGAAATGGATTCGGCGCATGTGAATTCATGCGCTGAAGTCAACTGCTTTCTACGGGGCGAACCTGAGTAACGTAGATGGCTTCGCGTACCCAGCTTCAACACCAATTAGCCACGTCGTTCTCAGGAGCACTTCCAGGCAACAAAATCCGCCTGCTCGCGCCACGAAGCTGCCTACTAATTCCATCCTCCTGTCCGCTTCTGACAATTGGAAAATTACCAAATACAGTATTGGCGTTCGTTGACCGTTAGCTCGTCCTGCACACCTACGCCCTTTTTCGTTTCAGCCCTTCAGCTTTCCGCATCGTCATACCCACCACTGCAGGCAGCGAGCTGCGGAGCTGTTTGATCTGTCTTTACAGCCCCTACTCTTTGAGTATTTCCTTAAGTATATATTTTATCTTATTCTTCACCAACTCAGGAAAGTAGCTACACCAACAAACACTCAGTCGCTGTAAAAGCTTATGGCCTGATCTTCGGATCAGACAACTTTCCTTTTTGGCCGCCGTGTGACCTGGGCGTGAATTCGATTCTGGGTGTGTGCGAGCTGACTGTATGGATGAGCGCATGGCTCTTTTTTGCATATTGGCTCGTTCATTCGTTGCATGTGATTTTTTGGTGGCGCATTTCATACGCCAATCCTCACAATATATCATCCCCGGTCCTTGACAAGGCTGCAATTACAATTGTCCAAGAAGAATGATAGTAGACACCAACGCGAAACGAGAGGTCCAAGTTTTCATTCGTGACCAGTGCCAATGGAAACTCGATCTGTTATACCCACAAGAAGTTCATGAGCATGCGGAATGGCTGACGGACTTTCAAGCCCCTCATCTACTCTATCTTCACGCTGTATATCTCATCCTGACTCCTGAGCTCCGCCTTGAATTCCTTTGTCTGAGTCGCCACTTTAATAAGATGGTCAAGCTTCAACTTACCCCCTCCATCTTTGTTCTCCACCACAGCAATATTCCTCGCCGTGGAGGCCACGTTCCTGGTCTGATGTCCATTGAAAGACCGCTTCTTGCTGTCCTTTTTAGCCCAGGTAATCAGTTGGTCGTAATCCTCAACGCGCTTCTTGTGTTTAAGCTGTTCTAAGAAAGACTAGAAGGTTGCGAATTGCTGTTCAGATTTAAGCTTATCGTACTTGATAGCGATGTCTACAGTGTGTTGATCGTGATGGATGTACAAGTAATCGTGGGAGAAGCGCAGGATGATGATGTACGAATGCGACTCTGGATGGCGATGTTGAAAAACTTGATGCGATTGGTCGTTAGAACGAGGATGTCATCGTAGTATTCGTGGACCTGATGAAGAACTGATAGAGTCAGTCAATGATGGCTGGAATAAATGCAATCCAGACCTGAAACCATAGCATTACGCCTTAGATTGTTCTCGCCATCTCCACGCGCTTCAAGGAAAGCATCTGCTTCATCATTGACCAAATTAGTCGACATCGAAGTTAACTCTAATCGAATAAGACCAAGATGTGAAGCGCCATTGGCACAGCAGATTGATCACTTGGTTCAAGAGATTGACAGCAAATTTTCCATCGAAGAAGATCACTGGCTCTATGCTGATGTCTAAAAGTCCTGCAGAAAAGGATGGATAGTGACACCGTCGTCGAAACAAAGAAGGCGTTGCAACTCGAAGAATATAATTCAGGAGAAGCCATTCACACGCTGAAACGGTATCGGAACGTGTTGGTGTCTATATTCGATAATGACAGACATCGAGAGGAGCTGTGTGCAGAGGATTTTATCGCCCATGAAGTAGGCCATGGCTGGCAGGAAAACTGTTCTCGTCTAGTCGTGCTTTGGGGGTGTAATGAGACTGGAGTCAGTTCACCAATGTCGTGGCTCTCACCAATGGTGGTCGACTTGGCCCTTTCATTACTCTCGGAAGGACAGAGGGCGCTCTTCGCGACATGCGATGCTTCGAGCACTCTAGACATAGTGCTTTCACAACCCATACTCCAGTTGCTAGAGCAAAACTCCGCAGCGGTGAGAAAATTTTAGGAGTGGTACACGATTCAGAAGTTGATATCCTTCGCGACGAAGATAGGACGGACGCCATCTCTGAAGCGCTACAGAGAGTAATCGGACTGCAGCAAAAGCTAGCCTTTATCATTCTCGATCGCCCTAAGCTCATTGAAGACTCGGCGAGCTATTTTGCGGCGACAATGCTCCGACTAATGGAGCAGACGGATGGAGTGCTCAAGGTCCTGACTAGCGTTGTGTATAAGATTGTGTTAATGCGTCGATCACTCTGGTTGCAGTCAGGAGCGATGATGGCATGGCAGGTGGAATACCCCCCCCCACTAGTCTTATCGATAAGTACCTCGAACATTTTCGACATGTCGCGGTTCTTCAAAACACCAAGATGGCATTCCGCAAGCGCAACATTGCGCTTTCACGCGCCCCAGCCGGGGAAGACGCGTCAAGTGTGCCCTCTTCCCCTTCTATAGCTGCGCCAGCGCCAACGCCCTCGGGCGTCCGCCCTTCACCCATCGATGGTCGCCCCACCACTTCAACCGGCACGCCCTCGCTTGACGGGATATTGGCAGGACATGCTGGCTTGGCGCTGGGACACTCCATACTGATAGGGGAAAGCGGGACTACGGATTATTCAGGTGCACTACTGCGGTTCTATGCCGCCGAGGGTGTGGTGCAGGGCCACCTGGTGCATGTAGTGGGCATGGGTGAATTCTGGGGAAGAGAATTGCCAGGCATATCAGAAGATAAGTCGGATAAGAGGAAAGAGGGAAAGGAACGCGCAGAGAAGATGAAGATAGCGTGGAGGTATGAAGGGCTAGGACAGTTTGAGACTGCTAGAGGTGCGTCTTGTATATTTAGTTGAATGTAATGCTGCGTCTTAACAACTCTGACTGGGTGTGTGATAGGATCTCCGAATGTGCAACGGACAGCGAGCCAAGGCGACGGGGCGACAGAAGAACAAGTCATGTTCTGCCATACATTCGACCTGGCCAAACGACTCACCCTGCCTGTGGGAACGGCCATCAACTATGTGCCCATACCCTCCACGACGACAGCAGCTTCCGCCTCGCCCTTCCCTTCAATCCTGCAGAACATACGGCAACAGCTCGTTTCAACGCCAGGGCACATAATCCATCGAGTCGTGGTGCCGTCGCTCCTCTCGCCGGCACTATATCCTTCGGCATCGGCACATCCAACCGCGATACTCCAGTTCCTCCATGCTCTACGGGCGCTGCTGCGGGAATATCCTACGCGCCTGACCGCGATTATCACCCTTCCACTGACGCTATACCCGCGCTCCTCCGGCCTTGTCCGCTGGATGGAGATACTCTCGGATGGTGTCTTTGAGTTGTCACCATTCCCGTATTCGCGTATGCAAGCGCTCGCGCAGTCAGCGGGCACAACAAAGGACGAGGAACGTCCGCAGGGCATGTTTGCAGCACACAAGCTACCCGTGTTCCATGAGAAGGGTGGAGGTGGCGGTGCGGAGGATCTGGGTGAGGATATGGCGTTTACGCTGAGTCGGCGGAAGTTTGTGATTGCGAAATTTAGTCTGCCGCCGATGGAGGGAGATACAGAGGCACAGGAGGAAGCTGTACGGGAAGCGGCTGGCGGCAGCGCAATGCCAAAGAAGCAGGATCTAGAGTTCTAGATTATGCGAGTTGTCCGGTGCATGAGATACCCAGTAAGGCACCGAGATGGCCAGTTAGCTTCTTCATTCCGAGTCGCTATCATCCCCAAGCATGTCTTCCATCTCAATCTGCTCCCACCCTGCGCTGCCAGCCCCCGACCCAAAGCCACGCGTGTAGTTGCGACCGAATGATGCGTTCCGAGGATTCAATGTGACGCCCGCGATTCGAGCTCGGAACCCCTCACCCATGCATGACGATGCGGCAAGGAAGGCGAGAAAAAAGAGAAATGGGATGAAGAGCAACAAGCTCAAAAGGACTAAGACATTCATTGCGGGCTGGTGATGTTGACGGCGCGGTGAAGGTCCAAACGTACGGAAATGTTCGAGACCCCTATGACATAGTGTCGGCGATTGGCTATTCGTGAACCGAGCCCCTGTTTATCAACACAACAGCCCAGCTCGCCCGCTTTGCTCTGTCAAGTCTCGCAACCCTGATAATGATGAATCGCATATTACAGATACCCTTCAGTGCGCTCCTGCTGCTGTCATGCGCCCTCAATGCTTCGGCGCATGGCAACGCGGAGCATGCGCAAGTCGAAGTCCCGCCAGACGCCGACTGGGCGACGCGACACATGGCTGGTACGAACTTCTTCATGATCCCCACACGATGAAACATGGCCAGGCTATCACAGTCTAACAATGCAACAGAAGAGCATCACATTTCCGGCTTCGACGCGACAACCTTCTTCAATATACACGACTACGATGGCACCGGCCTGTGGACAGCCATGGACATTCGACGGACCTACGGTCTCGAAGACCCGTCCAGCGCCTCCATTTCCGAGACCAAGAAACAAATGGTCGTCCAAACTATACTGGACATGTTCGACCTGAACAAGGACGGGTCCATCACCCTACCTGAATTCATCCACAAAGACTCCGAGGGCACCAAGCTGCCAGACTTTGGATTTGGACCGGGGCACCATGGCGATGACGAATACGAGTATGAGATTCACCACTGGGAGAAGTACCACAGTGGAGATGACGTCAAGGAGGAGGACCTGAACCACCCTGAGGATATTGCGCATTTCAAGATGCACGAAGAGAAGGAGGCGAGACAAGAGGAATGGGAGAGGTTAGAGCTTCGGGGCGTTGTAGAGAGGAATATTCCGCCCAAGTACAGGCGGAATTGATGAGTCAAGATGCTTCCAAGTAGAGCGTTTGGTATTGGTGTGTATTAGCGGACATGATGGGACGAAGAAATACCATTGCAAATGAGGACGACTCGCTCCAGCTCTAGTGCTGCAAGTACAGACGCCATGTGAATTCGCTGTCCAAGGCCAAGCGGCGGGTTGGATGGCCGATTTTGCCCCACCTGCCTTTCTAAAGACCCGTCGGACCGCGTAGACGGATAGCCTTCTGCTATGACGAGACTCAGTACGAAAATAATCCCTTGCTAATACCTTGGGACACTCTGGATTGACCGCATTCCTTCCACCAATGATGACGAGGCCGCCCAGCGGTGAAGGCCTGCATGCGCGTCACAAGGCAGCAGCAAGCTAGTCTGCTTTACAAAAGCGATCAACCAGTCGGCCTTTCCAACACCCTCTTGTTGGACTTCTCTTTAGAGAAAATTCCAACACGATCACGATGGTTTCTCCGTACATTCCATTGGTGAACGCCACTATGCTCAACCAGCTCACCCCTCAACTCGTTGAGCTGCCCCGTGAATTGCGAGACATTGTCTTCGCATACACCGTAACGCAGGATGAGCCTATTGATATCGCAGAACGCAAAATTGAATGCGACCTCACGAACGACATGCTACAGGATGAGCTGATGGAATCCATGTTTACACACAATACTATCAGCATAACCTTCCCGGACCCAGACCGCGCTCTAGATGGAGACGAATCTACCTCTATCTGGGGAGCCTGTTACAATTACAAACGGCGTATCCGCAAGCTCATCGTAGCAGCCACAGAACCTTGCGTCCGCCCCACCAATCCTCAAGACCAAAAGTCCTCCGACGCTACTTTCTACCATGATGAACGAAGGCAATGGCAACAGCTTCTCTCCCTTCCACATATATCCCACTTGACAGTCAACATGCAAAAGCGCAACGCCAAAAATTTCATCTGGACCGTCTTCACCCCTACACTCATCCACCTCCGCATCATCCTCCCCGTCCTCGACCTTACCTTCAACATCTCCTTTGACGCGCTCCTCAAGCCGCGCTGGGATCACGAAACGGAAGTCATCAATGGGACCCAAGCATGGATGCACCCGTATGACCCCATGGGCTTCAGGAATGTGAGTGAGCTGTTTGAGCGGCCGAGCGAGGAAGACAGAGCATATGTGAAGGCGCATTTCAACGAGGAAAGCGAGGTTGAGAGTAGAGACGCGATGCAGGGGTTGATTTATGAGAGCAGTGGCGATAAGAGGGCGCTAGCGGCTTGTTATTTGGTTAGGGACCCAGCGTTGCTGAGAGTTAGGGGGGAGGAGTTGTATCTGAACATGGGGTGGGTGGGAGTGATGAGAGTAGTGAGAGGAGTGGATGACTGCGCAGGAGGAGCTTGACTCTTCGCAAGATACATAGGCATCTATGTACCTTCAACCAGTCCTGCATAGTTGTAAATTTATGCCTCTGAGTAACCCCAAGACTGAGCACATCTGTGAGCACCTCAAACTACCGGAGACACGTCCATCGTCCTTACTCTTCACCAAGCTCGCCATACTCTTCTTCAAACGCCTTGGTGATCACATCTTTCTCCCGTGGGCTACAGTTCCCTATCTAGAGCTCCAGCAGCTCTTTTTGTGCGGCATAGAACACCCTTGCCTTGTTAAGCCTGGCTTCAGTGCTGACGCGATCATCCTTTGCTCTTTCCTAATCTACCAATCGCAATTTTTTCTCTGCACTCAACGCAGTCTCAGCTTTTATCCTTGCAGCCTCCGATTTCTGGCGCAAATCTGTTTCCTTCTCTTTCAATACGTTGCAGAGCTCGAGTTCGTCGTCAAGTTCTACCCTTGTCGTTTCGGCCTCGGTGAGATCGACCTTTTTCTTGATCGGGTCATCTTGGAGTTGCTTCACTTTGGCGAGAAGCTCATGCCTTCCTGTTTCCAATGTGGCGATTTGCTTGACAGGTTTGATACGCTCAGCTGCCTGCTTGGAGAAGAACTCTTCATCTAGTTTGACTATCAGTATCTGCTTCTCGTGCGGTACAGTGGCACTTGCGGGGTCAGCGTGCCGCTTGTTGCGTGAACTTGTCTCTTAAAACATGTCATTCAGCGCATGTAATCGGCAAATATCTTTGTGGGGTTCCTTACCCGTCCCATCCGTATCATCGACATTGCTACCATGACTAGCAGATTTGCGTTTGCTATTGGAAACGCCTTTTCCCTCTTGCATTGAACTGCCAACTGATATTGAGCGCATATTGCCTCCATGTCTGCGTGCAGTCTGGATCTGGCGCATCCTAGTCACAGAGTCTGCTTCAAACGCGTTTGTGGAGTGGCTTTCGAGCGGCTCTCCATGCGCGAACGACCTAACCGGAGACTCAAATCTTCTCAAGTAGCTGCCATCGAAAGTAAATTCAGTGACCAGACCTTTCGCCATGAAGCAGTATCGACACATTGCATCGACCTCGCAGCTATTACCACGCCGACTGAAGCCAATGATATGCGAATTTCTTCCAAGTGTCTCCCGAAACGGCGAGGTGACATAGCCACGAGAAACGTATGACTTACGTGGTGATTGCAAGACTTTCTCTCTTTCAGCTACCAGATGGCAGCGCAGTCTGGTGGGAAGGAGCTGTTGCCCACGCCAGGCTTTCGATGGAGGGTAGTTTGGTGAGCTCATCAGGGAAGTAGGTTTGTGCGTATTGTTGTAGATCTTGTAGTGTAATGGTATAGAATGAGGACATCTTTCAAAGAGCATTAGCAGAAATTTCATACCGGACAAGGCGCTTTAAACTACCTTCATACGGGGTTTTCCGTTACATGAGAACTGCTTACAAAGTCTCGCAAAAAGGTTCCGTGAGGCCTGAACGTGTTGAGATTTATGGATGAATGAGCTGGATCATGGAATAGTAGAGTTTGGTCGAAGAGAAGAAGAAGACAGCCAGCAGTCGTAGCTCTGAAGGTGTCGCTAAAAGTAAGGCTAAGTCGGTGAGAAGACCTAGGTACGCTCACCTTCACCTGTGCTCTCTCACCATCACAGAGGAGTCCTTTGGGTTCTCTTCAAACGACTGCTCCACTCTTCGCCCAAGCTTTGCTTCTTGGATACCGAAGTATAGGAAGCGATCTGCTCCCCTAAGCCTCACACTTTCTCATCATCTGCACAACAGCTTGCCACTTACGAACATGGAATCTCAACGGGCCAACGAACCTGAAGATGATCATGCAATGGCTATCGCAGAGCTTGTGAGGACCGCGGAAAGGATGAAACGCGCGTATCCGATTGCTATCTGCGGTCCAAACGGGGAAAGTCATCGACTTACCGATGGGTTCCTGAGACAGATGCATGATGGTCATCGCCTACGCCTCAGCGAGTAGAAGATTATCGTTGAGCTGCTACTTGCACAATGGGAGCACAATGCGGTTATTACTATTGGAGAGCCTGCCTCTGGGGGCTTACCGGAAATCTGCGACGGCCAACTCGGAGTTCTCATCGGGAAGGTCAACACCACCAAGGGCGCCATCTTTGACAACTAGAGTTGATGCGTCTACACTTATGGTACATCCGATAATACCGTTGGCTGTTGGGCCTCGCGAGCAGTACAACAAGAATGCGAGAACATTGAAGCAATAGCCAAGGCCAAAGATGTTCTTGCGTATCAGCTGACCATCGTCTATACTCAGGTGGGCTTTCTCTTTATTCCAAATCTGGCACTGGAATTTAATCTGGCATAGGAAACTCCAGTCGAAGGAACCGATCGAAAACCTTTCGAGGACGCGATTGTTGCGGACATGTTGATAGATGTCATTACACGGCAGGGGCAGGTCTCGATGCGGAGTCAGACCATGGGAGACGGCCCGCGCATCCAACTCGAAATCTTACAGGCGCTCGAAAAAATGTAGAGAATAGACGACGTAAGATCCGAGGTTTGCAAATTCGAAGGGAATGCTGATGAAAGTGCAGTGAAGAGAAAATTTAGCGTCCAGGAGCGTTTGGACCAAACTTGGCCGAGGAAGTTACAGCGACAAATTAGGGACGAGAGACTCATTATTCCCAGCTGCACAACAGAAGAGCACTAATGGAAAGAATGGAGCAACATACATCTTCAAGAGCTCTGTCACTTGGTGGATAGTAGGTAGAACGCAGTCTGGTTGGACATAAAAGACGACCATGATACGTCCCGCTGATGTCTTTCAAACTACCGATTTGGGTAGTCAAAACGTGCCATAAGGGTGGGATTGCATAGCGGTTGGGTAGGGCTCGTGAAGTTGAGAGCAACGGGTCAGAAAAGTGGAAGACGCTAGTGTACAAATGTAGCTAGCCCATCTTTCTTTAGCGTGCTTCTTGACTTTACCATCCATCACCCATGTTCCTTTCGCTCTGAACACCATAATAACATCTATAATAATCCCAAGCTCCCCGATTCTATTATGGCTGATGAAGAAGACGTCGGGACGACCTTTATTTCAAGTCTTTACAAGCCTCCTGCGTTACTGCCAATAGCGCAACTTAAAGACCAGCTGCTCTACACCATCGAAACATATCCCGTGACTATTGTCGTTGGTGAAACAGGAAGCGGTAGGTAGATCCCATCGTATAAATGTTCTCTGTGATTGACAGCAACATTAGGGAAGACAACACAAATACCAAAATTCCTGCTCGAGGGTGGTTGGTGCAACAGCGGCCAGCAAATAGCCATCACGCAGCCTCGTCGCATAGCATGTACTAGTGTAGCAGCAAGGGTAGCGGAAGAGCTAGGAACTCCACTCGGTCAGCAGGTCGGATACAGCATTCGATTCGAGGATGTTACTTCTGCGGCCACGCAAGTGAAGTTTGTCACCGATGGCTTACTACTACGCGAGATGCTTGTGGATCCTCTCCTCTCACGCTACTCCGTCATTATGGTGGACGAAGCGCACGAGCGGAGTTTTTCATCTGATATCCTGCTAAGTCTGCTGAAGAAGGTATTGAGAAAGAGAGAAGACCTCAGAGTGGTGGTGAGCAGCGCGACATTAGAAGCTGAGCGCTTCCTCGACTTCTTCAACCCGGACGAGGGAGAGAAGATTCACGGCAAGAGCAAAGAAGAATTTGGTTACATTATTGGCATTGAAGGCCGTACATACCCTGTCGAAGTCCAGTACCTCCAGGAGCCGACACACGACTACGTGGAGGCCGCCGTCGACACAGTCATGAAGATCCACGAACAGGAAAGCGAGGGAGACATCCTCGTCTTCTTGACAGGAAGAGAAGAGATAGACGACGCGATTGACAAACTCGGAGACCACGTCGCTGAGATGTCTGCATCTCAACAAAGGCTCATACCCTTGCCCCTCTATGCCGGGCTTCCTACAGAAGACCAAAACCTCATCTTCACCAAGCCACCTCCAGATACGCGACGAGTCATTTTCAGTACCAATATCGCAGAAGCTTCGTTGACAATCGACGGCATTGTGTTTGTTGTGGACACAGGATACGTCAAGCTTCGCGCTTATAACGCCATGCTCGGCATCGAAAACCTCGCTGTCGTACCTGTGTCGAAAGCCAGCGCAACGCAAAGATCAGGACGAGCAGGAAGAACCAGGCCTGGTAAATGTTTCAGGCTGTACACAGAGACCGTGTACGAAGGATTAGAGGAAGCCACATTTCCCGAACTCGCGCGCTCGAACCTGGCTCCTGTCATTCTTCAGCTCCTCAACCTCGGCATCACAAACGTCATCCGCTTCGACTACCTCTCTCCACCGCCTTCTGCACTCGTAACGCGCGCACTCGACTTACTCTACTCTCTCGGCGCTCTAGATACTCACGCGCGCCTGACCAAGCCCCTCGGAACACGCATGGCGGAGCTTCCTCTCGAGCCGATGCTTGCGCGCGCTCTGCTGAAAGCCGCGGAACCTGAATTTGGATGTCTGGGCGAGATGCTAACGATAGCCGCCATGATGACACTCCAAGGAAACGCGTTCGTATCCCATGATGGCGGCAAGAAGCAGCTTGATGCAGCGAGAAGACGATTTGCGGTAGAAGAGGGCGACCATCTCATGCTATACAACGTGTATGAAGCGTTTGTGAAAGCAGGGCTGAGTAACGCATCGTGGTGTCATTCGAACAGCCTGAACCACAAAGCACTCGTCAAGGCAGTAAGCGTGCGGAAACAACTGGCTGCGTACCTTGATCGTTTTGGGGTAAAAGAAAATGTGCTTTCGTCATCTGGTGTAATGCGAGTAGGTGGCACGCCCATAGCAGAGCGTGTGAGACGCTGTCTAGCGACTGGATTCTTTGCACACGCTGCCCGGATGAAAGCGGATGGCAGTTTTACTACGGTAGACGGTAAGACGACGCTCTGGGCGCATCCGTCATCCGTTTTCTTTACGCGGAAGGCGGACTGGGTAATTTATACCGAGATCCAGTCCACGCGGAATAAGATCTACATTCGGGATCTGAGTACGGTCGATATGGACTGGCTGACGGAGTATGCACCGGAGTATTACAAGGTCAAGAATGGGGGGAGATAGTAGTTAAAATAAAAGAAGAAGAAATTCGGGGGTATTATCAATCTACATCAAGCCCTAAATCCGAACGCCGCTTAAGATCAATGTCGTAACTTTCATGCGCAGTGGGAGTGATGATCTACTTGCAGGCCTCTACGAAAAGTTCCCGCATGCCCTTTAGGAAACCTGCCAAGTCGCGCGTCTCGTTCAGCCTCTCTACTACCCTCTCGGTCTCTTCGCGCTCCACCTTTGGCCTCATTTCTAGCACCTTGTAGTCGCGCTCGCTTGTGTCTAGCTCAAACCACGCCTCGCGATCCCACTCCCTCTCATCGACGTTGGTATACACAAACTTGAGTCTGTCGTCTTTGCCCAAGCCCTCAATGCGCAGCCCTAGATAGCTCTCCCAGAAGTCGAGTTCCGGCTCATTGTACCGACTCTGGCCATCGAGGTATCGGCGGTGCTTGAGCTGGGCTTCGCGGCGTGCGGAGATGGTCTTTTGTACTTCGGCAATTTGCGAGCGGAGATTATCGCGGTGTGCAAGACGCTCGTCGCGCTGCATGGTAAGGGCGGAGATGGCTTCTTGCATCTCTGAAGTTTCCTGCGATTCCTTTGACAGGGTCTGGCTGTGTTGAGTTGTCTTGAGTTCAAGGATTTCGATGTCACGCTTTTTCATGCGTTGGTCCTCTGAGGTTGGTGTTAGCGCTTGCGGCTTATGGTGCTATTTCTGGGGTTGTAAACATACCATGCAGTTCTGCGACGTTCATGCGAAATTGGTTGCGCTCTTCAAGCACCCGGCGGCGCCCATTCTCAATGAATGCGTCAAATCGCGTTGTAAACTGGTTCATGCGGCTGCGCAGATCATCGAAGCCGAAGTTGATTGAGGGTAGTTGGTCGGCCATTGACGGCGCATCGTGCGAGGACGCGCGCATGGTCGTGCTGAGCGAGGGCTCAAAGGTCGTCATATTTAGGATCGGTGTCGCGAGGGGGGATTTTTTTTTGAATATTCAGCAGTTACCCTAATAGTGTGCCAGTATGATGCGGTACGATAGGGCATCGAGGGGCGATGGTGTTTGGAGTGGTTGCCGGGTAAACAAGACATGCACGCTAGAGCAAAACGAACACCTGCGGGGCGCATGCACGTGCCGACGTGCCCTACAGCGCTAGTGCAACTTTTGTCCTGTCGCGATTTTCCTTCACTGTCGCGTCTTCATCTTCATCGCATTTGCCAGATATTCGACCTCATCTTCGCCGTTTGCCCGCTGAGTCTGAAGTATGATTCTGTATTGCCAGGCCGCGACCGATCGAGAACCTTTACCACGGCCAAATGGCTGACAGATCACTCCGAGATCTGAATTACGGCTATCCCGGTGCTGCAAGCTATGATTTGGAGAGTAGTGAATGGGCTTTCGCAAGGCAGTATGCAACCCGAAGTTTTAAGCAGATCCGCACCTTGAGCGGCATACATCTCGCAGACACGCTTGCGACAACATCGATCCGACTCCTTCATCCGCAGACACATGCCAACATTACACGCATCCAGAAGGAGGTCAGGAATCGAGTCAGAGACAATCCCCAGATCGCTCCAGCCGCTGTGCTGCTTCCTGAGCTAGGCTTGCTTTCTGCAACAATCTCTGCTACGACCTCGACCTACGACCCGCTCATCGGCAATCTGCTATCTCTCGGTTCCATCACTCTCGGAGACAGACATGAGGATGCGCGCCAGGTCGCTGCACTACCCACGGGCGAAGCTGGGAACATCTTACGACTGGCTATCTTGAACAAAGAAAGACATGGCTGGGGTATGGCACGAAAGACATGGGTGGACGGACCGACTTTAAGAGAAGCAGAAAGCGGTTACTGGAATGAGGAAGCTGCACCTATACAGCAAATTTGCTTTGCGCGATCAGAGGACAGAAGCTCGCTGCTTGCTGTGCGTCTCCCCACACGTACCGTTGTATTCCACCCCATCTGTTTTCGTCAGCCCCGCGCAGCTGGGTCTTCACCTTTCTACCATCTTCCTCCTTCAACGATCGACGCGCATCCAGTCTTCAGTATAGACAAGAACAATACTGGCGGGTTCCCTCATTCACACGTCGCCTTCAACCCGGACTTCCAACTACAATTCGCTCTTGTTGACCAAAGCCAGACATGGAGCGTATGGGACATTGAGCATCCGCGCAAGGGCGACATTTACTCTCCTTCATGTCTGGCCCGCGGGCCGATCAACAATTCCGAGACCGAAAATACCACTGGAGAGGACGGATGGGCGAGGATACTCTGGGTGGCAGATGTCACTACACTATTGGTCTGCAACAGGCGTCACTTGAGCCTCGTTAGCATCAGAGGGGGAAAGCCCAAGTACCTGTCTTGTCCAAAAGTCTTCAGTGAGCGGTCTGCAGAGTGGTTCCTGGATGTCAAGCGGCATCCGAAAAACCGCGACCGAGTTTTCGTCCTAACCTCCAGTCGTCTCATTTTGATGGCAATTACAGTCTCTGGTGAAGTCGATGCTAGTTCCGACGATGCAGGAGCAATTATATTGGCTTCATGGAGACACTATCGAAGCGCGGAAGACTTCACTCTTCAGATGGGCGTGCAAATACTGTCAGAGGATGGTGAGTGTGCTGGACATCGCGGATGACGGATTTTGCTAACATGAACAGAATCGTGCCTAATGCTCTTTTCGCGCTTGAATGGTCTCATCCAGCTCTACACTTTTGGAGAACATCCGACTGCTTCTTCGATAGTGGCGTGTTCTGACCCTGGTATACTGGATCTTGACATTGACGGACAGAGTCGGATTACCAACCTGCACTTGGAACCCATGCAACAGGGAGGCATTAGGACCGACATCGATTTCTTCCGGTTGTTTGTTACCACGTCTGATTACAGTGTTCACGAAGTAGTCGTCTACACTGGAAAATCTTCTATGCAAGAAGCGCCCAACTCCTACCAAGTTGTTGAGGATTTCACGCGGAGCATAATACGACGGCCCCGACTCGGTACCTCAAAGACGGACGTGATTAGCAAGGAAGACGAGTTTGTCATTCCGGATAGTTTGACTGCTGTAGAAACACCCAGCTCCAAGAATGCAGTACACGTCTGGAAGCGGGGTCAGATTTCAGAGAATCCTTCTGAACAGGCTACACGCGACAACGAACTCCTGTTCTGGGCTCTTCGACGACCAGAACATGCTGGAGAAGGTTTATCCGTCTCAATTGACGTCGCAGCTGTCATGAACGAGGTGAAGCAGATGCTAGCCGAGGATCCTGATTCTGTCCCATTGCCAATCGGTACATTGATGGAATACGTCACTCTCAAACTCGATGTCCCGGATGTCGACGATGCCTCCTCCAACCTCCAAGATTTATTCTCCGAAAACGAAGAAAACGCACTGGATGTTCGACGCATTGCGTCAGCGCAGACGCTTTACTTGACCGAGGAAGGCGAACCTTCCATTTCTGATCTTTACGATACCCTGCTGCAAACCTGGGTAGCACCACTACCATCACAGATGCCGGTTCGCGTTCGGCAACACAAGGAGCGTCTCGCTCGACGGATTGCTGCGGAAGTGATGTTTTCAGGCACTCGTATACGAGAGCATGAACCGGATGAGCAGATTGCTGGCTCGCAACTTGGCCCAAGTCAGCATATGGGTATTGCACTACCTATCTTGCCATCACGACCAAGGGACGGTGATTCCCATTTTGAGTCCCACCACCCTTCCTCCCAGCTCCTACCAACGCCTCCTCCCTCGTCTCTACCGGCATCATCACCGCCCGTCTCGCTTGTCTTGCAACCTGCGCCGTCAGATCCTCTGGTGCGCCTGGGAAAGCACCTTCGCAACAGGCAATCTTTCCCAAACCCAGTCAAAGTTGGTGCGAATGCATCGCAAGTCCTCGGGCACTGGCAAATCAACAGCGACCCAAGGGGGTACGATTGGCTTGCTACCGAGCGTGCTCTCCAGCCCGAGGAGATGGATGAGGAGAGTCAACAGCAGCGTGAGAAAGAGCGAAGGAGAAAGGAACGTAGACAAAAACGTCAACAACGTGAGGACGAACTGGCAAGGGCAAAGTCTGCGAGTCAATCAGTCATGTTTCCGAGAAGCTCTCCGGGGCCTATGCTAGCTAGCATAGGTAACAGCAGTCAGATACTGGCTCAGAGTCAAAGTCAAAGCCAGGTTCCTATCTCCAGTGGAGGTTTCGTAACACCGCAGAGTCAGGTTCAGCCAGGTAAATTCGGGGGGCGGCTAGATAAGAAGAAAAAGAAGAAAGGCAGAGTCAGTGGTTTTTGATCGGTATCGTATAGTAATTCCTGAATGGAATCGTTGTGCCTTGAATATAGTCTTTATTTCCTCCGTCTTCCACAAACCCCAGATTCGATGTCGTCATCAGCGCGGAAGAAGGGAAGGAGGCTCTTCCCCTCAAAGTGGGGTTGGAGGGGTAGCTTCCGCATCCATGCATTAGGCACATGTCTACCCTGCGTCGGATCCGACGTCCCCCATTCTCCTTCTACATGCTTCATCACTGCTTCAGTCTTTCTGAATATCCTACTAATTCCTCTTTCCTGTCAACTGCATCCAAAAAACATCAATATTCACCATGTCGGGATTCCCCTCTCTCCAGCCTGCTTTCACCGTCCGCGTTGACATCGATGCGCCGATGGAGGTCGGTGGCCAAGCGGGCTCCCAGTTGGTTATCGTGCCTATGGTCAGTGGCACTGTGAAGAGCGAACCAGGATTCGAGCCAAAGCTAGACGGCGAGCTCCATGGAGTGGGATATGATTACATTCACAACGACGCAAACGGGGAGAATATGAGATTAGACGTCAGAAGTCAGGTGAAGTAGGTATTGGCACACTCTACCAGAGAGATGGTGGCTAATGCGATGTACAAAGAAATCACGATGGAACTGTACTGGCAATGTATTACAAGGGCACTGTTAAGCTCACCCCAGGTGTCGGTGCTGTGCTGTCTGGCGCGCCGGACGCTAAGACTACGGAGTACGGCGACTCTTTTGTCAACTTCTCGTTTGAGACTGGTAACGCAAAGTACGCCGAGCTACAGAACGGAACGTACGTGGCTGCAGGGCACTTCGTCAAGGAAGAAGGGAAGCCAGGCGTCGTTGTAGAGTACAAGGTCAGTAGGGTTATATACAAGGCGAGCCCTCGGATGTGAGCAGCAGAGAGTAAGTGGAATTTCGGTGCTTCCAGAAATGAAATACTCATTCTGCATAGTCTCTTTGTCGTTGCGTACCGTGCTCTAGCTCTTTAATTATGAGATGTATCCGATCATCAGAACTGTAGCTATACTGCACCTTCACTCAAGCTATTTAAATTTCCGTTTGGGTTGCAGGGTGACGGTGTACTAGCGTGGGCGAAAGGCTCACTCACCTCGACTTTACCAGCATGCTAGCGTCCAACAATCCAATGCAGTGACCTTGTACTTTCTGCTTTGCCTATCTCGGTCAACTTCACTTCTACTACAGGCGCTTTTTTGAAGACAACATCGCTTATACTTGAGCTGATCACCAATCTACATCCCCTCAAGCCCGCTTTTGACGCGATTCTACCAAGTCTTTTGCTATGGGTCAAGACAACCGCTTGACGCTGCAGGATTTCCTGCAGTATGCCGAGAACAACATTGACCTTGGTTACGAGACGCGTACCAACACTGACCTCTACCAATTTCAAGTTAAGGCTTTCATGAACGAGTATAGATACCGCGACGAAGATCACATGGTACTTGTCGGTAGCTACTTCTTCCGCGGTGGTCATCAAGATGTGTGGGCACGCGCGACCGGATTGGAAATCAAGTACTACCATGGCTACGACGATGGATTCGGGCTGTCGCGCATCTAAGACATGTTCATCAATCGCATCTACTACAATGTCCCATTCAGCTACATTGCCGGTCCACAGGAAGCGCCTATGAACAAGAATCGACGCATCGGCGTGAATGCAGTAGAGGCTGTCATCAATTTCACTTTCCTCAAGCGCGGCTGACTTGTCGATATCGATAATTATACAGACACGGATGTGTTGGACGCCTTTAAGCATGCGTGTGAAGTGTATGACCCGAGGAAGCAAGCGGCTAAGAATGAAGCTAATATTAAATGAGAGAAGGTTGACGGGAATGAACAGGCGCAGTCTCGTGCTTGGGGCCGCCGACACGATCAATGGCCTGGAGGCGCTCCATCCCCGTATGATGACGACGACAACAACGATGACCGGCATGGAGGAGCGTCCTTCCCGGATGTGAAGAGCGAGCCCATGGACGAAAGTGGGACTTCTCTCAGTTTCCAACTACTCCAAGCAGCGGTGGAAGAAGTCGAACCCGTCCTCGGTCTTCATACCACGGCATGTCCCCTTCTGGTCTCCCACGGTCTCCCATACGCGGTACATCAGCTTCCTTTACCCCACGTCGTGAGTTACCTATACTGTGACGGGCATTTTGTTACTGACGCGTTTTCTCCAGGTAGATACCGCGACTCAGGCACTAGGGCAAATCATTCATCTCTATTTTCCACTGATACTTCGGTGCAATGCCTAATAATCGCTAATCGTTGACAGGCCCACTACAACTCTAGCGAAAGTCGCCTCCCCGATCAAGTCCATGCTGCCGAGCTCGCCCTGGCCAAGGAGCGGTCTCGATGACAGGCGGCCGAAGAGAAGATTCGAGAATTGGAGGACTCCATCAATGCTTTGACTCAATGAGTATATGTCACGGTTTAGGGTCTCTCCTACTCTGTATCTGTAGTCGCAGCTTACCTTCAGTAAAGGCGCGATGCCTATCTAGGGCTAGCACTGTTTACGGTCACTCACCCATATATACTGTTCGTAGCTTCACACAATACAACCTCAGTTCACTCCTTCAATTCTTCCTGCACGCAATACCCCACAGCATATCTTTTCGCTCAACAGGATGGGTGGATAAGAGAACCATGAAAGCTGAATGACAGAAGTATGGTATATGAAAGACTGCTTCAGAAGGGAATCTCTGAGAACTCATGATGATAAATTGCTGGATATTGGTTAAGGCAACGATATATTGGCGTCCTTCTCAGATGACTATTACTGTGCGAGGACACTATGTTCCACGTCTTTTTTCGGTTTACGAATAGTTAGGTGCACAACCGCACAACTTGTATCTTTGAGTTATCTGTCATTGCGTGGATCATTGGAGGATTCTACTTGTTTGCCCAGACTTGCATTTTTAGGAGTGCGTTCGCTCTTTCCTAATCAGTGCTGTCACCTAAACGGCCACGATGTCAAACGGTTTGTTTTGACCTATAATTGGCGCGTGGACACCACAAGACAGACGGCGACTCAGTCCATCTCCAGTTGCGCTCACTGCATCGCATGTGAGTAAGACCTTTGCTCCCCTTCAGCACTTTTACCAATGACCGAACATTGACCACCTCATCAGCTACTGGACACCATCACTGACCATCCAAATGAGTTTATTCAAGTCTTTCCGACAAAAAACCTATGTTTTGGGCGACTTCACGCAACACGGTACCACAAACTTTTCGAAACAGTTTTCCCTCGTCGCAGACCCCGACCTATACATCTTCGCCGAGAAAACTTATATCGACGACAAGAACAAACCACGACGCTACCACATGCTCCTCGTGGGCCATTACATGTGGAAGAGCGGTTGGCAACCTGTCTGGGCTCAGGCGACAGGAGAGCGCGTTTGCTATTTCTCTGGTCCCAATTTCCAGGTCACCCCGCTTATTAGAGATGTTCATACGTCACGCGTGTACTATGATCCACCGTTCAGTCTCATCGGTGGCGGTGCGACAGCCGCTGCCGCGCCAGGTTCAGGTATGACGTCTGAGCGACTCCTTGAGCGTGCAGTGGTAGAGGCTGCTATCAACTTTGTGTTTCTGAGCACCGGGAGGTTGGAAAAAGTGCTGGACTTGGTGAACACGGATTTGTTGAGTAACTTTAAGACCGCTTCTAAGAATTACGCACGTATGAGCAAGGCGCAGAACAGGAGCAGGATCTGAATAACCAGGCGGTTATCGTAGTAAGAGGAAAGAAGGTACGGGTCGATGGGCTTGAAGAAAGTGGAGAAGCTGCAAATCGCGAAGAAGAGGGCAGTTCGTCTAAGCGAACAGTTGTTGATCTCACTGGCGATGGTCCAGATGAGGGATCAAGGAGTGAGTTGACTTGCCGTTCTAGAGTACTGCGCTGAAACCTGACTACAGCCTCAAGGAAGCGTGCACGGCAGCTGGTAAGTAGACACTTGCTTCTAGGACTAATCTAGAATACCCCTCTAACAATCTGATAACCGCGAGTTTTAGGAGCAAAGCACCAACCGCGAAGCCAAGATGAACGCCAAGCTACAGCTTAAGATACAAGACCTCGAGGCAAAGCTTAACGAACAGACGGCGAAAGCCAATGCAACAGACGAAAAACTCATGCGCGAGAAAACCAAGCGCCGCGCTGCACAAGTCCAGCGGCAGGCCTGGAAAGACAAGTACATCAAGCAACGCGACATGCCTACACCTGCAAATCCCAAACGTCCCGAAAGTCTCGTCAAGGAAGAAAGCCAAGTAGAGGAGCCGGACTGGAAGACCGTGCTCTTTGATCAAGAACGACAGGCAGAGCACTACAAGGTCCGGTACATCTCCCTCAAAGACGAGAAAAAGGCCTTGGAAGCGCAGATCGCCAAGCTACACCTGAGCAAACAAGAGCTGAAGAGTAAGGTTGACGGGCAGAAGAATGCGCTTAGGGGCTACGAGGTCCGTTATCTGAACTTGAAAGCCTCAGAAGCAGAAAAGCAAAACGCGAACCGCAGACTTTCGGAAGAGCTGGAAAAAGAGAAGGAAGCGAGGAAGTTCTGGCAGAAGAACCACAGTATTATTAAGAATTGCTTGGACAGCGAGAAGAAACGTAACACCCGCACCATCACTGCACCGGGTGCGCAGGATCAGCGGGTTGCTTCAGAGCTGGCTTCGATGCCGAAACCGCCTAGCCAGAGATCTCATCAGAGCAAGTCCTAAAAAGAGAAGTCAAAGGAAATTGTTCGCCATAGAAAAAGGCGCTAGTGGATGATCAGTTCGGTTGGGGAGAAGCAAGTCAGAGGAGATGAGTAGGAAGCGCCTGCGATAAGTGTACGATGGCTGTGGTTTGCCTTCGTCGAAGACAGTTCTGGGAGGAAAACCACATGCGGAGACTTGGGGGTGGCAAACGAGCGGCAGATTTTACCACTGCGAATCTTTTGTTTACCTGACGTACCTGTGTAGTAAGATCCAAAGTATCAGGCCGCATCCTAGCGCGACGTGTAAACCATCTCAACCGCCCGTGGTATCAAAAACCTCTCCTCCGCAACTCAGTCTTGCCCCTAAAATACGGGTACAAAGCCTGAGCCAATCTCTCAGCCTTCCCGACGCCTCTGCTAGCATCTAAGCCCTCGTCGCGTGGTCCGCGTCGAACCCAAGCACGTTAATTTTGCGGCTCAGACTCTAGTGCAAATACTACACCTCACCGTTCGCCACTTGTACTTGCGCGCGCGTGTGGGTGTGTGACCACCATCGGGGATGCGCGTAGTCCAACGTCGGCGGCTGGCATGAAGGCGAGTGTGGCATATGCCGGTTCCCCGATGATTGAACGTTGACGTCGCAGGCGCTATTTTTGTAGGCGAGCTGAGTCGATCATGCGACGAAGCAAAGACGTCGCGTGCATTGCACGTTGCTTTTCAAGGGGGGAAGTAAGAAGCTGTCGCAAAAACACGTCTGGTCGGTCGCTTTGCCTATCGCGTTGGCGGCCGCTATCTACACTTGATACTCAATCCCACGTTACCCCCAAGGCTAGTATAGGTTCCCGAGGTACGTACCAAACTCTTTCCTCCCGCCTTTGCGCTCGCCCTGCCGTCCATACATGGGGAAATACCAACGCGGCCGTTGAGCGTGCGTCTTAGTGCGGGATGTTAGATCGCACTAATGTTCCGAATGCGGCGCTAGTTGCGGGCTGTGGTGAGCGAAAAAGCAACCAAAGATCCCACAGAGGCTTGACCAAAACAGATACCAAGTGCAGTAGTCGTGGGCCTGACAGTCCCTAGGTTTGGGGTTTAGAAACGCATTGGTGCGATCGTCGGAACTATGTTGGGGAGACAAGTGGTGACTGAGGGTATATGATTGGCAATCGTGGAGGTGGCATCTAGAGCGCCTATAGCCAATAAGACTTGCCCGAGGGAACCATGGTGACAAGCAGAGATGCGCCCCCTGCTGCGAGCGCGGCGAATTAGTAGACTGATATGCAACACTATGATGCTGATACATGAGCATGAGTTGCTGAGGGCGCAATGTGTGCGACCGGGGTATATTTTAGGCGTACTATGAATCCTGGAGCTAAGAGTACAACTGGCGAATGAAACTCGAACATGACGCTTTTGAAGAAAAGCGCAATGGATGCAGTAAGTCGCACACGTATTGAGACAGCCCCATGGTCATGAAATGTCGTGATACATGCCATGAAATGTAGATATGCCTAAGCACCAAAAGAAATGTCGCTCGAAACATGGTTAAAGAATATGCTGATGACGAAGGTGGACGTGAGGCTGGTGCAGTAGCGATAGTGGTACATGATACAGATAGCCGAGTGTGACAAGCGAATGTACCCGTCATGTCACATGCGATGGTGGCGTCTCATCGAAGGATCCCCGAACAAGAGTAGCCAATAAGATTACATGATTCCCTTTAATCCGCGGAAGCCTCCAGTCTTGGAGGAAGAAGGCTTCTTTGGATCCTTGTCTTTGACTTTCTTTCCGATGTTTTGGGCGCCCCCTGCTTTAGAGTCAGTCTTAGGCTTTGTGAGAAGTGATCTAGACAACTCACCTCGACCGTATACCCGAACCTCCGACTTCGCTTCTACTTTGTCTTTCTTTTCTCTGCTCGAGCTACCATCCGTATCGGCGGAAAAGCTACTCTTACCGCTCGATTGAGGCGGTTGCAGCTGGTTGCTTAGGGATGCATCGTGGGCTCCAGAGTAGTCTGGCCCATAGCCACCGCCAAAGCCAGGATAGGGCGAAGGGGCTGTTTGAGATCGTTGCGCTTTCCCATGCTGTAGTGATTCAAATCTAGCGGGGTGACCTGATGATACAGTTGATCCTGGGCTATGAACGGACTCTGGGGAGAGGTACTGGGGATAAAATTCATGTTCCTCGCTGGGTGGCCCTTCGGTAGAAAGAGGAGGCAGGTATCTTAAGTTGTAGCTGTTCGCGTGTCGCGTGCTCGAACTTAGGGTGGCTTGTGATGTACCAAAGTCGGCCTGCCCAGCCTTGTCTCGGGGTAGTAGTTGTCCGATCGTGGCTTTCTGTTCGCCTTCAAGCTCGTGATACTTCATTTGTAGCTCGGTGTATTGATCCAGAAGACGGTAGTGAGTCTTTTTCAGTTGTTGTAGCCGAGCATTGCTCGCTGCGAGCGCCGAATCAAGCATCTGCTGGACAGACGGCGGCAGTTGTCCTGGCTTAGCAGTATTCCTGTCAGAGGTCTGCAGGCGCGACTCTAGCTCCATGATGCGACGTTCATAGGCCTTGATGGAGCGTTCACGTTCTTGCTCGCGGCTGTTCAACCGCATGTTTGCAATCTCAAGGTCGTTGCGCAAGTCATTTCGCTCTTGCATGAAGATGTGCAGCTCTTTCCGCTGATCCTCGAATGCGATGATCTTTTCTTGCGCGGCCTCGAGCTCGCGTCGCACGTCGCTGTAGTCTTCCAGTTCATACTCGAGTGCCTTTGTCCGCTGTTGGGCTTTGAGTTGCTCTGCTTCTGCTCTCTCCACAATCTTCTTGAGCTGCTCGTAGTCCGATTGCGTCTTCTGCAGCTCGTACCGGAGGCCACCCTCATCGCTGTGCCAGTGCTTCTCGCTCTCCTTGTACGATCGCACCTTTGCGTTGAGTTCTCCTTCCCATTTCTTCGACTGGCTTCGACTGGTGAGGGTTTCCTTCTTTAGTTGGGCGTACAGTTCGTTCGCCTTGGCCAGACGGGCTTTCAAGGTCTTGTTAGTGTTGATCAAGTTCTGTGTCTCGGCCTCCGCAGTAGCTTCTTTAATGTGCTTCCTCTGGAGCTGTCCGATATGCGCGAGATGTTGCAGCTTCAGGTAGCGCTCGAAATTGAGGTCGTTCCGAAGCAGCATGATCTCTCTTTGCAGGGATGCCATGGTATGGTTGTGGAAGTCGCCCTGGCTGAGCTGACTCTGCCCGGATACCGACCGGGCGAAGTTGTCTAGGTTAGGCTGCTCCGCCACAAAGCGATGTGCGGCGGTTGCAGACAGACTGGGTAAGTCAGGCTTCCTAGGTTCTCTGGTTGGCGGAAGGGTTGGCGAGTCCATCATGTCGCGACCTTTCAAAAGGGGAGAGGCCATGGATTTGATAGATACCGCAGACTTGAGGGACTTGCTTCGTGGAGGGATTTCGAACCCCTCCGGGACGTCTGGGGTGTCGCCTGAAGGAACATTCACAGTCGATTGTGTGTTTCGCCAGCTCTCGTCGGAGTCGTGGACTGTTGTGCCATCCTGATCGTCCAATGTAAATTGTGTGGGGATATCCGGTACGGGTGGTAACGCTGAGCTTGGGGGCGGACCAGGGTCTTTCAACGTCGATGATACGGCCACACAGAGGTCCATGCACTCAATGACTACGTCTGCAGGATCGCTCTTCACCCACCTATTTTCACTCAGCTCCTCCTCGACTGTGGTCGTGAACATGTTCGGGTGTAGTAAATGGACCTGGCGATAGGGCTCCGTCCGGCTGTGGATGAGATTTTGGTCCAGATCGAAATCGCGGGCGCCAGGAAAGTTGAGTGATTTCAGGTACTTTCTGGGCTTGCGCACAAAGCTCATAAAGTTGAGGGGGAAAAGACCGTAGAGGAAAGTGAAGTAGTGCATGAGCGTGGGCGGTGATGATTCAGGGTAATCCATTGTTGGCTGGACCTGCTCCCAAGCCTGTTCAGAGTCTTCGTGTTCCTCGTCCTCCTCTTCGCTGTCGTCGTCTTGGTCTTCCGTCTCTCCCATCTTCTCGTCGCTGCCCACTAGCTTGTCCCAACACAGTATTCTACAGTACACGAGAAACATTTTCTCAAGGTGGTGATCCGAGGTCAAGACTCCGCATATGTGGGGCAAAAACATGATGAGGACGACAAGGGCGAGTTCTACAACGGTGGACGAGTTGTCGACGAGGAGGCATTTCTCTAGGTGCTGGATGAGCGGGGTTTCGAGGACGAGGTGGAGGTGTGGGGGCTGGAGGCGGACAAAGGCGCTGAGCAAGTTGAGGGCTTGGATACGATGTTGCTTCTGTATGAAGAGGTCGTCGAGTGTGAGGAGGAGGACCTAGGCAAGTTAGTCTGCATCGGCCTTGAGGCGTGTTGCGCCTACCTTGGGCACCTTGCGTCCAAAGGTCACCAGGACAGTTTCGAGCTCGTGGGCCACAAAGTCATTTTCTGGCGAGACAGAGTCCTGGGGCGAAGAAGGGACAGTGGTCCTTGCCAGGTAGGCGTCGAGTATCTTTTTCGTGAAGAGGCTTGACAGTCGCGCCTGTTCCCCGTCGTGGTCCATTTCTGGGTCGTAGACCAGTATGCTTTGTACAAAGGCCCTCGCATCTTCGATCTCGCATTTTTTGTATCCTATGCCATCGATGATGGGCCGCAACGCCGAATTCCACCAGGCTGTCAGACGCGCCTCTCCGGTTATGGCGGGCCGCAGCAGGCGCAGAGCCGAGAGGAAGGCGGCGCGCTTCTCGGGATTGTTGGCGACATGGCGCTGGTAGAGGGCGTGGAGGTCTTCGTGGAAGCGCTGGGAGTCGTGGTCGTCGATGTCGTCATAACGGTCGAGGAAGGCGTGTATGGCTGCGCAGAGCTCGTCGGGCAGTGGGTAGGGAACCGTGCTGGCGGAGAAGGTGGTGTTGAGCGCCTTGAGCGACTCGCGCATAGACCTGGGGAAGAGGACATTAGCCATGTCGTCGCGAGAAGTGGGCGGCGGCACGGGGATTTTCCCGGCTTACCCAGACATGTTGTGTTCAATGTGCACTTCTGGGTACTACTGATGCGCTATGGCGGGCAGGCATCGGAGGGCAGATGGGCTACGACTATGAGTCTTTCAGGGTGTGTCAGGTAGAGGGCAGTAGAGGGCAGTAGAGGGCAAGAGGTGGTGAGCATGTCACTGCTTATGCAGGGCCCGTCTGGGAAGCCAAAGCTTTTTGACGGCGGGAATGCGTGGGGTGCCCAGGTGGTGAATGAGAGAGACGGGCGGTCGCAAGTTCTAGCAGCAGACTACTAGTATTCAGAAGTTGCATGATGCTTTTGGGGCGAGCATGGTCTCTGCGATGTGCGGAACAATTGGCGATCCCTGACGACGCGCCAAAAAGAATTCAGGACTTACTGCCGGCGTCGCCAATGCGCTGATGGACGGATGGCTTGTTGGGGTCAGGGTTGCCGTGATGCTGGTCGAGGTGCAGCGCCTAGCCGCGGCAGAAGGAACCTTGGGAGACACGCCCGAGCGCCTGCAAGCCACCACAAACGGCGGGAGGGCACTACGGGTGCTTGCTTTTGGACACGGCCCCGGCGCCTCTTCGCCAATCCCGTGTGTAACTATCAATTTACATGCTTCACCACCATCTTATCGGCTCCTTCTCGCTTCGCCATGCTCCAACATACCAGGCCCGCCCCTTGCCTGCCAGATTGGACTTGTCCGAACCTACACTTTCTCCACCAGCT
>JARBXR010000030.1:0-109796 GCA_029100535.1 Stemphylium beticola | reverse complement strand
CCAGCATTCCAGCATTCCAGCATTCCAGCATTCCAGCATTCCAGCATTCCAGCATTCCAGCATTCCAGCATTCCAGCATTCCAGCCTCGTCTTCCATCTCCGACGTCTGCAAACTCGAAACATGCTTACCGTCGAAGCAGCTACTTTGAGCAAGCAACGCCGTTTCTTGCGGGACGCCCTCGGTGAAAGCGTCCAAATATTAGAACTTCTCCCACAATAACATGTGTCAGCCACGCCGTTATCTCTGCTCGTGGGCCATGGCTCTTTGCCAAATTGTGCCAGCATAGTATAGTACCTCTGGGCTCAGATCAGATAATATCCTAGACCTGGCAATTGACACCCTTTTACCCCAGTCTTTCACATCTCGTTCACCTAGCCACAGCATACTTTGGCCCTCTGCATATCCATTCCACCTTTGATAAGCAAATGTGGGATTTCGCTACCGACAACAGATAAATGGGTAGATCCTCCGACATCCCGTGAGCCTTTGCGGAAAGCGCCGGCGACAGTTCGAACTTAATCCAAACTATCGCCCATTGCCGATACCGAGACAACGGTAAAGCTTGGACCACGGCCGCGTGCCTGCATTCTGCATGCTACTCCGCCTTCTAACTCGACGCTTATCACTAGGGTTTTGTTGTCGCCTCTCCAATCGAATATCGAAATGAGCTGATTTTACCCTCATCCGCGGGCTTCCGGATTAATCTAATCGTCTTCCATTGCACAGTTACCACGCCGAGCACGAATCGCGCCTGTCGGTGGATATTCCGACCTCTTTCACACTAGGTATCCAGGGTTCTGAGCAAAATGATCGCCCTCAGGGTGAAGACATCCGAGGAACGTTCCAGGGCGAACTCTTACTGTGTTGAAAACGTAAGAAGCTCTGCTCGTCCCGGTCCCCAATGCCACTCAGGGGATCAGGCCCACTCCTTGTACCAACACATACCGCAACTGCTTTTGAGGGTTGCCTTCTTCCAAGTACTTACAGTACCGCCAAAACGTACCCAGGTACGCATAAGTCGCACATATGCGACAACGTTATGTGTGGCTTCGCGTAGCCGGCTGAAAGCAATATGCAGCTATGCACGCCTGGCACAAAGCAACACACGAGCTGTAGCTCTTCAAAGTAAATCGCTGGAAAGCTGCTTCGTTTACAGCCAGAGATCGTATGTGCAGCGTATTGCGCACTTGATGCTGTATCCGAGATGCCAGGGTCGCCCTATCCGCCTCCTATTTCTGGTGTTGCTGCGATAGCACTATAGGTACCTTGATACCATGTCCGCAATCTCCGAAGTTCCAGATCAGAGTCTTCCAAGAAAACTCAGTAGTCGAAGATTGGAGGTAGAATAGTACGCAGGTGTATTCGCGTTTCCCGATTACTGCAACCTCCGGAAATGTGAATGAGAGGGAAGAAGAGAACAAGATCAACATGACGACTAAATACGAGCATGGATGACCTCACGTGTTAGTCCATCTGCGGTTGATACCTAGGTATCGTGCAGCTAATTTTGGGGCGTGCTAGCGTGGGCCATTCGTCCCTAGATTTGGAAGGTTTTTTCAAACAGGCCGAGGCTTTTGAGTGAAGTCGCAGATGAGGGGTCGTGTAGTCGCAGCATTCTCCACTGCTTGCCTTGTCCAGCTCACGATCCCCCTGCACTGATGAGCGTACTTCAATTGCGTGTGAGACATGATACCACATTGTGATGGCTTGACGTATTGTGAGATTATGCAGGCTGCACTGGCGTCCCTAGAGTCAAGGCCTGAGGTCTTCAGTGAAGCTCGCAACTGCGTCATTTCGGGCGCTCGGGATGCCGTTGCGGGACGTTGCGAGACCGAATTTATCCAAATAAGAATCCGGCTCGAGGAAGGAAGCATCCGCGGTGGCTGCCTGAAAAAGTTCGCGCGTTAGGGTCGGCGACCTCGTATGGTGTTCCTTCCCACTTGACTTCACTCACTCTGCCAGTAGCTATCCACACCCTCACCTCACGACCCACGCTGGCATCATCGGCACACAAGAATACGAGAGCATGGCCTGAGATCTTGGACGCCGAAGTATTGGATACGGGCATAGCAGCGGGCTAAAGTCAGAGGACGATGGACGCCCTAGAGACGATGACGCCCGTCACTAAATCATGATTGGCTAGAATCATTCTTTCTGTCCACTTCGCGGCCCGTCGCGCACCACACCATGCACATCCTTCATTTCTAGAACAAGATAGCGGGGCCCTACAACGACAGAACACCCACCAAAATTCAGAATGTGCCTTGAGAATCGAGGCGCACTGCCTTGCGCGACTCCACCGCTGGTGGCCCGAATTTCAGATGGCGTCACGGAGGTGCGCAGACGAGGTCCTGCAATATTGCAATCGTTTCACAGCTATCGCAATCAACGGGCGACGAGAGCAGCCTCTATCGCTTCTCGCTACTAGTATTTGCTTCGTTAATAGATCCCAGGGTGATCAGCAAGTTTCCCAGTGATTCGAAACTGCTCAGTAACTAAGGCATCGATCGGGTAAAACAAAAACAAAAACAGTGGGGCACCAATCCTACCCTCTGTATAGACATCCCTGCACGGGTAGCTAGCAGTCGACTTCCCGGCCACCATTGCAGGTTCGTCAGGATATCACGGATGGTATAGTCGGTGGCCTTACGCCAGCAGGCATTCTGAAGCGCCATGGGCAGGTCGAGCTGAAGATATATAAGAGGTCAAAGATGCCCTCTAAACAGCCATCAATCACATCACTAGCTTGACATTTGCAACTTCCAAGTGTTACCAAGATGCGCTTCGTTCCTACTATGGTCGTGGGCCTCATGGCTGGTGTCGGTCTATGCAGAGTAGTTGAAAGACCCATGTGAGTGTTTCTGAAATCCTGAAGATATGGTTCACTAATCATGCCCGCCGTCTAGTGTCGCACATTATATGGTCGGTGGCGTTCAAGAGGACGATGTAGTCCAGGACATCAAGGATGCGAAAAAAATCGGTCTGGATGGCTTTGCGCTCAACTATGGTATGTCACGTGCCTATCGCTTTCATGCCGACGTGTCGCTAACACTGCAAAGACCAATTTGAATGGTGGTCAAACGACACTATCAACTTCATGTTCAACCACGCCGATGACTTGGGCGGCTTCGGCCTCTTCTTCTCCTTTGACCATGGCAAAGGAATTCTGAAGGACCCTCTGGAATATGCCGACTACTTCCTTAAATACAGCAATCGCCCCTCGTACCTCAAGATGAAAGACCCAGCCGGCAACACGGACAAGCCTGTCCTGTCTACATTTGGGGGTAAAGATATTGCGAATGCTCGATGGGCTGCTTTCAAGGAGAAGGTAGGAGATGTGCTTATCATCCCTGGTCTTTACGAAGAGTACAACCCGAGTGCCAACTACTTTGACGCCCATAGTGCCCTCGACGGGGTCTTCAACTGGAACTCTTGGCCTTCGACCCAGGAGGGCAGGGTGCCCGTGGACACATCACTGGATCAAAAGTTCCAGACTGCTGCAGACAAAGCCAACAAGTACTTCATGATGGGCATCTCTCCGCTTCAATCCAAACACTCCAAGGATGGGAACTGGTACCGTCGCGGTGAGGACAACCTTGAGAACCGCTTCGGACAAGTTCTCAACTTTCAACCCGACATGGTTCAGCTTCAGAGTTGGAACGATGCCGGTGAATCGCACTACATGGGTCGTCTTCATCCGGAGCCGCTTGATGATCGCGCCAAAGCGTTGACAGATGACTACGACCATACAGGATACTGGCAGATCCTTCCATCTTTCATCAAGGCGTGGAAGGACGGTGACACCTCAACAGCCAACATGTACCCTACCAACGGCAAGGTTGTCCAAGGAACCTTTTGGCACCACACCCTGACCGTCGGTGGCTCTTGTACCGACGATGAGATTGCCAAGTCCGGCGATATTAAGATTGCCGCCGAAGATGCAGTGTCAGGTGTCCTCCTTGTCCAACGGGGCAAGACGGGTCTCAAAGCCGAGGTCAAAGTTGGCAACGTCAGACTTCAAAACACGGTCTCCTTGTCACCAGGCTTCAACAAGTTCAAGCTCAATGGCTTGGAGGGATTGGTACCTGGAAAGGTCAAGGTTGAAGTCTGGGACGGGAGCACAATGGTTGGGGGCGGTTACGGAAGCATCGAGGTTACGACGCAAAAGGAACTTTGCAACTACAACTTCCAGGTTGTTGGTCTGCCTTCTTAGACAATACCGCGCCGAATTCGCGTTTTCTCGATGAAGAAACGGGGGAGTATCCTGACAGCAGGATGATGACAAGAAATCCGCTCATTTTACACAAATAATTGAATTCTTTCTGATAGACTAGCCTCGTGTTCCTCTTTCACTATTTTCTTCCTCCAACGATATCCCGATACTAAAATTCTACGTCCTCTCTCCCAACCCTTCCTTCCCTCCTTGTACCTTCTCGTTGCCCCCGATACCAGTCGTCCTATCGGGCTGCGCCTGAAAGTCTGGCTGCTTCGCTGGATGCTCATCGCCTTGCTTCGTCTCATCCGGTGACGCGCTAGACTGTCGATCCGTGTTTTGCGTGTCTGAGCGCATTTTGGCATTGGGCGCTGCGCTGGAGTTGGGATGCGGATCTGGGATGTTGGAGGCAGGGTTGGGCGTGTCCATCATCTTCTTGCTGGGTTGCAAAGTGGAAGAAAACGGCCGCGGGAAGGTGCGTATGGCGCTTTGCTGGAGACGCGTAGATGGGCGCATTGAGCGCAGGGTAGTGGAGAAGGACATTGTTCAGGTAGATGGGAGCGATCTCTCAATTTCCGTGGTGTGCTGATATATCTCAATGATTTCAATTCTTTCAGATGATGCAGTGTTCGTAATAAGTAGCATCAGTCGCATGAGCGAGCTGTTACGTCGCGTCAGCCTCTCAAATGTGGCCCTTGACATCATCGTGACCGCGTCGACTTTTTCTCAAGATCTCTCCCCCTATTGTCAAAAAAAACTCTACATTTTTGACACTATCCAAACTTTCTCATGCCAGAGCTTCCTGCCCTGCGAAGCGCAAATAAGTCGCGATTGTGTGGTCTGTGACATATCGTGGTCAACATGTAGGCAGCAAGCGTAGTTGCAACACCAAAACAGCCAACCTGCATTAGCGCCCTCCCTTTGCTAAACTACGCCACATCGCGTTACGCACGCCTATCCAACCCTCGTATTCTCTGGCCTCGTATCATCTCGCGCCAGGCATGTGCGACCGGTCAACAAAATGCTCAAGAAAGTGTTTCGGGACTGGAAAAAAAGACAGCAAGTAGTTCCTGCCAATCCTGCTACTATTCCTCCACGTTCTACATCTTTGCCGTCAACGGCTTCGTCGTCGTCATCTGCAGCAAGCATGCCTGAGTTCATCCTATTCGGTGATTCGCTCACCGAGTGGAGCTTTAGCGAGGATACGCAGGGCTTTGGCCGCTTTCTTCAGGAACAGTACCGGTACAAGGTTGGGATTGTGAATGAAGGTACGGTGAAGTGCGGGTTCCTAACAATCTTCGTCTATCTGTTCTTTACTGGTCCAAGACCTGTATTTACTGCAGTACTTCCTTCAGAGAGACGCGACGCTACACCGCCAATATGGCTGCCTCTGTCACGCTCCCGGAAATCGTCCTGTTTGGCGCGTCGATGACGGAGTGGAGTTTCAAAGAAAAGACGCAAGGCTTTGGATGATTATTGACACGCAAATATGTTGAAAAAGCGAGAGTCATCAATGAAGGTACTGCAACGTGGCTTTGTTGGCGCGTAGCCTCGTCGTGACGGAAGCTCTGCATCATCTCTTGGCATATTATACTGACTGCCGCTACAGGTAAAGCAGGGTACACATTTCGCTGATTTAGTTCATTTGGAGGCCATCTCATTAATACACGACACAGCTACACAAGCTCCCGTCTGCAAGATGACTTTGCCCGCATTATCCGACGCGCAACAGCCCCAGGCGCAGCGCCAACCCTCCTCTTCACCATCTTCATCGGCGCAAACGACGCTTGTATCATCGGAGACAGCGAATACGTGCCTTGGCCGCTCTTTTCCGAGAACATACGTGGCTTCCTCGACACTATACTCACGGAGAAAGACATGGAAAATACAAAGATCATCCTCATAACTCCGCCACCTATCAACTGTACGGTTATGGTAACGGGAGAGGGAATGGAGGAAGACGAGATTGAAGATTTGAACGATGTTAGAAAAGTGGGTCCGAGATACAGGACTTATATGAATAAGAAGCGGTATGCCGAGGGACTGATGCAGATTGCGAAAGAGTACGAGGAGACGGAGCGAGTCGTGGGATTGAACTTTTGGCAGGATGTCGTGGATGCGCTAGCAAAAGAAGAGGGATGGCAGTATGACGATGCGATGCCGCCAGGCTGCGGACTGATCGGCTCCAAGTTCTTTCCAATAGGCTGGTTTACTGATGGATTGCATTTGGACGTTAAAGGGTATGAGGTACTGAACAAGGGACTGTTTGAGTTGGTGACGCGCACATGGCCCGAGTTGGCACCTGGGAAGCTATAGATGGCGTAACTGTCTTCTACTGGGTATCTGATATCATTTTTATCCCTTTCATCCATGCACGCTTAACCCCTATTCAACGTGTTTCCTGATCCCTTGGGGTTGGCCTCGACGTATTCGTCCCATGCACGTTGCTTCATCGTCTCTGCGTCTGCGGCATCGAGGTCATCCTCATTCGGCTCAGGCTGAATCTCAGATTGTGGACCCCCACCCTCAATCATGCCACCTCGACGTTTCTCCTCTTCCAGATACTCGTCAATAGTCATGGTCGGCAGGCTATGATCCGGACGGAAGACATTCTTCTTCAGACTCTGTCGGCTGTCCAATAGCGTGAACGGCCGCATGGGTTTGCCGTCGCCGCTCAAGATAGGACCAGAGTATTTCAAGCCGGAATACTGCCCATCGAGGCGCTCAGAGTAGCCGTCTTTGTCTCTGCCGTCCTGTCGGGCGTCTGGCGCTCGTTGGCCCTGGCCTTGTGGGGGCGCAGGTGGCGCTAGCGAGATGATGTGGAGTTCCTGAGCCATCGATTCCAGGGAAGCGAACGTCTGATGCACCATGAATGCCAAGTTGGTCAGATTGAGATCTCGTACGACTTGCTCGTCCTGTTCCGCGAGCTTGGGGTTCTGCCGTAGATACTACAGTCCTGTCTTAGTCTCTGCATATACAAAAGCAATACTTAGCGCGGGCACTCACCTCAAGTTTCCTCTTCAAATCCTTTTCCTCCCTGAATCGGGCAATTTTTGCGTCCCGTCTTGCTGCGGCATCCCGCGTGCTGGCGGTTGAGAAATTGTTCTTATCTTCCGTGTAGGCTTCGAGGAGTTTTGCATCCGCTCTGCCAAGAATGTCATAGGAGTCCAGCAGCTTCAGAAATCGCTCATAGTGCCCCCGCGCTCGTAGCAAGTTTTCTTTCCTGAGCGTGACATCGGTGTTGAAGATCACTTGGACGAGTTCTGCCAAATGGTAGTTTATCGCCATGTACCTGATGGATGTATAAGCGAAGGTCCATTATTGTGAAGACGTTGTTTTAGCAGTTGAAAGGCCGGATTATCAAAACTTACTGTAGATCAGCCGATGATATGTCTTCTAGAGTCTCGTTTGGGCTGAATAGCGATACCTGCTCTGCGATCTTGAGACATTCTTGGTAAGTGGCGATGGTTGCGCTGAGGTTTTCCTGGTAGGTGGGACTGTTCGGCTCGTAGGAAGAGGCTAGTTCTTCGCGCGCCCTCTCAGCTTTTGTGAAGAGCCCTCGCAGACTTAGCGGTTCGTTCGACATGTTGTAGGGAATGATCCTCGGAGTTGTGATGACGTTGAAAAAACAATGATGCGGGTACACGTGAGAGCGTGAGAGGGTGTGTATGTGTCAGCACGCTCTTTCCCAGTTTCGCGTACCCCGCCATCGCCGTCAACCGACCGCCTGCATCGAAGCGGTCGCTTTTCGCGCAGCAAACGCCCCAATGCCACGACGTATTTGGCATGCGCAAACTCATCTGCTTGATTGGACTGGCAAATTGGACTCGTTTGGGCACCTCGAAACGGGTAGTCGTGTTGTTTGCTTGTCGACGAGATGCGCAGTAGTCGTGCAAACACCAGCGGCCTCCTCTCATCCTCGCCAAACACCTTGATCGACTCACCTGACTTTCTACGTTGAATCCCATCCTTCATAGAGCTGTGATAACTATCCGCGCGCCTGTCGCCCACAGAGCATCCCAAAATCCCGAGCATGACTTGGGTAGTAACGGAAGAGGAGCAAGATGATTACATCTCGGATGCATCTATCGGCTCCATATCTGACAGCAACGACGAGAAGCCTCGAGAGTCCATACAGAATGATCATCAAGAAGATGAAGACTCGGATGTAGATGCCGATATTTCGCGCGCGCATGGTCCCAAGACAGGTACAGAAAAGCGCAGGGCGCAGAACGACATCATGAGAGCTTTTGCTGCTAACATCAGTGCAAGTTTGACTCGGAGAGAAGTCGAAGATGCTGTCGCAAAGAGTGCCAAAGAAGAACAACTTTCAATTCGCGATATTCTTGCAAAACAAGAGACGACAGTCCGCATCACGAACCCTCGCGACTATCAGACAGAGCTGTTTGAGAGAGCGAAGAGTGAGAACGTGATTGCGGTTCTGGATACCGGCTCGGGCAAGACACATATTGCAACCCTCCTCCTACGCCACATGTTGGACACGGAGCTGGACCACCGGGCCAAAGGCGGCATGTCCAAGATGTCATTTTTCCTAGTGAGGCTACCACATCATCGCATACACATGCGGCTAACTGTTATAGGTTGATTCAGTCAATCTCGTTTTCCAACAGGCAAATGTCTTGCGCTGCGGTCTTGACCAAAACGTTGAAAGCATATGCGGCTCTATGGGCGCATCGCTGTGGTCCAAGTCAACTTGGCAGAGCTATTTCGAGAAAAATATGGTGATTGTTTGCACCGCAGAGGTGCTGGTACAGTGCATGATGCATTCTTTCATCACTATGGCTCAGATCAACCTTCTCATCTTTGACGAGGCTCACCACGCCAAGAGCAACCACCCCTATGCCCGCCTCATGAAGGACTATTTCGCCCACGAGATCGACACTGCCAAACGACCGCGGATATTTGGCATGACCGCTTCGCCAGTAGATACAAAAGGGTTGTCAGCCAACCACATCAAAGAAGCGGCAAGAGATCTTGAGAAACTACTTCATGCAAAGATTGCAACGACCACTGAGAGTTCACTCGCTTCGAACAGTATCAGCCGGCCAAAGGAAGAAGTCGCAGTGTACGCACGCTTACAAGAAGAGTACGAGACATCACTCCATCAAAAGATCAAGGCCAAGTTTGGAGACATAACAGCTTTCAATAAATTCTTTCTCGCATCGAAGCGGCATGGCAGCGAACTCGGACGTTGGGCTTCGGACATGTACTGGTCTTTCGCTTTCGCCGATGAGCAGAGTCATAAGTTCGAACAGCGGGAACGCCTAAAGCACACCAAAACTCAGCCTGATGAAGTCAAGAAGTGGGACGCCAAGGTCAAGCGACTGAATGAGGCGGCTAGTTTTATCCAACAGTTCGATTTCGGCCCATGTACCCTGAGCAATCAGGATATGAGTTCCAAGGTCCAGAAACTACACCACTGGCTCAATCTGTACTACGAACGTAGCGATGAAGCCCGTTGCATTGTCTTCGTCGAGCAGCGACAGACGGCACGGTTGCTACAGCTCATCTTCTCTCAAACTGGTGGTCCGCACCTTCGCTGTAGTGTACTTGTTGGCGTCAACAATCGAGCATACGAACAGAACGTATCCCTGCGAAACCAGATCTTAACCGTGGCCAAGTTCCGCCGGGGTGAGCTGAACTGCCTCTTCGCTACGTCGGTCGCGGAAGAGGGCCTGGATATCCCGCAGTGCAACCTGGTGGTACGGTTCGACCTTTATCGCACCATGATTGCATACGTGCAATCTCGTGGCCGGGCGAGGCATCGCAATTCAAAGTATTTACACATGATCGAGGATGGCAACAATGATCATCGCGAACGAGTTATGGATGTCAAATTCGACGAGCAAATCATGAGGAAATTCTGTAAAGACCTTCCGCAAGATCGCCAGATCAACGAGTGCGATCAAGACGGCATCGACCTTTTGACGTTTGAAGACAAACTTTACCCCAGTTTCGTCGCAAAATCTGGCGCGAAGCTATCCTTCCGTTCGGCATTGTCCATTCTCAACCACTTTGTGGCCACTTTACCCGGATCTGACAGACAGACCATGTTGCAGCCCACATACGTTATCAGGCCCGAGGTCAACTTTGACGCTCTTGATCCTCTGCGGAGAGGCTTTCTGTCAGAAGTGATATTGCCAGAGCATTCTCCAGTACAAACAGTTTCTGGCGATGTACAGAGCAAGAAAGCAATCGCCAAGTGTTCAGCGGCTTACAAGGCCTGTCTCAAGCTTTACGAAAAGGGCTATCTAGACGACAATCTCCTTCCAACAACATTTAGACGCCTCCCAGCTGGAAGGAATGCGTTACTAGCACTTAGCGAGAAGAAGAAGGGGATGTATTCAATGCTGATCAAACCGGAGTTTTGGAAGCAGGGCCGCGGAGTAGTCCCCACAAGTCTTTACCTCACCATTGTCGACCTTGATGCTGGTCTCGACCGACCTCACCAACCTCTGGGTATTCTCACTCGTAACCAGCTTCCACAGCTACCAGAGTTCCCGATCTACCTCACCGATGGCAAGCCGTCCAACATCGTATCCCGATCGTCTGCTATCGCGCTTCCCGTATGCACAGGCATCCTCGAAATACTCACGGGATTTACTTTGCGCGTATACAAGGACATATACAATAAAGAGTATGAGAACGATATTCAGAAGATGTCCTACTGGGTCGTGCCGATACTCAAAGATCAAGTCTCTCCGCTATCGTCTGCAACTGCCCTCCGTCAGATCCTAGACATGGATCAGATACACAGGGTTTTCTACGAACCAACTTGGAAGTGGACACCGGAAACTAACCCGGAGGATTTGATCGATCGATACTTTGTAGATCCAATGAACGGAGGCCAACGCTACTATTCGAATTGCCTTGCGACCCATCTCAAACCTCAAGACCCTGTGCCGAAAGGTCTCGCGCGTCAAGGTCATAAGTTCATGGACAGTATCTTGGATTACAGCGATAGCAAGTGGCTGAGAACCAGGGACATCTCTAGGTGGAATGCGTCGCAGCCAGTTCTTGAAGTCGAGAAGATCCCTTTTCGTCGCAACCACCTTGCGCGCGTTGAGGACAAGGAGAAGGGTGAACTTGATGATCTCAAGACGTACATCTGTCCTGAGCCTTTGCACATCTCTAATGTAAGCAATGCCTCGGTTTCAACTTGCCAAATGCTGACAATGTAGCTTGCAACACCCTTCGTGGTCATGTGCTACGTACTCCCGGCCATCATCCATCGCTTTGAGAGCTATCTGATTGCACTGGATGCTTGCAAGATTCTGGATCTCAAGGTCAGCCCCGCACTTGCCCTAGAGGCCTTGACGAAGGACTCCGAGAACTCTGAGGAACATGGAGAAGAGAAAATCAACTTCAAGAGTGGTATGGGGCCCAACTACGAGCGGTACGTATGTGATTTCTACCGTGACGCATCTCCTAACAATCCATATTAGTCTGGAATTCCTCGGCGACTGCTTCCTGAAGATGGCTACTTCTCTGTCTGTCTTTGTTCAACAGCCAGACGAAAACGAATTTGAATTTCACGTCCGCCGCATGGAGATGCTCTGCAACAAGAACCTCATGGAGACCGCTGTTGGTAAAAAGAAAGTAGTGTCTGCAGATGGTGCAGAGCGTGATCTGCAGCTATACAGCTATATCCGCACAGACTCTTTCTCTCGGTATATAAATTTCTTGGAATGCTTCGGAGCATCGGCTGACGTGACATAGTCGCACCTGGTATCCCGAAGGTCTTAAGTTGCTGAAGGGCAAGGGTGCGAACAAGTCCCAAGACGACTGGCTGAAGCTCACGCACAACTTGGGCGATAAGAGCATTGCCGACGTATGCGAGGCCTTTATTGGCGCTGCCTTCCAGGAACACTACAAAGGCGGCGAATGGAATCCTGCCGACTGGGACGGAGCGGTAAAGGCAGTGAAGCTCTTCGCAAACAGCCCCGACCATTTGATGTCAAAGTGGTCAGACTACTACGCGGGATATGAGAAGCCCAAGTACCAGATTGCCGAATCGAGCGCGGCGATGCTGGACATGGCTCGCAAGATCGAGATGAAGCACCCTTACCACTTCAAGTACCCCCGCCTCCTCCGGTCAGCATTCGCCCACCCTTCATACCCGTACATGTATGAGAACATACCCAATTACCAGCGTCTCGAATTTGCTGGTGATTCGCTTCTCGACATGGCGTTCATCATGCACCTCTACTACAAATATCCGGACAAAGACCCCCAGTGGCTCACAGAGCACAAGACGCCCATGGTTTCCAACAAATTCCTCGGCGCAGTGTGCGTGAAGCTAGGCTGGCATGTGCACATAAAGCAGAACACGGCCATGCTGACCAACCAGATCCGCGATTACGTGCTAGAAGCAGAAGAAGCAGAAAAGGAAGCAGGCGGCGCTGTCGACTACTGGGTCACCATAAGCGAGCCGCCCAAGTGTTTAGCTGACGTGATTGAAGCCTACGTCGCAGCCATCTTTGTCGACGCAGAATTCAACTTCAGCGTTGCCCAACACTTCTTCGAAATGCACCTGAAGCCATTCTTCCAGGACATGACGCTAGACTCGTACGAGAACTTTGCCTCGAATCATCCCACCACACGTCTCAGCCGTCTCCTCTCCATCAACTTTGGTTGCAGCGACTGGCGCATGGGCGCGCTCGAGACGGACACGCTTGTCCCCGGTAAAGGCAAGGCCATCGCAGCTATGGTTATGATTCACAACAAGGTTCACTTTCATTCCCTTGGACAGAGCGGGAGATATGCGCGTGTCCGGGCGAGTCATGCTGCTTTGGAGAAACTAGAGGGTCTGCCACAGTTTCAATTCAGGAAAACGTACGGATGTGACTGCGTAGACGAGGGGGAGGGAGAGGAAGAGACGGATGACGTGGTGCTCAAGGCGAGGGAGGAGCAGATGAGAGAAGCTATGGGACCGAGTATCTGACAGAGATGAATTGAACACCTGGCTACTGGCCGATCCGAGGAAAGAAGACCACGTTAGTCTCACAAGGTCAATACTAGTGGCTTCTTGGTAGGCCTACCAACATCGGTTCTTGCAAATCAAATGGATCTCATTCCGCCAAGGATATATACAACATGAGATGATTACGCCAGCACCATGCTCAGACGGGAAGACGGTATGTGTACATGCCCCAGTAAATGCAAAAATAGCAAAAAGTCATTAAATTCCTCCCCATGCGAGAACCATTACCTGTCCTTGCGCCCGTACTTCGTAAGGATTTGTATCTACTGTAATGGTAGAAAAGAATGCGTTGAATAACAAAAAGGCATCGGCTTCGTAGAAGTCATACAAGTCTCTCCCACTACAAGCAGAGAGCGCAAATGAAGAAAGAGACCAGAGCGAACATGCTGCTGCCTCCAAGGTGCGAGGCTGCCCCCTCTGTTTGCGAAGGTTGCGCCGCGTCACCCGTCTGGCTGGGGTCGTCGTTGTTGTCGGTACCGGTTGGGCTGGTGTTCTCGCCGCCGGGTTTGTTAGAGCCATCCGAAACAATGTTGAGTGACAGGTCTTGGACCTTCTGGCCGTTGCTGCCGAGGACCTTCTGCCTGACGTCGGTCTGGTCGACATCAACCAGCTTTCCGTTCTGGGGGTTCTCGATACCGTTGTCGATAAGATCTTGGCAGCCTGGGCAAACAGCCGGAATCGTGAAGTTTTTGCTAAATTCGTCCGCGGTTATGAGGCTGTCGCCGCATTCGGGGGCTTTGATGCCTATCGACTGGGCGCTAGCAGATTCGAGTGCTTCAACGTCAAGCTTGTTAAATTGCTGCTGGAGATTGTCGAAATCTTTCATCAACTTGATGGAACCGTCCTGGATGATCTCAACCAGGCCGTAGCCAGCTTCTTCGGCGGAGTACTCGTAGACGAGGCCACCGGAGAGGGCCCTCATCTCTTGTCCATAGAGCGCCTGAACTTCGTCGAATTGACGTGGAGTTTCGCGGTTGCAGCCGTATTCACTGTACTGCCTGGCTGTTAGCTTGCTCGAAAGTGGCGAGGACTTTTGAAAGTGTCAAACGTACGAAGACGGGAATGGCAGAGTCGGCAAACATGGTGGCCAGACCATCGTAGCCGGAGGTCTGAATATTGTCGCCATTGCACCAGCTGTAGGAGTTCAGGCCAAAGAAGTCCGAAGACGACTCATCCTGCTCATGCTCGCACTGCATGTAGGCCCACGTGTCCTGCAGGATCTCACGGACATCGGCAGCAGAGTAACCAACAGGAATAGTGCGGTCGGCATGGTTTTTGATGTAGTTCTTCATGTCGCGTTGGACGGCCTTGTTTGTGTGAGCTGACGATTATAGACACATGTTGGTGATGAGACTTACGCGAATGTACTGGGGGTTGAATTCTGCCGTGGACAAGTCGTTCATAACTTCGTTGGCCGAAAAGAATCCAAGGGTATTGGGAAAGTTCTTGAAGTTCTCGATGATGCCGAAGGCGCGGTTGAGGTAGTCGCTGTTGTACGATGTCCATGGTTCGGCGCGGTTGATGCTCTCACCGGGCAAAGGAGAGTTGACATCGAGGATCATGTAGATGCCGGCGGCATTGAAGATGGAGGCGCATTGAGAGTGGTCGAGGGTAGGATCGAGATTGTAGACACGAAGAGTGTTCACACCCAGCTTCTGCATGAGGACTGCATCTCGCAGACATACATCGCCATCCGTGAGGGCATCCTCGCTGTTTGAAGGCTGGTATGCGCCTTGACCTCCAGGCTGGTAGTCGACGCCAATGATCATGAGCCGGTTGTTCGTAACCGTGTCGACAAAGTCGCGACCGCGAACTTCAACTGGGTTTACGGCATGGGCGACGGACGAGAAGAGCGCGGGAAGCAACGCAGCTGCGCGAGTGAGCTACTCAAATAGTTAGCGATGCTGGCGCAGCAGGGAACATGGGTGTTATGCTCTACGAGCACGGCACTTACAGAAGGCATATCAGCGAACGACTGTCAAACAACAACGACTGTGGGGATGAAAGACCAAAAATCTATGGAACAACTGTTGCGAGCCACCCAAGGCTTATAATCCTTCGGTCGCCCGGTTGTGTCAGTATCGCAATCGATATGCACCAAGACTAGTTGCAGGCAATCTTGGCCGCGGAGGATCAGCTAAGACGGATGACTTGCCGGCTACTGCGCTGTGATTCGAGCGTGCAAAAACGAACGGCGCGCAGAGAACTAGTCGGCTCGGAAAGATAAATACCAAAAACAGTGCTGGTGGGTGGAGAGAAGAGCGCGGAACAAAGGGGTGGAATGGAACACGAAGAAGTCATTGAACAAACACACTCCAACGGGTAGCAGCAATTCACAGCAGCGCATATTAGGAAGGTGTGGTACATCCGCTGTTGGCCCCAATCTCGGCAATCACCTCATTCACAAGAGGCAAGAGCGGGATGATTTCAAGGCTACTGCCATCGCCAATGCGACCCGCTCCGAAGGCTCTGAAAGTGTCGAGTCTAGCGTGCCCGGAGTGGGCCGCAAAGTTGTGTTGTCATAGTAGATATGCTAGACGCTCGCATTGGGAATTATTTTTCGAAAACCGTCGGCGGCAAGTCCAAATTACGAGCCGTGTTGAAAGTTCGAGGAGGATTGTGACGCCATTCCTATGGACATCTGACAAGGATAGCCGGGCCCCAGCCACTTCCTTGATTTGCGCACCAATCAATGCCTCGAAACCTCCGATATGCGTGTCTTGGCGTTGTTTGCGATAGCAGCGGGGGATTCCTGCATGGCTGACAGATGAAGGGAGCCATTTGTAGGGTGGCGCTGTTCAATTTCTGCTTCAGGCGTCAGGGGTTTCCAGCCATGAATCACGTCGACATCTACACAAAACAACACAGCAGCAAAAAGATATATCGTTAGGCGCGCTCCAGATAAAATTCCTTTCCTTGTGTCAATGCTGTTGGCGGAGCTAGCATGACGCCCAAGTCAACGATTACTCCAGGTGGATCCATGTGGGCCCTCCTAGCCTGCAGCTGTCTGGGAACGTGCATGTCCTGCGATCCACATGCATGAGCTTGTGTCGCGGTCCCGAACGCCGACGCTATGCATTTCACAAACACCATGTGGACCGTGTAGTAATCCGGCATCCAAACAACTGCCTGCGCTCTGGCGAACGGCTTTCGAGGTCGTCCCAAGGCCATCTTGGCAAAAAAACAAAATCATCGCCGATTACTCCATGCCCACGCTGTGGGCGAGCTGACGCCCGTTGATGACTACAGATGAATGCATTGCCCCTTCATCCAGTCATGTCCACGTCCGGAGCCTTCCTCTTCAGACCACTCTCAGCGCTCTCGATTTGCCCTTGGAACTTGGCTTGGAGCGCCTCGAGTAGGACTTCCTTGACCACGGCGAGACTGCCCACGGCCGCGTGCGTGGCTCCCTCAATCAAGGCGTCCGGGTCAGAGCCAACGTCCCCCTTCATCCACATCTCCGTGATTTCATCTCTTGAAGCCAGGTAGCCCACTACGCACGCCGCGACAACCTCTTTGTGCTCGGCGGGACAAGGGTCCAGTATCCTAGCCATCTCCTGCTCTTGTTTCGATGACGGATTGCGTGTGATGGCTGCGACGCCTCCACACACCACATCTACGCAATCAATCCCCGCGTCGGTTATGGCAGCGCTGGCGACCGTTATGCACCCTGCCAAAACGTTCAAGAGACCCCATCCGCTTCCAGTCGCGCTGCCCTCGGTCGCGGAATCGCCCCACCACCCGTCTTCATCTCCTTCAAGAATCGTGACCACAACTTCTACTCCACTCTTGGGCCATCTTTCGCCGATTATCACACCCCGGAGAGCAGTCTCAAGGTGTACGCCTAGGTCGCGTTCCGTTGAGTCGCGCAGGTAACCCCGTCTATGACGCGTTGCAAATGGTGCGAACTTGACTGTAGTCGTGAGGAGAAGTGACGGGCTGAAGGGCGCGCTGCGGGGAAGGGGCTTTGGGCCCTGTATTGAGGCCGTGATCTTGAGAGATGAAGTTGGCGCAACAAGGGTAGATTTAGTCGCAGGAGAAGAAGAAGGTATCTCGAGGTAGGCCGAACCGGATGCTGAGGGGATGATGGACGTCTGGAGGACTAGGCTTTGTGTTAGCAGGGAAAAACTGTACAATTTAGCAGTATTGGCTCAGAAGCAGTGCAATAGCAGCTATAGAGCCTCAATTGAGGTATGACAGCGCTCGTACATGCGAAAGCAGAGTATTCGACTACTCACAGATCCTGCGAAGCTCATTCGGGCCTCTTGTCCTCGTTGGCCTCAACTTTTCAAGATACTGCGGCTCTCTGATGGTTCGCGCAAACACCGGCGCACCCGTTCCGCCACTGGGCGCATTGTTCCTCCGTCTATCCGTATTCATCGCCATTGTGTTGGTGGTGTTGGGGTTGCAGATGATCTCATGGTGGTGGACGCGCGCAAAAAGTGCATGACTAAGCTGCAGATCCGCCAAGAGTTCGTACTCAAGTTCAATTTTCCTGCGCGTCTGAACCTACTTTCTTTCCCTACCACACTCCAACGCTCAAGGTACGTTTACAACACTCCCTCATCCCATCCTTTCTTTCATGATTGATACCCTTGAAATAGTTCTTGTGATCTCAAATGAGCTTTGAACACATGCACCACCCTCTGATCTCGTCTTTGCAGCTTCTGCTTTCGCAATGAATTTTGCGACCCTAGCTAACAGACTTCAGATGTAGACGTTGCAATGCACACCGGTGCGCCAGTTACTGTAGCAAGCTCGCTCACACCCTGACCACTAGGCGTATCATGTACAACAGCGCGCTCTCACAGATGGCTTAAACACGGACAAGGGCCTGGTGAGGACTTGAGGGTTTCATTGGGCTATGTTGCCATATCGACATGCTCAATTGATAGTGGACTGGGCATTAGCTTGCTTCACGTCTCTGTGGTGTTGACCGCGGGCGCAATTACTTTACATTAACTTGCTGTAGCGAGTTCGTCTTCACTGACATTCGGTAAGTCATCTCTTCCACACCCACCACCGCCTCTTATGATGAACGTATTATTTCAGTTCTGCTTCCGAACTACAATGTGGAAAGCATATACCGCTTACCTTTGTCTGATACACCTTATTCTCAGCTTTTTCGATGAACACTTCAAAGGTCCATCGCTGACGTTGAAAACAGCATTCTAGCATACCCACATGTTTTGTCACTGCAGCTTAATGGTAAGCACCTCAACTTTCTTCCCTTTCGCCAGGAGGAAAACTAGTCTATCCATTCAATGACATCTGTTGCCGGGTCACCCTCCCGCACCCTACCAGTCTCGACTGGGATGACGGGTTGTGGAGTTGCATTGTTGGCTCGTCCAGCGCCGCGTAATTGTGGTCTTTGAGCTGAAAGTTGCGGCAATCCGTCTTGGGCTGCTGCGACCAGAGGCCAGGTGACAGGGGATGATTTAACACGGCTGTCTGAGCACAAAGCCTACTGTGAAGATTTCGCGACACTACAGCTTGGGCACTGCTAATAGCGCTCAGATCACGTTCTTTTCAAGCAAGCAACAGTCACCACGCTTGACGTAGGGATAGTGTTAGATTGTAGTTTTGCTGTTCTTAGATATACATACTTTCAAATGCAACTCCCCGTTTCAAATCTGCTGTTGTTGTTCGTGTCACTTCTCCATTCATCTGCGAGATCCCTGCATCGGGGCTGCACGATCAGGTCATCAAGATGTTGCCACCGTAAGCACTGCACCGGCTGCTATTTCGGGCAAACGGCCTTGTAGCAATACGCCTATGAAAGCTGTACCTAGAGCCATCGAGTACCGCGTCTCTCGCACTATTTTTCCGGGAAATACGTCCTCCTGCATATCGCTGCTCTGAAACGTCCATGCTAGTCGGCTTGGCTTAGCTTCACACGTCCAGTAATCTCGCAAACTGTCCGCAGCACAGCAACACACGCTTAGCATCTCGCCAGCCTTGCGCGTCGAGTCGATTGAGTCGGTTGAGTCGGTCTTACCGCTACGCACGCTACGCAGCTATCAAGGCCCCAGTTGGACCTTACCGTGGCCTTAGCGAGTAGATCCCAGGCCAAGCCAGCGACGGAGGTGATCAACGACGCGCAGCACCTCAAACCTAGGCCAATCCCCCAATTAAACCTACGAACCGCACACTTCACATCACAACGACCACGGCGAACTACTTGCTCCCTAGTGGAATAGGAGAGAACCCGAGAACGGTGCTTCGCGCGACCACTGGCTGATCTGGCGGGTCTTCGGTGACCGGGGGTCTCCAAGGGAGCGATCCATATCTGGCGCCCTTCTCTCACGAATGTTGCCCACTCACTCCTCGTCCAAAGGGAAGATGCATCGCCATGCCTTCTCCAATGGGGCGTATCCCTCTCAAGGAGGGGGCACCTTTTCTATACAGCCTCACAAGTACGTCCACCGCCCGCAGTACACGGCGCAACAATGCCATTGCTACGTCTTGCCTTGTACCTCCTATACCTCCGCAACTCCAGCGAACATGCGGCTGACTTCCAGTGTGTCTGCAGATTCCAACCGCGGTCACAACCCGCTCTGAGGCGGCGGAGGACTTTGATCCAGCGCCTCCTCCTCGTGGGCTCCATCTTCTTTACGGCTCTCTTCTTTTTCTTCCCCGATCTGCGGCCCAACCTGGGCTCCGGACCCCTCAGTTTGATCACTTCGAACGATGACGCGCAACTCGAGACGGTGCGATACTATGACCTGAATAATGTGCAGGGTACAGCGAGGGGTTGGGAGCGAGAGGAGCGGATACTACTGTGTGCTCCTTTGCGAGACGCAGCACCTCATTTGCCCATGTTCTTCGGCCACCTCAAGAACCTCACATACCCGCACAATCTCATCGACCTGGCGTTCCTCGTCGGAGATTCCAAGGACAACACCATTGCGCTTCTGTCGGAGAAGTTGGAGGAGCTACAGGCCGATCCAGACCCAAAGCAACAATTTGGTGAGATTTCCATCATGGAGAAGGACTTTGGACAAAAGGTCAACCAGGATGTTGAGAGTCGACACGGTTTCGCAGCGCAGGCCAGCCGCCGTAAGTCCATGGCACAAGCCCGTAACTGGCTGTTGAGTGCCGCTCTACGACCTACGCACAGCTGGGTCTACTGGAGGGATGTAGACGTGGAAACGGCTCCGTTCACGATATTGGAGGATCTCATGCGCCACAACAAGGATGTGATCGTGCCCAGTACGTTCCATTTCACGATACTAAAGGTTCAGCTGCTAACATACTATCTAGACGTTTGGCGACCACTCCCAGACTGGCTTGGTGGAGAGCAGCCGTATGATCTGAACTCATGGCAAGAGTCCGAAACCGCGCTTGCTCTTGCAGACACCCTCGACGAGGACGCAGTCATTGTGGAAGGTTACGCAGAGTACGCGACCTGGCGACCCCATTTGGCCTACCTCCGTGACCCCTACGGCGACCCTGACATGGAGATGGAAATCGACGGTGTTGGTGGTGTCAGTATTCTCGCAAAGGCCAAGGTCTTCCGCTCCGGTGTCCACTTCCCCGCATTCAGTTTCGAAAAGCATGCCGAGACGGAAGGATTCGGCAAGGTAAGCTAGCATGTCTGTCAAACTGCTACGAAGCTAACACATCGCAGATGGCCAAGCGCATGAAATTCTCCGTTGTCGGTCTTCCCCACTACACCATCTGGCATCTCTACGAGCCCAGTGTCGACGACATCCGACACATGGAGGAAATGGAGAAAGAACGCAAGGCAAAGGAGGCTGAAGAGGAGGCCAAGAAGGCCAAGGAAAACAAGCTCAAGGAAACGTTTGATGAGAAGAAGAGTGACTGGGAGAAGGAGAAGGCCGCAGTCCAGGACATGGTTCAAAAGGCGAAGAACGAGGAGAAGGAGGAAGCTGAGAAGAAGCAGCAGCAGCAGCAAGAGGCATCCAAAGAGGATTCGAACAAGGGAGAAGCCAAGGAGAAGAGGCCAGCCGAGAAAAAAGAGGGCAACTCGTAGCGCGTATATTACCTTGATAATGTGAGGGGTTCTATTGATGCGGCTTCGCGTTTGAAGTGGAAGACGGGAGTACGGCAATGACGGTAACGACTTGGGTGGATCTGGGCGCAGATCCGAAACCTCGGTTTCTTTTGACTTACTGCATGTTTTTGTGGGAGCTTAAAACTGGTAGGCAGCAGCTTTCGTTGAGCCGGTCTCTTTTGGCGGCATACAAAGCGCATCGCTTCATTGTTGAAAGGCGTTTGAAGACTATGTGGAGGGTTGTATTCATTAGAAAGCAGCTGTTGCGTCACGGGCGTTGTGAGCCCGATATTAGACTTGAGCATTGAACTGGTCTGTAACAATATCAACCGATTTTTCAATTTGCACCAAATGATTCGACAAGTACCGGTGGTGCTTGATGGTTCTCCACGCTATGATGTTGGTCGGAACCCTTGAACCCTTGCACCTCAGCACCCCCGAAACTCCGCTAAAGCTAAGCCGCCAAATGCTCAAACGTTGCAATCCATAATCTTCAGCAGCTGCCTAGGATTCGAGGACAGATTATCTCTGGACAGATTCGCACTGTACCACGGAAAACCAAAATCTGTCTCCATTTCCAGGCAACACCAATTGAGAGGATGCGTGTCATCTTCCAAGTCGACTGAAGTTGGTATATAACTGTACATGCGCCCTCGACTATAACTACACCTTGTCGCGCTCGAACTTCCTTTCACATACACGACTATACACATATATCTGCGACACCATGTCGAGCACCGACAGCGACGACCACGTCGCGTCAACCCTCGACGAGACGATTGCGAGTCTGGACCCTCGGCCCATTAGGGTGGCAGTCAACCCGGTAGCTCTCGTGGTGACAGAATGTATCACCGTCACGTCAGCGATGCGGAAGCATGCCCGCTGGGCACACTCCTCAGTCGCAGCTATACTAGGAAGCTCTTCCAACAAGACGCCAGCTGTACAACGGCGAGACCGAACAGGACAGGGCATCATAAGCGCAGGGGAGCAAGAGGAGGCCGTACCGAGCAGATGGGGATTGCGGGGGAAGAAGGGCAGGAGCATGCAGGACAATCCCCTCATGTCTGCATTTGCGCGCCTGAGAAATGACCTCAAGGGCTGTAAAGGTAGATACAACATGTGGTATGCAACTAGATCTATGCTAATGCTGCGTCAGACATCAGGACATTCGATACCCCCGCTATGCTTCATCCTTTCCTACAGGTCATCCGCTCTTCCTCCACTTCTGCGCCCATAACCTCACTCGCCCTGATCGCCATAACCAAGTTCCTGTCATACGGTATCATTGGCCATGATTCTCCACGTCTACCAGAGGCCATGCAGCAGCTCTCCTCTGCCATCACACACTGCCGATTCGAGGCCAGTGACTCTGCTGCCGACGAGATCGTCCTCCTCCGCATACTCAGGCTTATGGAAACCATGATCTCTGGTCGTGGAGGAGAGGTACTCGGCGACGAGAGCGTATGTGAGATGATGGAGACGGGCTTGAGCATGTGCTGCCAGGCACGACTGTCAGAGGTCCTACGAAGGTCTGCCGAGGTTGCCATGGTGTCCATGTGCCAGGTCATATTTCGCAGATTGAAGACGCTCGAGGTGGAGTCGCCCGATGAGCTGGATGCTATGGACGAAGAGTTAGACGGCAAAGACGAGCAGGATGGCCTTCGTATGGACCCTACGGCCAACGGGGAAGGTGACTCTGCACAGCACAAAGTCGAGGCACTCCAGCTACCGAGGGACACGGAGAAGGGCCAGGAAGACAACGAAAGCACTGCCAACCCGGCGAGTAGCACCTTGGATCTGCCTGCTACGGCTGCGGATGGGGAACCACAGCCACCCGTTGAGATTAAGCCATACTCGTTGCCGTCCATAAGAGAGTTGTTCCGAGTACTGGTCGATCTGCTTGACCCGCACGACCGACAGCATACCGACACCATGCGCGTCATGGCCCTGCGCATTGTCGATGTCGCGCTTGAAGTTGCCGGACCCTCAATAGCTAGTCATCCTAGTCTTGCAAACTTGGCCAAGGACACCCTGTGCCGCCACATTTTCCAGCTGGTCAGGTCGGACAACATGGCAATCCTCAACGAGTCGCTGCGGGTTGCTGGCACATTGTTGGCGACATGTCGGAACGTGCTCAAGCTGCAGCAAGAGCTGTACCTCTCATATCTGGTCGCCTGCCTCTTTCCAAGGGTTGAAATACCCGTAGAGCCTGGCATTGAACCTTCACTGTATGAAGGCGTTCCGCATGCGCCTAGCCTCATCAAGCAACCCCCACAACAAAGCAGCTCCAGTGGCCGATCGACACCAGTCCCTGTCAAAGATCGACAGAAGCTGGGGCTGGAGGGAGGCGCACGAAAGCCCGACGCCAGAGAAGCCATGGTCGAGAACTTGGGTGGTCTGGTACGGATACCCTCTTACATGGCGGAGCTGTTTGTCAACTACGATTGTGAGATTGACCGTGGTGATGTTTGTATGGACATTGTCGGGCTTCTCTCAAGAAACGCTTTCCCAGACTCAGCAACATGGAGCACCGTCAACGTCCCTCCTCTTTGCCTAGACGCCCTGCTTGGCTTCGTCCAATCCATGGCAGACCGCGTAGACGACGAGCCCGTGACGGAAGGCTATCCTAGCGTTGAGTCGCTTCGTGCACAGCGAGCACGCAAGGCCGTCATGATCAAGGGTGCGGCCAAGTTCAACGAGAAGCCCAAAGCTGGTATCGCATATCTGGCGTCGCAAGGTGTCATACCAGATCCAGACGATCCTCAGTGTATCGCCGAGTTCATCCAGGGTACAGCGAGGGTCGACAAGAAGGTCCTTGGAGAATTCATTTCAAAGAGGGGAAACGAAGCGCTACTTAGCGCCTTCATCGGCTTATTTGATTTCAAGGGGCAGCGAATTGATGAAGCACTTCGGCAGCTTCTACACGCGTTCCGTCTTCCTGGCGAATCTGCACTTATTGAGCGAATTCTCACTGAATTCTCGGACAAGTACTTCAAGATGGCGAACCCAGAGGGTATTGCGAACGCTGACGCCATTTACATTCTTACATACGCGGTCATCATGTTAAACACGGACCAGCATAATCCAAACTACAAGCAGAAGCGAATGCAGCTAGAAGATTTCAGGAAGAACGTTCGAGGAGTCAACGATGGAAAGGACTTTGACCCAGAGTTTTTGGAGGAGATTTACGAATCTATCAAGAACCGCGAAATCATCCTACCGGAGGAGCACAGCGATCGAAACGCTTACGACCACGCATGGAAAGAGCTTCTGGTGAAGTGCCAGTCCACGAAAGACATCGTCATCTGTGACACCAACATCTTCGACGCCGACATGTTCGCTGCTACGTGGAAGCCCATTGTAGCTACACTGTCGTACGTGTTCATGTCTGCTACTGATGACGCAGTCTTCTCTCGCGTTGTGCAAGGATTCGACCAATGCGCTCAGATTGCCGCAAGATACGGGTTGACCGACGCTTTAGACCGCATCATTTCGTGCTTGTCATACATCAGCACACTGGCGCCTGACGTACCACCAAGCACCTCGCTGAACACTGAGGTCCAGGCCGACAAGAAGAGCGTCATGGTCAGTGAGACTGCTGTACGATTCGGACGTGATGGTCGGGCGCAACTGGCGACCGTCGTGCTATTCCAGGTCATCAAGGGCAACGAAGCCTCGATAAGAGACGGATGGGAACATGTAAGCTTTCCGCATCTTGGTGAAAGACAACGCTAACTCTTCTAGCTCATCCGCATCATGGTCAACCTCTTCGTCAACTCGCTGATACCACCATACTTCCTATCCTTCCAGAAAACCCTTGCCTTGGCACCAATACCGCTCCAAAACCCAGCACAAATCATCGACCGTGCTGAGAGGCCCGCCGACACTGGCATCTTTTCAGCCCTGACCTCGTACGTCTCAAGTTTTGCCAACGACGAGCCACCAGAGCCGTCCGATCAGGAGATTGAGTACACGCTTTGCACTGTAGACACGGTCAAAGAGTGCCATTTCGAGGACATCCTTGCAAACATCAGTCAGCTGCCTATCGAGTCTCTGCGGTCGTTGCTGGCGTCATTGCTGGAGCACCTGCCCGAAGATGGCTCACCGAGGGTCATTGTAGTGAAGCCTGAGATCCCTGGCGCAAGCCCTCGAACAACTGGTCCTCGACAAAAGGGCAAGGGGCCGCTCTACGACCCAAGCCTGGTTTTCGTCCTTGAGCTGGCTACTGTGTTGGCGCTGCGAGATGAGGAGACTGTCAAAGAGCTCGCAAAGGACGTGATAGATGCCTTGGCGTCTGTCATCCGAGACGCTACCAAGCATCATTACGTTGTGATTGCACGGTCGGTGTACTACCTCTTGAGCCTACTGAAGGCAAGCAACGTAAGTGCCGACACAGAATTCCTATATTGTCCATTAACATTCTCAGGAATATGACTTCATCCGAGCGCCCGTTCTGATGCATACCTTCTCGAGCTTCAACGATGCATTGCTTCAAGAATGCGCGCAACCGATTATGAAGGGATTGAGTGATTGTTGCAAGGGTCCCAACGCACTTCGCAGTGAACTTGCCGGTTCGCCAGACTTCTGGACCATCCTCAACCGCTTAGCCAGTGTACCTGACGCTGCTGGAGATGTCTTCTCGCTTGTTGAAGACCTCACTACATCGTCACAGCCGGGAATCACTGCAGACAACTACGAAGCGGCGATTGCACTTCTCAACGAGTTTGCAACTGCCGCTCAAGTGGGGGCACGAGAGGAGCAATTGCACGATCAGGCCGTGCGGCACAACAAGGGGCAGAAACCCAAAAAGCCTGAGAACAGCGAAGTGGTTGTACGTGGCAGCACTGCTATGGGTATTGTCTTCCAACTGTCCAACCGAGTGCCAAACTTTATCGAGCAGTCACACCTCGAGGCTACTGAGGGTAAGTCATTAGTCAAACATGATCAGTTCGACGCTCACAATTTCGCAGCATGGACAGCATACTGGTCGCCCATCTTAAAGACGCTCGCGCACCAATGCCTAAACCCCTGCCGCTCGCTTCGCCAGCAGGCTTTCGTCTCTCTACAGCGCACCCTTCTCTCTGCCGACCTCGCCTCCCCTGATCACAAAGAATGGACCGCGATCTTCAGCGAGGTCCTCATACCCCTCATCACGCAGCTGCTCAAGCCAGAAGTCTACCAGTCTGATCCCCTCGGCATGAGCGAAACACGAGTCCGTGCTGCCACTCTACTCAGTAAAGTCTTCCTGCACTACCTGGTCTTGCTCGATGGTCTCGGCGAGCGGGGAGAGAAGGGTCTGTTCGAAGAACTATGGATCACCATTGTCGGCATCATGGACCGTTTGGGCAACAGCGGCCAAGGCGACATGGAAGAAGCTGTTGCGGAGAACCTCAAGAACATGCTCCTCGTGCTGAGCAGTGGAGGTTATCTCGCTCCTCCTGATGAGAACCCGGACCGCGAGGAACTTTGGCATGAGACTTGGAAACGCATTAATCGCTTCCAACCCAATCTCCTCTCTGAACTGTTCCCCGAGGAGGCGGGTAAGCCCCCAAGGCCACGACCAAGCAAGGATGAGAGGGCCGCCGCGAAGAGCCCTGCACCTCCGTTTGATGGGCGGGAGATGGATGTTGCAGTGAGGACCAAGAAGGAAAACGAAGGTATCGAGAAGAAGGGAGAAAGCAGCGAGGAGTCCGATGATGATGAGGAGGAGGAGGAGACTCAGAAGGAGAAGGTTGCGGAGAAGGACGATTAGGAACTGCTTTCTCCGATTGACGGCGCCGGGACAGGGGGGTTCGGGGCTTGGATGTAGTGAGTTGACTACTTACTAGCTGCAATCTTTGTAGTATTCCATGGGGATGGGGAGGTAACATATGTACGAGGATAATCATCTGGAGAGGCTTCTTGTTTTATTATTATTTTCCTTGTTTTGGGGGATCGATCATGATATTCCAACTTGGATCCTTCCTGCACTACTGTCCCATCGATCTGGACCAAACAGCGCACAGCACATCATAGAGTCAAAAGGAAAGCATGTCGGATAGAAGGGAGCAAAATGTCTTGCGTTTTCAGATATGTATTGAAGACCTCTCCACCAGGCTAACCAGTCTCTTCCCACGTCCACGGTCATCTACTATCCTGTTTATTCTTGTTATTTTGTAGGGTTTCTTTCGCTCAAATCATAGCTGCGGCTCCCTCGGCCGGCATTTCTCCGGTAGGGGCTGCTTTGGCCGGCGCCTCTCCAGCAGGTGTCTCCTCTGTTGGCGGAGCTTCTGTTGGTGTCTCCTCCGCTGGTGGAGCTTCTGCTGGCGCCTCCTCAGCAGGTGGTGGAGCAGCAGCTTCCTCGGGGGGCGCGGGCACAAAACTATGCAAAATCAGCATACGCTCTTGATCAGTGGCGGAATTCAACTTACGCCGCAGCATCTAGTGCCAGCTTGCCCGCCGTTCCACCGACAACATCCGTACCATCCGTACTCGACTCAGTCTGCTGGCTCAACTTGGTGTAATCCGCCAGTTGCTGTGCACTCGCTGCGTTGATTATCATGACTTGTCCCTCCTGGCAATGCGGGCCGGTGGCGCAGTACATGAACATGGGATCAGTGCTTGTGACGGGCATGTTGAAGGTTCCGACATCTGTCTGGCCGTCGGCAAAGGGAATATGGCCGCTGTGAACGCCGCCGTCCATGGGCGTGCATGCTGTATCGGCAGTGGACTGTGTAACGGTGTGGTTTCCGTTTGAAAATTGAAATTGAACTATGTCGCCAACCGCGGCGTTGATTGAGTTGGGAACGAAAGTGTCCTGGGGCCCTCCCACAATAACAGGGATGATTTGGCTGGCGCGGCGGAGGGGGTTGGCTGGATCAAATTCATGTTAGAAAGACAAAGATGCAGAGAAAAGACGGGTACTTACACTTGACGCTGGGTAGCCTGTTGACAGTCTTGAAAGAGGCACCTGGTAACGCAGCAGCCGTTGCGGCGAGAGCGAGGGTAATGGCAAATGGCTTCATTGTCGTAAATACTAGATAGTAGCGTTTTACAAGGAGATAAATGTAGAAATGCAAAGGCGACCGTTCAACGGTTGCCTGGACTAGCGAAGAAAAAGTAAGTATTATGTAAAGACCGTTCTACGGTTTACGTAGGCCAAATAAAAAGAGTGGTGCGAAGAGAATGAAGGATGGGAAGCCGGTAGAGAGCGCGGGAGTCGTCATGGTTGATATACCTTCCTCCACTCTTTTCCTTTTCTTTCGTCCGTCCTTGTACGCTTGAATCAACCATCTCACCCTCTACTCTCCATGAATCCCCCGTGGATCTTGTCGAGGCCATCTCAAACCGCCAAAATGGCCTGAGGTAGCCTCCTAACATTGCCCAACCAACCTATGAAATCCAGCAATGTGGGCACCCAAGCTGTACGACTACTTCGGCCAAGCTGTCGCATTGCTGCATCTCTGCCTAAACGATGTGACAGCCTTGTTTGCCAAGTACTAACATGGTATAACGGCATGGGTTGTGGCGTAAGTTGCCGTTTGAGGATAAGTGGGGGAGCGGAGTGGCATTGTTGCATCATGAGCGTTTGGAAACCTGAAGTGCCTTACTATGCGCGGCGCTTAGGCTTGGAGCAAAGGCAGAAACGGGTGTTCGGCAGTAGGACGATGGATAATTGTATATCCCTTGAAGTGTGTTCTTGAAGCATTGATAAGTGTGGGCAGGGAGGTCGGAGGAAGAGAGTTGTCGTCATCCACTGAAGCAAAACCCACAGCGTCAGATACCTCGGAGGTTCAAACCATGAAGATGTTGATGCTTTTTGGTGGTGATAAAGCGCATTGCGACGATGTGATCGCGATTGTGGATTACAATGCCGTTGCCTGTCGCACATTTGGGTTCGCGCTCGGGAGGCTCCCAGGAGTGGGTGTGTGGGTCAGCACGTACCTCCGTCACCGAGGCCAAACGTATCGATGCCGGCTTGGCCTGGGCGGCATGGCAGCGGGGCCGAAAAAAGAACATTGTGTGTCGTGAAAGGAGAAGACGGGTATAGCAGATGGCAAATATAGGCATGCCCCACCTTGCCAGCCGGAAACGAAAACGAGTCACTGAATCACGATGCATCGACAGGAAAGAGCACATCGACGACAACAAATATGTCTACGGAAACAATGGAAACAGAAACCATTCGCAAACTCGGAAAGCACGACCAGATCTCATTATTTGTTAGCTTTGCGCCTGCGGGGGCACGACTAATGGTACTGTACGAAGGGCACTCCAGGCGTATTGAGCGTGGCTGCTTCAGCGTCCCCGTAGACATCAATAGCCCTGTCGTAGACGGACAAGGTGATGTCATGCATTTGCATCGGAACCGGGACTGCTTTTGATAACAGAAACGCAATCGTACACAGTGTATTCAGTGATGATCTCCAAGTGCGACCGTGTTCTATGTTGGAGGCAAGAGCCCAGGTGAGTTCGTCTAGAGGAAGTAGTCTGGGGTCCTTCGTGAGACCATGGGCTCGCCAGCGCGCGGGCACGGATCGAATTGAAGGCTAGGGCAGATGTTAGAAGGTTACGGAGCGTGGGATAAAGGCTACTCACAAGGTGTACTTCAGGTGCTCGTCAATCTCCATGATGGCGGCCTGGTTACCGCATCTGTAGCAGTAGTTTGGTGCTGTTGCGCGTAAGCCATTGCAGTCAACAGCCGGGAACAGAGGCTCCTACCTGAGAATATGGTCACCACATTCCTGTCTTGCGACCAGTTGTATCCCTCCATGACAAGCTGATGAGCACGTGCGACCAGGGTCAAGCCGTTGTTGTGGTTAAAGGCCTCGGAGATGTCCTGGCCGAAAGTGTATCCTGCACCACGGGGCGATATTCCCCAACCGCACCTGTCATCGGGATCGGACCACAGCAGGTCACACATGGGCCCCTCGTGCGGCACCTCTTGTATGCGGTCGAGCGCCCTGATGTTGTCGAGCGTGTCGATGCTGGGGGAGAGGCCGCCGTGGAGACAGAAGATCTGGTTGTCGATCAAAGCGGTGAGCGGCAGGTAGTCGAACAGGTCGGTAAAGTATTTCCAGACATTGGCATTGCCGTACTTGCGGAGGCACTCGTCGTAGAAGCCGTAGACCTGGGTGATCTGACGGGACTCGTGGTTACCACGGAGGATGGTGATGCGCTGGGGGTATCGGATCTTGAGGGCGACCAGGAGGGTCACTGTCTCGACGGAGAAATAGCCACGGTCGACGTAGTCGCCTGCCATGGTCAGTATGTGATGGTGCGGCTGAGCGAGGGGACGCACCCATGAAGAGATAGTTTGTGTCTGGGTTAGGGCCGCCAATCTTGAACAGTTCCATCAGGTCGTGGAACTGGCCGTGTATGTCACCGCAAACTGTGACGGGGCATTTCTGTGCAGTGATGAGCATGCAGTGAAGAGGTAGTAGGGGATGGTACATACGACTGGCTGTACGTTGGACTCGTCCTGAAGCACTTCGCGGGCCTGTGGCACAGTCGGGGTCAGAACACGCAATCTTGGCCATTTTTCAGCGCGGTCGAGTGGCGCATACCTTGTCGCATAGTCTCTGCACGTCGCTCTCAGCCAGCTGCTTGCAGCTCATCAGGCTCTCGATCCAGCCGTCCAGCGTGGGAATTGTCGTCGGCTCCGACGTGGGCGCCGACGACAGCTGCATGGGCTCGGGCATTTTGACGTCCTCCATATTGGTATCCATGATTGCGGGGCGGCGGGTTCGACGGAGGTGGGGGGTCGGTTGTTGTGTTGTAGAGCTGTCGAGGGGTTCTTCCCTTCAAACTCGGCCAATGACGTGCAGCAGATGCGAGTAGGGGCTGTGTGGCGTGCGGGCTCGTAAAGCGTGCGAAAGAGAGGCCGGGGCGTTTGTGTCGTGTGCAGATGGATATCAAGCGTGGCAGCAGGGTTTAGCACAGGAATACAGGGTGAATCAAGACTACGCACCCAGTCCATCCAAGCAAGGCGGCGGCGGACTATGGTTTCTCCACGCCCGGTCGATTCACCAGAGTGTCATGTGACCATGTATAGCGCGAACTGCAGTTCGCGCTACTGCGGGCAGCTTTGTCCAGCAACCGCGACCTCGTTCTTTCTCCACTCTCCCACCCCATTGTCACTATTGCACATCGCACCCTCCCCAACGCGAGCCGCAATAGCGACAATGTCCAACAAGCGCGCATACAGCGCCTACCTCGCTGGCACTCCTGCTGCCATGCTAGGCACCGCGAACGGCTTCGACGCTCTCCAGCCGCAAGTAAGTCCCGACGTCGGCACCGCAATCTCACTCGACACGAGCTCACCACAACGGCAGGCGCAGCAGTCCACACCTTCCTCAAACTTCCACCTCCAAATACCCGGCGCCTGGCCTCAAGGATACCCCACCTTCGAAGAAGAAATCGCTCCTGAACCCGCGCCTACCTCCATCTTCACAACACTCGGCCGGTGGGCAGCGACGGTGAATGTCACGAATCTGCTCAGTCTACCAGGCCGCCTTGCAAACCGCTTCCTGCGCCGACAAGCCATAAAGGCAGTCCCCTTGATCAGCTCTACGGGGTCCAATAAGAGGCGCTTCATCGCTGCCGGATTGGCCGAAGCCGAAGTCGCGACACCATCGCCCTCGGTGCGTGCGCGCGCGCAAAAGGCGCGTCGCCAGGTCCAGCACGAGACACGCGCTTCGCAACTCTCGCCACTGACATTAGATCACGATGATAAGCCTCGGCAAACCCGCGATCCAACATTTGCGCCCAGCCAATTCACGTCACACCTATCAAGCACCCAAGTTATTCCAAACCTCGAAACATGTCCAAACCCCGTTTATGACCCCGAAAGCCTTCTCAACGAAGATGGGGATGTCAGCATAGACTTCTCCTTCGATGACATTCTCACTTCAACTCCGCCTCGCAATTCGCAGACTGGCTCACCCGTCCATGTGTCCTGGCACAGCCCGCAGGCCCACACGTCTACCAGCCACATATCTCCTCTCCAGACACAGCAAATTGAGCAAAATCCCGCTTCATCATGCAACCTTCCACGCTTCCAGTCGTCTGTCGGCCGGGTTCAGAGACCAGTCTCACCACACACGAAGGAGCCCACGGCACCAGCCAGCAACCCAAGACGCGCCGGTCGCCGCGCTATCAAACTACCCTCTATGACACCCATGCGCCGTCAGCTAGTCAAATTACAATTTGGTGCGGAATACAGGCGCCTCCAAGGCACCCGACAAGCCGAGCCACAGACGGATCAAGGTTCCGCCGAGACCGAGTCACTTAAAATCACCCCCACCGAGGCAGTCAGTCAGGACCTCTCTTACCTGTCAGACGCTTCATCGCCATCACAAGTGGAAGTCCATTCGAAAGCCGATCCTGCGTCTAACAACACAGACCATGACCCTGCTGTCACCGAATTCGAATACGATAACGACCTCTCTTTTCTACTAGATGCGCCTTCTCCGCCACCCCGAAAAGGCGTGCGCTGGGCAAAGCATGCTGGAGCTAAGCCTTTTTACTACGATGAAAAAGTCAGCGATATGCTCGACTCCACACTAGAAATTATAAACTCCAGCCCCGTGCGCGGGTTCTGGCACAACTTCCAGCCTGATGAGCAGACCACATTGAATGTTGGCAATATCAACTATTCTCCTAGCTCTTCCGCAGCTAGTAGTCCAAAGGCTATCCCCAAAAATGCCCAAGTCGATGATGGCGGCTTCTGCAGTGTGCCTACGGATACCTTTGACACTTCGGATGACTCGCTTGAGGAATCTGAACTATCTCTTGAGCTCGTCGCAGATCTTCACAATGATTTCAAGACAAAACTCGCGTTGGCCCTTCCTCCGCCTCCCCCGCCCAAACCTCTAATTACACCACTATCCGACGAGGAGCTAGAAACTCTACATGCTGCCGCGGCCAACACCAGCAACGGACGCAAGGCAGACAAATGGGTCATCGAGCAGAAGCTTTATTCTCGCGACTTTGCGACGTTACTGCCCTATCTCTTCAACGGCGATCCCAGGGCCTGGCTGAACGACAACATTGTCAACGAGTATCTTGCCATCCTGGTGGCCGCCAAGAAAAAGGAGGCTGGATTCGAGCATAGGCGCGGAGGCCCGGCCCCTCCAGTGCATGCTTTCTCATCGTTCTGGTACAGCACTGCCGACACCTCGCGTTGGACCAACCGGTTCCAGCTCAAAGGCAAGCAGTATCTCGACGCGGACCTCATCCTGTACCCCATCTGCGACAGGGGACACTGGCGCTTGTTGGCCGTCTACCCTAAGAACCGCGCCATCGAATATCTCGACTCCATGAGCATGGACGGTCAGAAATACATCGATAAGCTCGTTGAATATCTGAAGAACGAACTCGGCAGTCTCTACATTGAAGACGAGTGGACCAAGGATACAGCTCAACGCAGCAGTCAGCAGCTGAACGGTAGCGACTGCGGTGTCTTTACCCTTCTGAATGCCCTGGCACTTCTTCGCGGCGACGATACCAAGCTCGTGCTTCCTACTAACGGTATGGACGACGCGCGTAAGCGTATTGCAGCTACCTTGCTTGCCGGGCGCCCCACGACCGAGCTGGAATGAGCAACTATCCTTTTGCTCAACCAACCAATTTTCATTTTCAGTTGCATTGCATGGTTGGGACGGTGGGATTATTCTGCTTTAGCATGGCGCATAGCGATGGTGTTCAGTCGTTTACGGGACATGATGCATGACTTGATACCCCCATGATACCCATTGCCCCAAGAGGCTCGATTCTTTTGCTTTTTTTCAAGGGTACACGGTGTGCTCGACTGGTCGTTTAGCGAGAGACGATTTTTTGTATTGGCGGTTGTTTGTTCATGGGCACATTGTACACTCCGGCTCAATTGTTCTATCGCGCAGCTTTCTTATACAAATGTTTCAATCCCGGAACAGTCGCTAGAACGTGAAGTATTTCATAAAAACCAACTCCGCAGTACTACTCTACGAGGCGACCTTGACGGTAAGCTTACCAAAGTGCTTCTGGTCCCACATGTACTGATACGCCTCCTTGAGATCCTTCAGCTCAAAGACCTTTTCGTCCACAATGGGGTGGATGTTGTTTGCCTCGATGGCGCGGCACATGTCCTCCATCTGCAGCCTTGAGCCAACCAAGATACCGCGGACAGTGCAGATGTTGTTCAAGCAGTCAAGGAAGGTCGGCTGGTCCTTGCCGCCACCCCCGATGAAACCAATGATGGAGATTACACCATCGATAGCAATGGCCTTGAGAGACTGCGCCATGGTGGTTGGTCCACCGACTTCTACTACATGCTGGACACCAGCGCCACCGGGAGTGAGCTTGGCGGCTTCCTCGCCCCAGTTTGGTGTCTCCTTGTAGTTGATGATGTGGTCTGCGCCGTACTTTTTCAATAGCTCGGCCTTTTGCGCGGAACTGGTTGTAGCAATGACCTTTGCGCCGGCTGCCTTTGCGAACTGCAGCGCAAAGATACTGACACCGCCGGTACCCTGTGTGAGGACGGTGTCACCAGGCTTCAAGGCGCGCGACTCGAGGCCGTAGAGAGCGTTCCAGGCTGTGAGGGCTGCGCAGGACAGGGTCGAGGCTTCGAGCATGTTGAGGTTTTCTGGCGCTTTGACGAGACCTGCTTCGTCGAAGACGGCGTGCTCACGGAGGGTGCCGTCAATGGCGCCGCCCAGACCGGTACCGAGGGACTTTGCGTCGAGAGAGCCGGCAATGTGCCCTTGGTTGAAGAGAGTGACGACCTTGTCTGGGTCACGTTAGCTTTCTGGCTCCATGACGCTACTCTGAGATACATACCTCCGGGCTGGAAGCGTGTGACGTGCTTGCCGACTGCCTCTACGGTACCAGCACCGTCTGAGCCAGGTACGATGTTGTCCTTCATCGGGAAGGGGTATTTGCCCTTGGGGATGATAAGATCACGGTAGTTGAGAGAAGCGGCGTGGACTGTTGAATTGTCAGCATTGTTTCTAGAAACCTGAATATTGGTACATACCCTTGATGAGGACGTCCTTGTCACCCATCTCGGGTACCTTGGCCTGCTCATTGAACTTGAGAGACTCGAAGCCATTCTGTCCTTGGACGGTCCATGCCTTTGTTGTTGCCGGTGCCATGATGGATATATGCAGAATTGATGAAGGGTGTGTAATGAATTGTACAAGGTAGTAGAGATTTCAGATATTTATCATGAATCGAAACCTTCAGAACCGGGCGATCCTTTACGCCGTTCCCCGCCATGACGGTGCCTGCTGTTAAGTACTGCCATGTGGAAGTGGGGTCTCAAAGGTCCGATAGTGACGCAAGAACAAGACGGCTAACTCAATTTCACGTCACAGCTCCAGGTCCCTTGTAGGCTACGGCTATGCTGCGTCTTTAGCGTGGGAAATAAGTGGCGAGTAGGCTGATCATGAACGGCGGAGACCCGAATGTGGTCAGTTCGGCCATGGTGTTGCTTGCTTGCGAACTGCCGCCCTTAGCACGAGGAAAGGTTGAAGACGTCAGGGCTTCAGACCGCTGCCACGCCGGGGATCGCTCGGATAATTCGGGGTCTCTGCAGTTGGAGCTGGGAGGCTGAATCCGGCGAAGGAGGGTACTCGGCAAAGGTGTGTATATTGTACATGCATTTGTAAGCTCCCCGTGTTCGGTAGTGGTGGGTCTTGCGAAGAAACGCGAGGCAGTCGCGTGTCGCGCCCCGCATCACCTTCGATTACTTTCTATGCCGGTGTTCTCAGGCCGACATCTCAAACTAATCGGCATAAGTTGGCCGCCCAGTCTCATGTGCCCTGTTGGCGATGTGTACCTAATTAGTAGGATACGGTACGCAGAGTCTCGCTAATTACACGAAGTTGGTGGTCAGCATGCCCGACATCGGCTTTCAAGCAATTAGCATAGGCATGAGGTTCAGTCGAGGAGCTTGGCAACGGGCACGAGCTCTATCTTTGGACGCGCCAGAAACCTGGAACGAATGATCATGACCATAAACATCGCGCTATGCGTCCTAAAGGCGAGGAGAATCCCCCCTCAGCTAAGGAACATTTTCAGCTTCAGCCACCCGGTCGCAGTAGTGCTTAGTGCGCCAATGGCCTGCCAACGGCCTACCAATGGCTGAGCCGTTGCCCGCACTCCGCTACGCCACATTGTTGTCCACCATGGACACTACAGCTAGACGGCGTCATTCGTCAAGGGGCATGAATAGCTTTGGAAATCATCCTGTGTTATGGAAGCTCTTCTCAGCGTCTTACAAAGGGCGACCCCGGCAGTGACCAATTCGCAATCCCCTCGTCTCGAGAATGCTGTACGAGCGCATCGTCTTGCATGTGCAACGCCTCGCTGGACGCTAGCTTCGCCGTATATACTTTAATAGAAGCACTGCAATAGCCCAGAAACCCCAGACTGTCGCTACCATGGCCTTCCGAGAGCTCCGATCGGCCTATTCGTCGCGAGATGCGTCGCCAGAAACGCGCCCCGAACCCTACGATCCTTTGCGTACAGAGACCGACCCTATCGAGCTTGGGCGCCTGTCCCAGCCTTCGTCAGACGGTAGACATACACCTGGTGCTCGTGGGCGGTCCCCAGATCCCCTGTTGAATACCCCGCAGAAGCGGCTGCGTCCAGGGATACACTTTGGCCTTTCGCAAGACCCCAACCAGTACGCCCACACAAAAGGGCGGAATGCAAGCCCCAGACCTTCTGTACGTTCAGAGCGAGATTCTACGCACACACTGAACTCGTTGTATTACAGCAAGTCGAGAGATGCCGACACACAAGCCTTGGTCGATCGGAGGTCAGGCGAGCTGGCGCAATGGCACATTTACTGGACAACACCGGCACTCGTGGTATCATTGTTCCTGGCGGGTTTCGCGGCAGCCGTGGGACATCACTTGTTCTACCTGCATCTCAACGGACAACCGGCTACAGCGCAGTTGAAAATGGTCAGATATGGCACGGCATTGGCCTTTTTTGTTAAGAGCACGCTCGTGGGAACCGTCATCATGTGTAACCGTCAGCGCATATGGTATACATTCCGTCGGAAAGCAATGACAATCAATGGCATCGATGGGTTATTTTCGGCGACTGAAGATCCAATGCAGTTCTTCCTGAACTGGGAAATGATCAAGAGCGGCAAACTTGCAACATTCATGGCAGCATGCACATGGTAGGTTAGGCAATCTCAGAGGAGTCAATCTTGCTAATTTGTATCAGGTTGATACCGCTTGCCTCTGTCCTCTCTCCGGCCTCGCTTACTTCGGAGCTGAGAACCTTAACTGAGGTCGATACATGCTCCGCAGCCACCCTCAACTTTGCGCAAGAGTCTACCTACGATTTCAGGAGTATGACTTCGTTCTACGAAAAGTCTCTGAATTTCTACAATACAACCGACATAGAGGCGAAGAAAGCGGGATGGTTTGACTACTACGACCAGCCGTCCAAGAACGCGCGTCGCTTGGCCTTCAGCAGCGTGTACTTGCAGAAGCCCCAACCCCGTGAAAACGCCGCAGCAACATTTTGCGGGCCAGGTTGGAATTGCACCTACGCAGTAAACTTCATGGGCCCGGGGTACCAATGCGATGACATTGAGGATGCGGAAAGAGTCAACGCTCCGTTCTCGTTCGACATACTCGCGCCAAAGGGAAATCTCACCTACTTTGCTGACGTGGATGAGGGCGATTACGAACACCAGGACCCGGAAAAGGAGGGACAGTCTTTGGGAGTCATGAAGAGTGAGCCCAGTATATGGATAGGCTACGCGATCAACACATCCAGGCTCTACGATGAGGAGTCGCCTTTCAGGAAGACATGGGAACACGTCCACGAGCCGAAGATGTTCAAATGCGTCATGCACTACACCAACTACACTTTTGAGATGAAGTACAACCCAAGACAAAATGCGACTCGTAAGCAGCGGAACTTTATTCGCCCGGTGATCGATACCACTGTCCAGTGGGATGAAAATGCGGAGACATGGACGGCCTCTCCGGAAAAGAACTTCATCCGGCCCGATGATGACGTCGAAACGTACAAGCTGACCTCTACCTACCACACGCTAGGTGCACTCTTACGCACATTTCTCCGTGGTACAATAGAGAAGAACAACGTTCTCATTACACACACGGATCTCTCTGAAACTCGACTGGTGAATAGCAGCACGGCATATCCGTTGGTGGATCTGAAGGCTGAGATGCAGGATTTCTTTGAAGATATCCTCATCACCTTGCTTAGCGAGCCAAATCTGGTAGCTGCTGAGAGGCAAGACGTGGCGTGCGAAAGGTCGCAGACTATGATGGTCTATGTCTATTACAAGCACTCTCTTTGGATTGGATACGCAATTGTGATCGCGGCAACTTTTGCCTTTATACTCGTCGGCGCGTGGTCACTTCACCAGAACGGAGTGGCGTCAGACGTCATGTTCTCACGGATCATGGCCACGACTCGGAACCCGACGCTGGACCAGCTGAGTGTAGGAGCTTGTCTGGGTGGGGATCCATTCCCCAAGGAGCTAACTAAGACGAAGCTGAGGTTCGGCGTGCTACTGGAAAGCGATAACAGGGAAGGGCCGCTAGGGAAGGTGGAGCATTGCTGTTTTGGTACCGTGGGCGAGACCAAGGAGATTGTCAAAGGCGGCACGTATGCAGGGCTGAAGAGGTGGAGAGACGCTGCCAATGAGAGGGAGCCGCTGCTGTCAGTCAGTAATTAGCCTTGAATCGAATACAATGCGATCAACAGTACCAAAGACTATACTCCCAACACTCGTCTGCATGGGTAGAAATCAAACTTTCCGTTTGTTTATCCGAATACTTCATCTTCGTTCGGGTACCTGTAATTGCTTCCTTGCTCACTCCAGGGCGTAGTCCCTACCGTTCCGATGTTTCGTCCGGGCTCTCCAGGTCTGCCACTCAGTGTACATGAGCGGCACGCCCGCGTCCGCGCTACGAAGGTCTTGGTATTCCTCACAACTATCCGCTAGCATCAACTCTGCGTCCGGCGGTAAGACTTTGCGAAGATCCTTCTGAGTTTTGGAATAGTATATGCGCAGAATGTTTTGATCCAAAGTCAGGTCCTCGTCTGACAGATTCTCCTTCCACCACACACTTTGCATCACGCCCCGGATCTCCACGCTCTGCATCTACAGCCACGATGCACTAATGAGGACTGGCAGTACGTGTTGTAAAAATCATCTCGTTTTGGTATTCACGTCAGAGAACTATTGGATCGAGGGAAAATACGATTCTCTTTCCCATTGGTTAGGGTTTTGTACGAAACGCAGTTTCCGCAACGTATTGCGCATGGAGCCGATGAAAAGACCCCAGGATCTGAACACTTGATCAGCCCGGGAACTGGTTTCATGAAGGCTGTACCGTCCGAAGGTGGCTATGTGCAGAGACGTTAAAGCTGTACAGCGACCATTCAATGGATCCAAAATGCCGTTCATGACTCTGATGCGTGGGACAATCTCGATCTCCGACCGGTGCTCATTGATATAGCTACTAAGATAGCGTAGGTAGGTATGTTTTGGAGGGGTGGGGTGTATCTCGGACCATTGTCTTAGATTGTCTAGCTCGATATGCTGCAGCTGTGATAGTTTAGGGGGAGTGCTAGTGTCGCCCAAAATGCAAGAGACAAATTCTTGTGTCATGCATCCGCTTAGGCCTATGGATTTCGCGACTGGAAAGAGTGATCCGGGTAGAGTGACTTCTCGGTAGGGTCTGAGAAGTTCTCGTTAACTACTGCATCTGAAGTCGACTGTGGCAATTGAATGGAACTACCTCAGCCAGCAGATTTCTACAGTAGTGACCTTGGCCAATTGACCGAAAACTTGCCACAGGGGCTCTGTCATGTTGTTAGCCCAAGCCAACAAGCAATCGTGATTCACGGGATATACTCGCCATCCTCTGAAACGAAGCTCGTCCACTCTTCATCGCCACCGTCTAACCCGCCCAAAACACTCCAATACTCGCTTCTCACGTGCCCTGAACTCTGGCTTCTCTCGCATCGTTTTACAAAAGCAATACTGGGCTCGTAAGTGCGCACATAGTGCGCTTAGGTCAATCTTGCGGTAGAGTTCCGGGAGCTGACTTCCGTTGTTAGGCCACGGTTGGATGAGGTCACAGGCAAGGAGCAAAGGAAGGAAGAGACGTACCAAGCTTCCGTACAGACTGCGGTTCGTTTCGCAGAGGTGCTTCATGTCGATTTGGTGATAGCTGGTCAGGATCGCGAGGAGGATCTCTGTAGGAAGGGAAGTGAGAGTAGGCATCTTGGCGTCCCTTTTTTGGTGAGTGATGAGCGGTGTTGAAAATGCTGGCAGGAGCAAGGCAAGGCAGGGACGATGGGATGAGGGGGCGGCGGTTGTTGGTTCCGGCTACTCAGGCCATGCAGGTATGCGGCGAAGCTGAAACAACAGACCTTTATCGTGAAGCCGTTGAGCTGAAGGGCAAATGTCTCTTCTGAAAGTATAGATGCTGACTTGCTATATCCACTAAAATTCTAAAGCTGCCACCTTTTCCTGCTTTTCTTGTTCAGCCCCCGAAGCACTCTTTTCTTCCACCTCCTCTGTCTTCGGGCCTTTACCCTTCCTGTATACCCTCGCATCCCTGGGGTCAAACCCACCGTTGCCCCAAAGCGCCCACTCAGGCGTCTCGTCACCCACGTAGTCTTCCGGACGCCAGCCAACTACCGTGCCATCTTCTACCCTTGTACCCTCTACTTTTCCCTCGTACAAGTCAAAGAACCGCTCAAAGTCGATCCGCGTAGCCCATTTGTCATTCTTCTTAAAACGCGTTCGGTCAGCCAAAAGAATGCAGCACGAATGAGCATGCTCGGCACCGATTCCGTAGTTCATTCCTCTCCGGTTGAGCTCTTTTTCTAATTCGGTCACAAACTCGGCGACTTCCTCATAGAAGGGCACATTCTGCATGGTAAGGCCGGCTGAGCCAGCGGCTGAAGTGCCACAGTACGTCACGCCCTTTATCTCTACGAAACCCGGCAGAGCGCGCTCAACAAGATCAGCATAACCGCGGACCTCTTCTGCCATGTTGAAGCCTTTTACAAGCGTAAGACGGAAGACGGTGCGTTGCTCGAACCGACGGTTGCGCAGAATATCCAGGCAGGCGCAGAAACGCTCCCAGAAGTCTCGATGCAGGGGTCTATCAATCTTCCGGAGACTGTCTTTGTTGGAGGCGTCGATGGAGACGTAGAGTTGTGTTACTGGGACCAGAGATGCGAGTTGTGCCGGGTGTTGCGCGTTGCATACCAGGAAGGTCGAGATGCGGTTCTTGTGCATAATTTCCAAGAGTTCGTTGATGTGTGGGTAGAAGATGGGTTCGCCAACTAGACTCAGAGCGCAGTGGCGGATGCGCATTGCTTCACTGAACCGCTCAGCCCGCACCCCGGGGACACCCTTCATCATCTTAATCTTCTTGTAGTGCGCCGCCGTGATGCCGTCGAAGATGACATCGGGAGCATCGGTCACCCAGCGCCATGTGGTGCCTACGGGGTTTGTGCCGTGGCGCCAGCAGAAAACGCACTTGTTTGAGCAGGATAGAGACGGGGTAGCTTCCATACATAGATGCGAGGCGATGCCGTAGAAAGAGTACTTGTAGCAGGAGCCGCGACCACGTAGGGCGGACTTGGTCCAACGGCAAATTTTGACGCCAGAGTGCGAACCGATAATGCTGTAGCCCTGCTTTGTGAGCGCGGCATGAGTTGGGGACGTAGTTGGAACCATTTCCTTGGGAGCGGGGGCGGGTTTCGATTTGGGAGCGGATTTCTTGTAGGTTGTGAAGTCGATTGGTATTGGCGCCGAGGAAGAGTCGACCATGGAGCCCAGGTCTTCCACATCGTCGACTCGCGAACTCTGACCGTTTCCTTCCTCTATGTCATTCACATCTTCCTCGTCGCTCTCAGCAGGGTCTCCACTCCCCGGGACACCCTCCCCGAGACCTCTGCCTTCGGCAATTTCGACCAACGCTTCCTGAATACCAACTCTCCACTCTTGTAAGCGTTTCTCAGCATCATCCTTGACATCGCCCATACCCAGTGGATATGCGCGCTTCCTGCCAGTCAACCTCGCCATCCATTTGTCGATTTCCCTAGCCTGGCTGCAAAAGCCCTCCTCTTCTGTCGGCCATCCTTCTTTGTCTCCAAAACCAAACACGGAGTATCCAAGCAATGCACTCAGTGGCGCTGTATCGATTCGAAAGTCGTTGTGCGTTTCTTGTAGACCCTCAATGAAAATGTCCAGGACGGTGTCGATGTTGTAGGTGGGCACGAGGATAATGTAAAAGTGTTTGACGTTTGCGTCAGTCTTGGGCGGGCTTACGAAGTAGTCATCGTGTTCAATGTACGAGATGTCGTGGGTTTGGGGCTCTAGGAATGAAGAAGCCTGGTCGCAGCCGGCCGTCCACTCTGTCATGGTCGTTGCGAATTGCGCAGCATAGCGCTCGGTGGTACCAGAGAGCGACTGGAAGAAGACCAGGGGCTGTATCTTGTCCGTCTTGTGGTCAAACGTAGGAGCTGGTGCCACACTCTTCTTCGGCGTCTTCCTGCCCTTGACTGTCTTGGGCCCTTTTCTCGCCTTTGCGACAACTGCTACTGCACCTGTATCATCCTCGGCATGGTTGTCGACATTGAGGCCCGGTGGGCTGACGGTCGTAGTATATTCCGGAAGCCACTCCGGTTTGAGCTCGACAGTCTGCTTCTCAACAGGCGACAAGGGCGCGGGAGATGCGGATAGCTTCTCTCTCCTGTCGCGCGAGTAAATTGCGAGGCGCGCAACTGTCGCTACTACCAGCGCAGCTAACAAGAGGGGAAGCCGGTGGTCATGCCAGAAAAGGACCAACTCTGTATCAGGGTCAGCAATGCATAGCAAGCCCAGTGATAAGCCACTCACCAGCGGGCAGCTGTCCCAATAAGTCAAGCAAAGCCATGGCGCTGTCGTGCACTCACATGGCGATGGGCTCGAACTTTTGGCCGCTCGCGTGGGGTCAATTAGCGGGGTTAAACGGCCACCGTTTCATTGGCCGACTTGAACTGCAGGAGCAGACTGGCTCCTACACTGACATTTTACATAGCACTGGCATCACCACTCCTTATGCGAGGCACATCAATATACTTTGAACTGGCTTTATTGTTCTTCTATCTAGCATTGCATTCGTAAAATCATAATCCTCATACATGTAGAGCTTGGACGAGCAACAATTATAGCGCCGCCCACTCAACAGAAAAGGCCCTCACGGGATCCTTCTCCTTCGCATCTACCTCAGGATCCTCACCACCGATCATGTACGCCTTCTTCGTTCCCGTACCAAGACGTCCACCGCCGACGACATCCAGAAGCTCAAACTTCTGGTCCCAGCCCAAACCCGTCGCAGCGAAGTGACTATGGTATCGGAGGGGATCGCCAGGGTAGACGTTGTAGTGACAACCAAATCGCAGTCCAGGCATGTGATAGTAGCCTTTAGAGTGCAAGTAGCGGAACAGTGGGTAGCTGTCTGGCACCTTTGGTGGAGGGGCAGCCCTCTCTTTCGCAGGTGCTGCACGAGGTGGGTATGAAGTTGTAGGCGTGACGTAGTGCTTTTGGGCCGCGACGCCTTTGGCTGCGCTGGTCTTGGTCGAAGGTAGAGGAGCTGCTGGAGGTGCTGCGTCGAAGAGGGACTCCTCGACGGGAGCAAGAGGCGCAGCAGTAGGAGCAGGGGCGGGGGCAGGAGAGTCAATCTTAGGTGGCTTGACTTGCACCCAAGAATCCGAAAAACTCGAGCCCTTCATGATGAAGCCCAGACCAGAGCTACCAGTGTCAGAACTATCAGCGTCAGAGCTCGCGACACTAGGACTGAGACTGGAGTCGACGTTGGTTGCCTTGACGGGCGTCCACGAGTCTGAGAAGCTGGATCCTTTCATGATGAAGCCGAGGCCAGAGCCATTCGCATGAGGCGTTTGGTCCGATGTCGACCTCGCGGTAAGACTACCTGGATCCGTCTTCAACCCCTTCTCACGCAGGGCCCTTTCCTTCCTCCTCTCCGCCATCTCCGTCTGCTCCCGAGTGACCTCCTCTCCTCTCTGGTCCATCTCTGCCATGTACTTCATCCTCTCCTCTCTGCTCATCTCCGCAAAGCGTTCTTGATGTGCCTGCGCATCATCCACGATATACGCAGCGCCTTTATCGACGAGTACCCGAGCCTCTTCCGGCATGAGTTCCAGCGGGACGCCCAGAAAAACGTTCTGTTGGCTGAGATTCGGGATCGTGCCCACCAGGAGCCCGCAGATGTTGTGCGCGCGACGGCAGTGCGCAATGACGTCCACATCGAAGAGGAGGTAACGGCCGCCGACGAGAGAGATGGGGAATGGTTCCTTGATAGGGTTGGGGGCTGGCGCTGGCGCCATTGTGTGATCTGAAGCAGACGGATGTTAGCTTGATATATGCCAATGTAGCGGTGAGATGGGCCGAGTTGTTGAGTTGGCTAGAGTATCAGAGTGTGAATACAATATTGGATCACCATGACCCCATCTAGTGGGGTTCAGGGGATTGACAGATTATTGGGTGTTCATCATATAGGCTGCGGGACGAGGGGAAGAATTTGCTTTACCTTTCACTTGTGTGGTTTCATCGTGGAAGACCTGAGGAGGAAGAAAGAGTTAAAGGTAAAGCTCGACTTTTCACCAGCTTCGCTTAGCTAGCGCGACCAGGGCAAGGCTCCTCCGAGGTCCCCGCAGCATTGGACGCGACCGACGAGCGCAACCTGGACAAACACACACTGTCAACATGGCACCGCCCTATTTTCCCGCCTCTACCAACGGCCAGGAAGCTGCGCCGCCAAAGACATACTATGAGCAGCAGCGCGAGATGCTGGTCACAGAAATTGCCCAAGTGCGTTGCCTCCTGCGACATCCTCACCGACATTGCAGCCCTCGTGCCGCCATGGTACTAGTCCCGCATGCTGACGGGAGGCGCAGAGTCTAGAGGTCGTTTTACAAAACATCAACAAACTCAACCGCTCGCTCGAAGAAGTCACGTCTGTCGGCAACGAGTTCGCGCCCGTCGAGTCGTTGTGGAGCCACTTTGAGAACGTCATGGCCAAGGATCCGAGTGAGGCGCATGAAGGCACCCAAGAAGGGACCACTGAACACGAAGGCGAGACCGAAGTGCCCGAGGAGAGGAAATAATGTAATGATATCCAGAGACTCACGATTCGTAACATGATGGAACTTTTTTTTAAAAAATAAAATAAAAAAAAAGCGCTTCATTTACTTCTGGGGCGCAGCCAACGCGAGAACCCACGCTCGCTATGCGCACATACTAAATACCGAATACAGATGCTACAGGAAAGGAAAATGCTGCTATGGGCTGGGGTACTCGCTATGCCCCTTGTCATGCCAAAGAAAACCAGAAAACGCCCAAACCATGTACACGCCAGGACAGTGATGGAGGTGAGCCGCGTGTGGTCATTAAACATCTTGATCGTGTCGTCCAGCGTCGTGATACTCGATTTGCTCTCCTCTCTCAATAGACGGCGACAATTGGGCTTACAAGACCTTGCAGCCGCTGCGCTTCTTCTTCTTGCCAACACCAGCAGGGAACGGCGACGATGCGTTCCCTCTTGATGTCGACGTGGCTGTGCCGACGCGACGCTCTTCCTGCTCCTTGTGCTCCTCGCCCACGGCCATGGTGACGGCCATGTCGAAAATTTCCTCGACACCGTCTTGCTCTTTACTGCTGCACTCCATGTAGGCGGCGCCCATCTTCTTGGCGACGGCACGACCTTGCTCCGAGGTGACGGGCGTCAGGCCTTGTGTTTTGAGTAGCTCGATGCAGTTCTTCTTGTTGCGCAGATCCGACTTGAGACCAAGAAGCATAAGCGGTGTGGTTGGGCAGAAGTGGAGGACCTCGGGGTACCACTGGGGTGTGTTAGTGCAAGCACGGTGGATCCCGGTTCGTCGAGCTTACCTTGTCCATGACGTTCTCCAGGGAGTTGGGGCAGTCAATGGCGAAACACACAAAGATGACGTCGGTCTCCGGGTAGGAGAGCGGGCGCAGGCGGTCGTATTCCTCTTGGCCGGCGGTATCCCACAGGGCGAGCTCGACCATCTTTCCTGTTGGCGGATGGGGCGTGTGGGTGATGTAGTTCTCGAAGACGGTGGGTACATATTTCTGGGCGCATGTTAGCCTCGAGGTTGTCATGGGATATGGGGGCGCCGTCCTACCTCTGGGAAGTTGCCGGAGCTGTAGCTGATCAGCAAACATGTCTTGCCGCATCCACCGTCACCGACGACGACCAGCTTCTTGGAGTATGCTGGCGGCTCGGTGATGGCTGTGTCGCGCGTGTTGGTGGTGCCATAGGAGCTGACGGTGCCGTTGCTGTTGCGCTCGCTGGGGGTCCGGGCGTGCTTCCGCACAGGTGTGATGTTAGAGGAGACGGGCGACTTTGTGCTCTGCTTGCGCCGGAGGTAGTCGTAGTTTTGCGAAGGTGCGGTGGCCATAATGGGGTATTGGGGCGTGGTGGAGGCGGGAGTCGCGGGGGGTGTCTTTGTGTGTCTGCGTGTCTGCGCGTGCGTGTGCGTCTCGGCGTGTGTGTCTCGGCGTTTCACGCAAGTGAACAAAGGCTATCAATATGGAGAGCGAGGTTGGTGTCGGAGTTTGTGTGGGGAGCGAGTGGTCGAGGCTTAAGAGCGGCACATGTTGATTGTTGCGGTCCTTGGTCGCATATGGCAACCACGCTACCCATCTCTCCAGCGGCTCGCTAAGCTAGCGCCGACGGCCGCCGGCCCAAGCACGCCTGTCCTGGTCTATCGATCGAGCGATGCGGGCGACGGGCGACGACGCACAGCCTCATCCCACCCATTGCGCCTATCCAGCATCCGTCCCAGCTCGTCCCTGGACATGCACGATCGAGTCACTCGCCCGCCTCCTTTCTGCGATTGCTGCGACCGCCGCCATGTGTCGGCCACATGATGCCCAAGAAGCCAGGCTGGACGCTGGGAATAAGGGCCACGACCACTACGCCCAGCGGCTGCCCAAATGGCGGAATGCGCTGCGCAATCGCCTCATCCCCATTGTGCGCTGGGAAACTCCATGGCTCGCCCTCATGCAGGACAAGGTGCGCTCGCCCGCCCTCGACTCTTACTTTGCCTACACTGCCAACCTCGGCACCCATACCTTCTTCATGGTCTTCTTGCCCATCCAGTTCTGGTGCGGCTACACCAGCATTGGCCGAGCGTATGTCGGGAGCTGTCATTCACCATGGTGCCATGTCTGACGTACATAGGACCGTCTTCATGCTCGCCGCCGGCGTCTACGGCACTGGCTTCTTGAAGGACATGCTCTGCTTGCCTAGGCCGCTGTCGCCGCCGCTCGCTCGTATATCCATGTCTGGCTCTGCTGCCCTTGAATACGGCTTCCCCTCGTCGCACTCGGCCAACGCCGTCTCCGTAGCCTTCTATGCCATCTACACACTGCGCCAATCCGCCACAGAGGACAATTCGTCCTTCAACGCCGGTCTGCAGGCGCTGTTTTACTTTTACGCACTGTCCATCATTGCCGGCCGCTTGTATTGTGGTATGCACGGCTTCCTCGACGTTCTAGTCGGAAGCATAATGGGCGCGCTCATTACAGCATTCCAGCTAGTGTGCGGCGACTGGATGGATTCGTTCGTCTTCAGCGGCAGCTGCATGGATATCGTCATTGCCACCTTGGTAGTCTGTGTTCTGGTGCGCATCCATCCTGAGCCGGCCGACGATTGTCCCTGCTACGACGACAGCGTGTCGTTCTCTGGCGTTGTCATAGGGATTAATCTCGGCGCCTGGCACTATGCCCAGACAGGCTACGCCCTGGAAGATGCCTATCCATCTTCTGTGCCCTTCGACCTGCACGAGATGGGCTTCTTGAAAGCGGCCATTCGCATTTTGCTCGGCGTCGTCGTCATCTTCGTCTGGAGAGCCACCATGAAGCCTGCCCTGTTCACCATCCTGCCGCCCATTTTCCGTCTCCTTGAGCAGGCCCGCTGGAACATGCCTCGTGCTTTTTTCTTGAATGCTTCCAAGTACAGCTCGATTAAGCCGTTTGCCGACGACGACAACGTCATTCCACCTGCGTCTGAGCTGCCACATATGCTGAAGAACCTCGCGCATCCACGTAAGCGATCCGTGTCAGTCGGTCCACAATCAGCCGCGGATGCATACGAGACGCTCGCCTATCGCAATCGGAGGCGGCGGGAAAGTGTAAATTCCTTGGATGGTGCTGTTCCCGAAGACTCGGCCTGGGCACCAAGCCCAGCAGTCATCGACACGCCCACCGTGGAGAAGAGCGATCCAATCATCGGTGCAGGCCTTTTGCCAACTCCAATGGCATCACGCGTGCACTCATACGAGCAGATGATGGGCACTGGTAAGGTGCAGTTGCAGGAGAAGAGCTCCTCGACGCCACCTGAGAGTGACACAGACGTCGCAGGCGATGTCTATAAGTTCAACCAAGGCTCCACCGAGGAGGAGAACGAGAAGCGTGAGATTTTTATGAAGCTGACGAAGCCACGAGTTCGCTACGATGTCGAGGTCGTAACCAAGCTGATTGTCTATACCGGTATGTGTGACATGATGGTGCAATGTATGTGCTCGCTAACGTGGACCAGGCATTGCATACATAGCTGTAGCCGGAAACCCTATATTTTTCGAGTTCCTGGGCTTGGGTATGGGCAACCAGACGTAGCCCAATCAGCCCTGTGTCGTACATTCTCCTTCTTTCGCTGTATATATATATATCAGTATGGGCTGCTCCTTGATGGACATATAATGAAAGTACATGTAAATCTTAACGGTTTTCAGATGTGCTTGTCATTTTTACCTATGCGATCCCCTCTGAGCGATGCCAAGTCTTCGGTTTCACCTTTTCTCCAGGGACTGCGATAATCCAGAGTAGTGTCCATGTTAGCACTGGCTCCTTGGCGGATGGGTGCCTCCCAGCTCCCATACATTAACGGGGTGCAGGCTTACGCCTATCGTACCCCAATGCCATTTGAAACATACCGAAAGACAAACTCTGTCATGAATGGAGGTGATCGAATCCCATGCCTACATTCCACCGCTCATACTCCCCTGACTACCCTCCCTTCGCGGCGCACCCTCCATGCCGTCAACAACGCTTCCTCGCTTTCCCATGCTGAACATGCTACCCTCACTGCCCTGCCTCCTCCCAGCTATCCCGCTACTCCCTACAAACGTGCTACTTAACGTCCATCCGCCTGTCGCAGGACTGGCATCTCTAATGCTAATCGCCGGCGGTAATCCCAGACTAGGTATCTTGTCATCCCCCACAGGCAAGATGCGTGGCGAAGGCGAGGGCGCGTGTCGCAGGGCTTCGGCGTAGAAGAGGGATAGGAGGGAGGCGTTTGAGCAGAATGCTTCAACTTCGTCCTTGACCTGCTCTGGGCTCTGCGCGGCGGCTGCTGCGAGGAACGGCGTGGTCGCCGCAGAGGACCTTTCGTGGTTTGAGAGCGCGGTATGCAGCAGGCTGGCGTCCTGGACTGGTCGAGCTAGAGGGCTGGCAAAGGGGCTGCGGTGCGGATTGCCGCGCTCTACCGCTGGCGTAGAAGGCATGCGACTGCTTTGGCTGCCGTCTGTGGTCGCCTTCTTGTGCTCGTAGGGATCGACATGGCGGATTCTGCCGTTGTCCTTGGCGCGGTTGTGCGCAAGGCGGTTTGCTAGCAACAAGAAGTTTCCGTCGTCGGTGATCTGAGCCAGCAGTCCACCACTGCGATGAATGAACTGTGTGTACTTGTAGTCAGGGCTGCCCCAGGAATATGTCACCTCCACGTCAGGCGGATACGCGCTGGCAGCTTCCATGTCGAGGACAAAGTTCAACTTCCGCAACAGAGCCTTGTGGTATGCGAACTTGTCCGTCCTGGGATATTGCGGAGAAAAGCTTGTCGAGTCCCACATATTCTCCGGCTGGACTTGAGGAGGCTGCAGCGCGAGCTTCACTGTATATGGGGATCTGAAGGGGTGGTGGTCGACGATATCTGCTACTTCGGCGATGGGCACCTCCACCAGCTTCAGGCCGTACTTTTCCACACTTGTCGCCCAAGTGACAACGGCGTCTTCAATCAGCTTGGCTGTGACGTTCATCCAATCGATGCGAATGTGGTAGCAGTTGTCCGGATTATGCAGTCGATCGTAGTGTAGTGAGATGATTTCAGGCCGATACGAGCGCTTCCTGGGATCCACGTCGTAGCGCATGACGCGGGACATGACAACGTGTCGCTTTGGAGCTTCGGCGCGTGTTGGCGTCTTTTCGCCCTCTTTGATAGGGTCAGAGTTCGTAGAAGAGGAATCGCCCGTACTGGGTCGTGTCCTGGCGCCTTTCGAGGCCAAAGGAGATGTCCGAGGCACTTCTGATAGTGGCGTAGAAGGGACCGACTTGTCCGTCTTGCGCATCCCAAACCATCCTATCCGCGATTCACTTCGAGGCGCTCTGTACTCTGCTGCAATCTGGAAGAAGAAATTGCCGTCGCGGAATTGATGACGCCTCTGCACATGCTGGAAGAGGCCCTTGTTCATGAGCTCATTCCCAAAGTCGACCGCTTCATCTCTGGTTTCGATGTCTTTGAAATTGGTGAGGAGCCAGTTGGTGAGATCAAAGCCCAGAAAACAATTGTAGTGCAGTTTCAAGTGCCATCGACGGTCGAGCATTTGAATGCCCTTTTCGCCTTGTAAATCTTCCGCGAGTTTCTTAATGTCAATGTTCGATGTATGGTACTTCTCCGCGTCAGAAAAGATGGAGGTCTGGAATTCGCTATCAGCATCGTTGAGTAATGCGTGATCTGGACCAGCCGCGACGACCGCCGAAGGGTCACGGGTGTGATACTCAATCGCGAGAGGATTTGGGTCCTTTTGTTTCGAAGTAGAGGTGGGTTGGAAATAACGTTCTTCTGGGGATATAAAGCGGAACTTTTGCCAGAGCTGCGTGAGTTTCCGGATGCCTTCTAATCGGATCTCCTCTTCCGAGTCATCTGATGGCGCAGGCATTGGTCTCCGGTGTACGGCGGGTATCTCGACGGGAACCAAAACGAAGCGAGCTCTCCAGAAGCGCAGTACTTCAGAAAATTCGTCGTGATAGCCGGCCAAGAATGTGTCGATGATGTTCCAATTATACTCCCTCCGTGGCGGGCGCAGTATAATGTCACGAGAATCGTAGGTGTCCTCGAAAGCAGTGCGAATGTAGGGCCTGTACATAAACGGTGTGTCAATGCCGGCAGATGATTCCAAAGCTGTGGTAGGTTTCCGATTGTAGCGTCTTACTTCAACCTCCCCACCGGCTACACACACCAGCTGATGGATGTTGTTTCCAACACTCATAAAGACCGTATCTCCATCGCTAGACATGTACTCAGGAGCTAGTATGCTAGCCAATGTCTTCTCCTGTCGCCCCGAGAACTCTGCTACGGAGGAGCCGACGATGATTTGGAAACCATGAGAGAGGCGGAAAGCAATGAGTTCTTTGATGAGGGACTCCCTGCTTTTAGGGGCCTCCAACATGTCGTCGTCTTCATTCTGCGTGATCTTGTATGGGCTCTCGTTGTACTCCGACGCTACCTGGTCGACGGACGGGAACCATTCATGAGTCAATGGAACGGCGGCAGGTGAGCATAGCGACCTCCACTTCACAGTCCCCGTTCTCAAGGTTCTAGGGAAAACGTGGTGCCAGCGTCGGTATTGGTTCTTGGCATTGATGCTATTCTTCTTCGGGTTGCATGGGTTGACCAGGACTGCCCAAGGGGCGATTGCGCTTGTCGGCGAGAGAGTTCTGGGGGCTTCTCTAGGACCTCCGCTAGAGGACAGATCTGGTTTGGGCCCTACGTGCTCTCCTGTTCCGCGCGCTCCTGCAAGCAGAAATGTTGATCCAGGGTCTCGGACGACTGATCCAGGTTGGGAAGGGATGGAGGTTTTGCCGGGTCGCATACCTCTGACAGTCTCAATCGAGCGGCTTGCACGATCGGAAGCAAGTGACTCGGCTGAGGCTGGACCCGCACGCGATGCTTGTTTGATCGCAATCGGCTGCGATACTTTTTCCGTGGAAGTTTGACGGGTACTCGCTAATCTCTCGGCGATGGCACCCTTTTGGTTCTTCTCCACAGTCAACATGGCAGGTTTTACCTTGCCCTGGCTTATGTCGATAGTTGCGTCTCCAAGGGTTGGTTTGACCGGTGCTGCCTTTCCGCCAAAGCTCATCTGCCTGAGAAACCAGTTGGAGGGTCTGCTCTTTAGGTCGGGCTTCGCTGAAGCTGTAGTTGCCGCGGCGGTAAGAGGGAGAAGACCAGTTCTTCTTGGAGGAGAATGTGTCCGGCTGGGGGCTGGAGAATGTTTTGGAGTGAGCTGCGTGGACATGCGGTGTTTGAGAGAATCTCCCGAATCGCCCCTCTTATGCAGTGATGGACGATCCAAATTCGGAGTACTTCTTGTCAAGTTCTTTTGCCGTTGCAGGACATCAGCCCGTGGAGCGCCCTCGCCTTTGTAATGGGACATGCGATAGGCACTACTACGTGGAGAGTGGCTCTCTATCTCTTTCGACCTTTCGCGCATAAGCTGCGGGAAGTTTGTTTCTGGCGGTGGTCGCGCTGATTTCGCAATCGACGGGCCCATGCTGCGGTACGAAGTGGACAGTTGGGAGCTCCTCGATAGGTCAGGAGAGCCGCTGGAAAACTGATCACTCAGCCTGCTTTGGTGAATCTGAAGCTGGCCTGACGTAGAGCGTGTTTCCATGAGCGGAGAAAAGACACTATTGTCGTACGCCTCCATCCAGTTCTTTTGCGCAGCCCTGCCTTCATCTAGCTGGTCGTTGCTGTACTCCCTGTCGCCTCTTGAAGAGTATGATCCTGCACCAGTAGTGGGCTTGGCCATAGGAGCCTTTTGCGGGCTATCCTCGTCTTGGTCGAACAACTCGCGCAGGTGGTGTGGGTACATTGGGTCCTCTTCCAAGTATGGAATGGCGATATCTCCCAGCTCATTCTCCATGACACCCATCATCTGCAGCTCGTAAAGCCGACACCTCAAGGAGAAGATGCGACCCTTTTTGCGTGACTTCTTCACAATTTTGTCGGCCTTTCGTGGTTTTGTGAGTTCCAAAATCTCTTCAGATGTCCCGGACCAGAAAGAAACATCCACCCAGTAAGGCATCGCAAATCTCCAATCATCTGATGAGTCTGTGGGATCGTCTGCTGGAATGTTTTGCACGGTAGATGCACGTGACATCGAGCCAAAGTTGGGCTGGCTTTGACGTGGCGTTTTATCATCTTCAGTCCGAGAGATCCCTATTGGAGCATGTTGCTTGGCTTGTTCAGCCTTCACATCCGAAACCGAACGAGGGGTCCGATATTTGAACAGCGGTACGGAATGGAGGGGCATCGGCGATAGGCACACTAAATCGATGCCAATGCCTGACCCGATGAGCGTGTCCGTAGTCAATTTGAGCATGTTGTAATCGACTTCAAAAACACCCGTTCCAGGTGTGACAACGATGACGGATATGCCCGTTCGGACGAGGTCGCGATCAATGTAGTCTTTGGCGAATTGAGCTGCAGCGAGGTTGATGGCTTCGAGGATGTTGCCTTGGCTTGCAGAAGAAGGCCTTCCAGCAACGACAACGTCATTCATTGGGCCATCTGATCCTGCATCTTCTTTGTTGCCCCATTGCTTTACTGGCTTTCGGACAAGAGACACCTCTCGAAGAAACATCCTGAACTCCTTCTTGAGCTGATAGAGGATGTTAATCCAATCACCACTTGCCATGTCGCTCACAACAACTCGATAGTAGTCTCGGAAAGTACCCGAATGCGAGTCGAAATGGGTATCACTTGTCGTCCCCTCTGGACGATCGGCTACCGGCTCTCCGTCATATTGCATTCGAGTAAAGAGAATGATGGTTACTAGGTGCCGCGCATTGATCCTCAACCATCTCTTGAACAAATCTGGGAGGAAGCCGCTGACGACTTTGTTGAACATGATCTCCCCCGCACCTTCTGTGTCAAAATCCCACATCTCCCTAGACATCTGGATGAACAGGGTGTATCGTGCCGACTCGCTGCGGAAGATGGGTTTCGACTTGGGTGAAAAGTAGCCCGAGTGGACGGATTGGCCGTTGATGTAAATGTGTTTGATAGTCGCTTTGATACTACCCATGAACAGCAACCTCTGGCCGCGATAGACGGTACGCTTGCTGAGTTCAGAGATTGCCATGCGCCACATATCTGCACGCGCAAGATATTCGTCTCGAAACACAATCTCGACATGATGGGCTTCGTGCATGTCTTCGTCAGCCTCTGTGACTACGACTTGCATCCGGTTGCGGAACCCGAATACCTTAGCAATGCGTTCAGATATGGATACCTTGGCTTAGTTAGTGGGGACCATAACCAGTCTCGAACATGACTTACCTGTAGATTCGTGTATTTTGACTTCAAATCTGCGGGAAGTGGTTTTGGGACGAAAACATAGGCCTTTTCTGCGTCGATGTCGCGTCCGCCGGGGATAGTGGAGCCATTCTCGTCGATGGTGATCGTGTTGGAATCCCGGCGATGTCGCTTCTGATGCCCATCGACGTCATCTCTAAGGGAGGCATCCGATTTAGGCTTTGCCGCATCATGTCGCGCGCTCTTCGGTCCCGCTTGGAAGTCGCGGACGGCGTTGTCCGCATGTATGGCCACTATCTGAAGCAGGGAGGCAGCACCAGTCGGGAGCTCAGGGAACTTGTCGCTATTGAAAATAATTTCATCTCTTGAAAAGTTATCATCGTGGGTCCACAGATTGCACACCTTCTGCACCCGGGCCTGCTGCGAATTTGGAGTCGGTTTCGACATATTCCTTGTTAACGTTGTCGAGGCGGGTTCCGACTTCAGGCAGGCTTGGACATCTCCATGTCGCTAATTCGTGCAGGACAACCACGCGACGCGTCACTACTCTAGATGAGCATGCAACAGGTAGTTATTGGGATGCAATTCTGATATCTCCAGTGACTGCGACAGCTGAGCAGGCAGCTGTAGACGTTGTGATGGTTACGTCGCGTTGTAGAATGCAGACGGCTTGCAGGGTACCGGGGCTGCCAAGACGCCGTTGTCAAGTTATGTAATCAGCAATGAAACCTCACACACTGACTCCACGGATACCTCGCATCAACCCGCTTCGAGCACTTTCGTTTAACCAAAAGTTTCATCAATAAAAGATCTCTAATGACACCGCGTCGTCAGGAAGCCGAGCAAGCCCCTGACAGCACCAAATGTTGCACTGGTCTGCACACTACTACGACTGCAGTTATTTCCTATGGCGGATGAATGAATGGCACTCAGAAAATAACACTGGATATTATGAGCCGTTCACATTCAGCGCATATCAGTGTAATAATAAAGCTCTCTTGTCAAGGCCGTAGGGGTACTACGGTTGCTAACAAAAGTCGCGACGCATAAGAAAATTGCTACGACAATACTTAATTCCTTAGTCGTACATCACTCAATCCCCCCGCTGTTTGTCAACACTATTCGTCTATGCTGTCGGCAAAGTTATACTGGTCTCCAGGGGTGCCATATCCTACACATCGTAGAAAAGGTTCTTTCACTCCACCGACGCCCTCTGAACCCCTGTCGAGAACCGAAAAGGTTGAGCGCCGAGAGTCATCATCTGCGGTACCTTTCACTACTTTGGGGAAACAAGCGCTGTGATTGGGATATCAAGGGGGGGCGGGTGTTTGCCTAGCGCACGGGCGAGCAAACGCGACCGATTCTGCAATTCGCCGCCGCCCTTACCTTTATATAAAGCTTTCTGCCCTCACCCCGCCTCTGCCCGTACCTTCGCCCCCACCATTTCTCTTGCCTTACCTTCTAGATTTTCTGTGATTGCGAAACTTCCCAGTCCAATCTCCCGGTGGTTAGCCCATGAGTTAACTTGCCGGCATTCGACTCCTGAGTCAACTCGCCTATAATCGGCTCCTGAAGCAACTCGTAGTAGCCAACACCAACTTAACTCGCTGGTAGCTAGCTCCTCATTTAAGTACCATCCTTCAACGAGCTGCAGCGTCAACGGCTACCTCTGCCCGTCCCTCTACTGCCCTTTCACTCAGGTCCCATATGGGTCCACCTCCGGTTACGGCAACCTCAGCTATGTTTGCCCGTCCTACCTCAGATTTCTCTACCCTTCCGATTCACTCAGGGGCCAGCGCAAGCACTGGGCCAGCTCCGCCCCCTGGAGGTCGACCGTCTGCAGCCCAGCCCTCGACATTTCTGGCCTCTCAACCCCCTATGATCATGTCGCCACCCAAAATAGTGGTAGACGACGCAGGTTTTGAGGAGCCTCTGGATGCTCGTGAGGAGAGGGCTCAGGATATGATGGGCCACGACCGCTACAGCCGGCTTGCGCAGAGCCTGGACGAGACTGGTTGGCTGCCGCTGACACGTGCCGCGTTCGAGGACGAGAAGCTTACCAAGAACAGCTTCGTCAAGGATTGCACGGATGAGACCTGGAAGTATCTAGCGGACGAAGTCTTGAGTACAGTTGGGCCAGCAATCCTCAAAGCAATTTGCTACAGGAGCGTTAGGTAACTTTGCCAGGTCAATCCTCAAATGGAGAAGATTATTAGGGCATACGAAAGCCGTAATGATGAGCAGGCCACCATCTACTTGCGACAAATGACCATCGGTATGAGGGAGGAATCCTTGACTGTTCAACAGGCCAAAGATCTAGCCCTGGTCGCTGAGCAGTATGTAAATCAAATTCCGGAGGGCAATGAACAGGCATACATCATCGACAAGGCTGAGCTCCACGGTGACTGGCATCGACGATACAGCAACAAGGGACGACGACACTTCATCGAAGATAGGAAGGAAGCTATCGATGCGGGAAAGAGGCGAACTTTGTTGGGATTCGCTTGAGCCCTTGAGCGACTTGCTACTCGTGCCGAAGAAGCCAAACACAGTCATATCCCCTTCCTATAGTATGTGGGTTACGCGATCAAAGGTAGCCAGCGCAAGAAGCAGTGCGACTCTCTCTCTCCGGCACGAGTTGGCTGTTCAAGTTCACCAAGTACACTCTGGAGAGCTGGAAGAAGCCGCTTCAAGTATCTATGCACAACTTCACCCTGTGCCTGATCACCGAAGAGCCAGTTGTACCCGTCGCTGAAATGCTCTTCACTCGCCTTGCCCGCGCATACTACTTTGCCGGTGGTTTCAGTATCGTTCAGGCAGTCGCAAGCATGTCCAGCTTGCGCCTGACTAAACTCACCAATGCAGAGAAGTTACAGAAATGGAACGACAATACCATTTACGCCGCCAGCAATACCAACTACCAGGAGATACAAGCGGATGAAATAAGGTGTTGCAAGGTTTTCCAGAAGAGTGAGTATCAGGCCAGAGTGCGCAGCAAGCAAGACAAGATTGCTAAGTTCAACGCGGGGATCAACACCATGCGTTCCAAGGCGGAGAAACTGCGAGCTCGGGCCGATCTCGATCTCTGGCAGAGGGAATATCCTAAGCAATACGAGGAGTTGCTGACGCTCGAGAAGTACGTGGCAGATGCGACAGTTCTGATGAATTTGTAGTCGTGGGTCATCTCATTCAGGATGTGGATGGCTGCGACTTGACGCTCGTTTATCGACACGGCGGGGCATTGGAACTAAAAGCTCAAGCAGAAACGTCTATGTAGCCGTATATCGGTACTAGGTCCAATGAGATTATGATGGCTACATTTCTTGAAGTGGCCCTGGTTGATTGCCCTACAAATCCTTGATCCTCTCCCTCATCCCCCCCAAGTCCTCACCCTCAACAGCATCCTGCCCCTCCTTGACATACTTGTCCAACGCCGTCGCAATCTCCTCCTGCCCATCAACAAAATCAATCCATCCCCTCACGCCCTCTTTCTCCAGCACCTTCGCTGTGACTTCCGCAACCGTCGCGCGGCTTGTCTTCTCACTGGCTCCAATCTTTCCCATCTTCACCTTGCCCGCCGGCTCTTCCGTCAACGTACCCGGCCGCAAGCTGATTCCGCAGAAGCGCTCATTAGCCGGCACGCCCTCCTTCTCCTCCCTGGATACCCGGTCATTGGAAAGCACGGTAAGGACCTCGTCAGCCGCGACCTTGGCTTTGAAGTAGTTTGGCAGGATCTCGTTATTGACCTTTTGCGCAGAGGCCCAGTCTTCGTCATTCCACCAGGGTGCCCGGCCACGACGCGAGGAGAGGTACGACACTGTGAGGAACTTTTTGACGGAAGGGGTGTTGATGCTGGCCTTTGTAAAGGCAATGGCCGCATCGCGGTCGACTGCAAAGGTCATCTCCGCTCCGCCCTTGCCTCCAGCACCTGTATTCGAGTTAGTCTGTTATCATTCAAGACTGTAGTCTCGCATCTTCGTCAGTTTTGCAAACATACCAGCACTCCAGACAACCCAATCAGGCTTGACCTGATCCAGAATCCCCTTTGCATCTTTCTCACTCTTCACATCCGCAACACTGCTGACAAGCACACTCAACTTGCCCGGCTGGCCTTGTCCAAGCTTTTCAATCGTGGGCTGCTGCGACGCAGTGCGTATCATGCTCGTTACGTTCCATGACTTTGCTAAAAGTAGAGGCGTGAGGAGCTGTGCTACCTTGCCGTGACCGCCGATGAGGAGGATGTTGTGTGCCATTGTGTGAGAGTAAAGTCGATTGGATGAGCTGAGAAAGATGAGTAAATCTGAACAATCCAAGCTGGTTGCTTTATGTTGAATTACACTGTCATGTAGCCGTCTCACGGCTATCCTTCCTCGGTCGATTTCTAAGATGACGTCGTTAGCGCTGCATGTCCCGAGTATACGCCGACACACCCTACGCATTGCGTGATCCACCACCGCTTACATGTCACGTGGGGAGCCGATCAAGACACATGCCAAATTTGTTTGACTGAATTTCTTATTTATAGGCACTATGGGATACCAGATAATGTTGTTGGTGCCGGCTGATTACGCTCGGAGAAAGGAACAAAAACACCACCGTATTGGTATGCTTCTATCGGCGGGCAAAGGAAAAAAGTCTTGAAGTAATACAACGAGCGATACAAGAACCACCAAGCGCCAGGAAACAGGGGCATGGGTATTTACAAATGCTTAATCCCCTATTTCGGGAACTCCTGTGACGCCGTGGAATGCATGAAATGTACATTGCTTTGAAACAGACTGGAAGAAAACCCGAGCCTCCAAACATTAAGAAAACCATACAAGGGGAGTGTCTAGGGCGTAGGAAAAAGATGGACCTTATGTGCCAGGGCCGGTGGGCTTATGGTGGTCACCAGAGTGCCCTGAGAAAGGCCCTACATTGAAATCGGGCGTTGTCTCCATGTTTTGACTTGGGGGACCGCGGTACGAGCTCGCATCGGGAGCGAGAATGGGATCAGTGGACTTCGTGTCAGGGTGGACTTCAATACCGTCCTGACTTTCGAGATCCTGCTTGGTGGCATTGCGGCCGAACTTGATAGAGTCGTTGTCGCCGTTGCCACGGTCGATCGGAGACCATCCAGCAACACTGCCTGCAACGATACCAGCCATGACTGTGGCTGGACCAAAGGCGGAGTTGGATCGGGACCTCGTGCGGCGACGGCTGTTGGGAGTTGGTGGGGCGGGGGAGCCGTCGTCTGCGGGACCGTTGTTGGGGGTACCAGGAAGAGACTGGCTGGACCGCGACCTGGTGAAGATTTCCTTGGGATGCTGGACCTTGAACTTCATGGCACTGAGACGCCCGCCACGAACCTTCCTGAGGAAAGCGAGTTCGTCGCGAATCTCCAGCAATCCCTGGTTCCAGTGGTAGTCGTCATCGGAAACGACAAGCTCAGGGGTCTGCTTACGCCTGAAGAAATCGGGGATGCACTTTCTGATGAGCTCATCGGGTATCAAGCGTACAATGACACCGACCGGCAGAGAGAGGAAACCCAAGACTATCGAGTAGCCCCACTGAGGACCATTGAGTCTGGTGACCTTGAATGCCTCGCCGCCGACAAAGATGATCATTGTCTGACCACCAATCATGATGAGCAGGATGATGATGAAGAACCAGTTGTGGGTGATGCCTTCAAAGACGTTGAAGCGGTTGTCGAGTCGGCGGTTGTTGAGGGCGTTGAAGATCTGCATCCAGACGAAAGTGTTGAAAACCAAAGCGGGCAGTTGCTCCTGCTCGCGATCACTATGGTAACTAAGAATAGATTCGCCAGCGAAGTATAGGATGAAGGTGACCACCAGCTGGTAGATTGCCTGACCGATGATCATCTTCCACATGCGCAGCGTGATCAAAGGTGCAGACTTTGGGTCAGGCTTGCGGTCGAGGAGACTGCGAGTGGGGGGATCGGTAGCGAGGGCCAGAGCAGCAAAGGTATCCATGATGAGGTTGACCCAGAGCAGTTGGACGGCCGTCAGCACAGACTGCTGGTCGCTACTGGAAACAGCGGAAACGAAAGTGAGAAGCACAGCTGTGATGTTGACCGTAATCTGGAACTGCAAGAACTTCTTGACAGCGTCGTTTACAGCACGACCCCAGAGAAGTGCCTTGACAATGGAAGCAAAGTTGTCGTCCATGAGAATAATGGCAGAAGCTTCCTTTGCGACTTCGGTACCCGCAATACCCATGGAGAAACCGACGTCGGCAGTCTTGAGCGCAGGTGCGTCGTTGGTTCCGTCACCTGTGACAGCGACTGTCTCGCCGAGCTCCTTGAGGCGTTTGACGAGCTTGCGCTTGTCTTCTGGACTGGAACGGGCAAGAACGCAGAGCTTGGGAATGACAGCGTCCATGTCTCGCTTTGACAGCTTGCGGAAAGTCGGACCTTCCATAACGACACCACCAGGAACGAGAATGCCACAGTCCTCAGCAATGGCCTTGGCAGTGAGGACGTTGTCACCAGTAACCATGCGGACGTAGACACCGGCGTGCTGGCAGTCCTTGACAGCCTCACGGACGCTTTCTCGCAGAGGATCCTGAATACCGACGATGGCGAGGAAAGTCATTTTCTTAGAGATGTCCTTGAAGACGGCCTGGCTTGGGTCATCCTCGTTCCTAGAAGACTCAGCAGGCGGCCAGCTTTCGAAGTCACGGTAGATGAGGCCAATCGTTCGTAGAGAGCGGGATGCGTAGGTGGTGATGATCTGTTCGAGCGCTTCGCGGTTGTCGGAGGTCATAGGAACGTCGATGAGCTCCTTGTTTGCGTCCGTGACGATTTTGTCGCACATAGCAAGCAGGATTTCGGAAGCACCCTTGACGTACATGCGGTAGCGGCCATCGGCAAGTTTGGCAACAGCGCCAGAGCACTTGATAGCCGAATCAAAGGGAATCACCTGAACGATGTTCGCGTTGGAGCGCTCCTGGGCAATATTGCCCAAGCCCAGGTAATCGCGTGCAAAACCAAGCAGAGCCGTCTCCGTTTTTGAGCCGATAAAGGGGTCAGGACCGCCAGTTTGGCCTTCAAAAGCGGTTGTGTTTTGAACGATGGATTGAATGAGAATGTCCTTGACGTCGTGGTTCAGAGTGGAGACGAATTCAGTGGCCGAAACATCGTCGGGGTTTTCGACTGGAGACTCGACCACATCCTTGCCCTTTGTAGCGTCGTCCATGGGTGGTGTTGAAGAGGCCTGGAGCTTGGAGTCGCCGAAGCGGAGAGCAGTTCCAAGAGAACCAGCAACGACCGTCATCTTGTTCTGCGTTAGTGTACCAGTTTTGTCGGAACAGATGGTAGTCGCATTTCCCATGGTCTCGCAAGATCGAAGCAGACGGACCAAGTTGTTGTCCTTGAGCATGCGTGTCGTGGCAAAAGCCAACGCGAGAGTGACAGCTAGCGGCAAACCTTCGGGCACGGCGACGACAATGACGGTGATGGCGACGATGAGAATGTTGAGGAAATTCTGGCCCTTCTCGGCAGGCGTGTCGCCGCTTCCTTTGAGGCTGACAAGGAACTCAATGAAGAGTACCACGAAGAGCAACAAGGCAGCCGCTCCACCGAGCTTGGCAATGTAGGTGGCGAGTACGTTGAGTTTGTTCTGGAGCGGGGTGACTTCACTGTCTTCGCGCAGAGACATCATCGTCTTTCCGTAGCTGGAGTTTACACCGGTGGCCGTGACCATGAATGTCCCTACACCCTCCGAGACCTTGGCGCCGGAGAGGATAAAGGGATCCACCTTTTTGAGATTGTCATGTCGCTCAATCGCCTTGAAGGCCTCGTCTCCAGACATCTTCTTGAGCAGGTCAGACTCTCCGGTAGCCGAAGACTCGTCACACTTGATGCCGTGGCCTTGGATGAGAATGCCGTCGACGGGGATCATGTCACCGGGTTCCAGGTTAACGACATCTCCGACGAAGATGTCGTAGACGGAGATTTCGCGAGTGGTTCCCGAGCGGATTACCTTGATCGTTCGATCCTCCTTCTTGCGGTTAAGCTTAACAAACTGCCGTTCCTTTTGCCAATCGTTGGCCGCACCCACCACGACAACGATGACGATGGCAACGATAATGGCTACACCTTCGATCCACTCGACAGCGGGCTCGCCAGGCTCGTGCTTGACACCAAAGGTTTGGTACAATCCTAGAGCCAGCGAAATTACAGCGGCGCACGTAAGCAAGATGAGAACCTTGTCGTTGTAGGCCATCCATGCGAGCTGAAAGATGTTCTTGGGTTTCCTGACCGGAAGTCGGTTATCACTGAAAACGCGCTTGCGGTCAGCAAAAGCAGTTTCCTTGGAACCCGAAGGTGCACTGTCGGTGTGCGCAACAGCCTGGGGTGATGACTTTTGCGGTGACTGAGTAGCGCTCGGAGTTGTGGCTTCGTCGAAAGTGACGACACCATCTAGCTGCTGCTCGTCGATGCTCAACCCAGCCCTTCGGTCGGACCGAAGACCCTTTTCTAAACCATCGAGACCTCCTAGAGCGTGAAAGGCCGATAACTGTGTCCTTGTTAGCCGAGTTCAGACGCGCCGCATAGGCATAAGCTTACACTTTTGGGGTTGTAAAGCTTTCCCAGTTGGCCAGGCGAAAAGGCAAACTTGTTGTTCTCGACCTCAAAGTCGGCTTCGGTGCCAGGGTCTGGCTTCAAAGCATCTTTATCGTTCAACACCTCGGTCGGCCCTAATTCTCCTTTCAAAGTGTCGCCCTGTGATGAGGCAACATAGGTTCCAGTGCTATTGGATTCACCGTTGTCGGTGGTAGAGTCCATAGAGTTGCCCCTCGACCGCGCGCCTGGGACGTTGAGTAGACCAGCATTATTGTTCCACGCGGTGACGGGCGAGCTAATGTTATGCGGGCTCGTCGGGCGACTCTCTCTGCTGTCGAAAGAAGTGGCATTCCGCAGCTCTTGCGAAGGCTGCCGTGTATGTGTCGGCGAGGCATTGTCGGTACTAGAGTTTGTTGGCCTAGTACTATCCTGGAGCTCGCCCATGGGCACTGAGTTGCTCATGTTGGCGTCGTTGGTAGCAGATGTGTCGATGGTGATGGTCGGCGCCCTTGGTCTTGAGGGACCGTTGGCGTTGATTTCTTCGCTCGCCATAGTGGCAGCCTTGTCCCCTCGAGGCTACTAGAGAAGGCTGAGGGCGGGCTGTGCAAGGCAAGGCAAGGCGAGGCGAGGCAAGCGATGGATGTAAGCCGTAGGAATGTCAGGTGTGCGCGTCTTGTCCGATCAAGTCGCGATGTGATCAGGAATACCGCATGCGGCAAGTCCCCGCAGCTTATAAGGGCGGGAGAGCGAGGCGAGTGGGCGGTGCTGGTTGCGCGTTGGGTACAAGAGGCAAGAGCCAAGAGCCAACGGACGGGCAGCTGCGATGGGAACCGCTTGTTGGCACCTTCCAAGGTTCCACGACGGGCCCAGGGTACGGGAGGGCGTGCGCGTCGTGGTGATGGTCGGGCTAGATGTCCGGCAAAGGCGAAGGCAAAGGCGAAGGTAAAGGCGAGTGCAATGGTGAATGATTCAATCAAGCTGAAAAGACGGGATAGCGCTTGTTGAGGGGTGAGGCTATGCTACTGTCTTGTGCATGCTCATTCGTGCTCGTGGCTGTGGCTATGTCGAACAGCCGGTATGGATGGAGTACGCGTGGGAACCTGTCGGAGCAAGCAAGGCACAATTATGAGCTACCGTAAAAAAAAAAAAAAAGAGGGTGAGGATGATAACAAGGCACTACTAATTCAGGCAGGCGGGCAGGCAGGCAGGCAGGTAGAAGGGCATTTAGAGCAATATGGCGCCGAGCGAGCGTACATGGCAGTCCGTGGATAGTACCAAGGACACAGCCCCGTCTAGCGCGCTTTTAGCCTGCACCAGCTGCGGGCCCTGCACACGGGCACACGGGCACACGGGCGCACCAGTCGACTTTGATCCTCGAACCCCAGTCTTGTTTCACCCCCAGCATCTGCGCTAAGTCCCACCTCTGCAACTCTGCCTGCACTACCTGCATGCTAAGTGCTGCTGTCTCTCTTCAAAGACTGCCATGTGGTCGCGACAGCAACCATCTCCGTGACACGATAGCTATACCACGTCGTGCATGCCCTTAGATGAGGCCAAGACAAGCCCGCCGCCGTGTCAGTGCGTCACGTCACCACAACATCAATGGCTCTCCTATTGTCTTGGCCGTTGACTCTGTTTTCACCCACAGCCGAACAAAAAACACTCCTTCGTTTTTCAACTCGTCGCCCCTTGAGAAGTGGTCATAATTACCGCAATCGCTTTGCCGCCCACCCTGCCTGCACCGGCGCCGCTGGCCAACAACAGAGCCTCCACCTGCCCTTGGCTTTGTTGGCCCGCATCGCTTCTTTTTCATCCGACCCCCGTGCCCGTACCTGAAGATCGAAAGACGTGTGTGGATAAGGGAGGCGTCAATTTCCGAGCAGCCAAGAGCCGAAAGCTTGGCCGCTCCGAGCCCATCTCCCGCCCGACTTTGAGCGCCATGGAGCGTACGTCACAGGCGGCATAACACAGTTCTCATAGTGCGCTCTGCGTCCCCAGCATCCCTCGTCTCCCAATACATAGTCGCCCGGGCGGTCTGGGGTGGCGTTTTGGCTACAGCTTTTACTCTCTTGACTAAGTACTGGGTTTAGTTGAGATTTACAGCGGCCAGATCTTGACACAAGTCGCGGATCCCGGGCATTCATGGCTTGCAAAAGAAAGCTCGTCGTGTTTTGAACATTCCCCGCATATGGGAAGGGTTTGAAGATCTCCAAGGTATATTGACAATTATGAGGTGCAGTCGAGAATGCAAGCTTCTTGGTGCTGTGGTCAGAGGCTTGCCACATTCAAGATTCCCATGTGCTCAAGACGGCCGCTTCTGCGGCCCTTGGCGTAAGCAGTCTAGGCACCGTAATGCCTGCAAGAGCGTCAAACCATGCAATTCCGATCTCCTATTTCCAACGTAGGCTCGAGAAGACACCGCGACTGTTGTATGCTTTTCGAAAATAGTCGAGCGCCTAGACCCATTGTCTGCCAAAGCTCGATGACGATAACCGTACTCTCTCCGGTAATCATGATAGGTGATGCATACCCCGCTCGACAGCAGTAGTCTACCAAAGTAGTCTATTCCAAGAAGACCTTGAAGGGTCACCTCCCTCGCTGACGTGCAGCATCCCAGGGTCGGGGGAGTAGTCGACAGGCGTCTACTAAGCGCTGCCGGTTGAGCTCAGCCAATCAGCATGGACGCGCAACACAGCAGTTTGCTCAACATCTATCTTTGCAACACCAAGCAAAACGACACAAATAGAACAAGGTCATCATATACGCCCTTTATAGCACTTCCAGGTGCTGCAATGAGAAGTCATGCGAGGCCAGCAAGCTGACAAAGAAGCAGACGGTTAACGGACCAGATGGGTTAACGCCTACGCAGTTACACCATGCGATGGAAAACGTCTACATCAAACCGTTTTTCCTTGAGTATAGAATTACTCGAGTTCGAGTGTCGAAACCAAACCTCATCCGCCTTCTTTTGTGGTTTTTTCTATTAGCCAATCCTACGCAGCCCTCTATCCAACTTATGGCCCCTTCGTAACCGCTGCAGCACACTTGTACCTGCATATCGGCCCCAGATTCTTGCGCCCTATCCAAAGAGATATCTGAATCCAAACTATTTACGAATACGTCATTACAACACCATTCTTCAGCAAAGAGTGCTATCAGGTTTGGGAGTAGAACTCAATAACCTGACCATGTCTGTCCCAACAATTCACTCACCAATATGTCTAATTATACCAAACTGTCAGTGCGTGGATAGGATGCAGTGCCTTGAAGCTTCCCAAAAAGCCTTGCCAAAGTCGATAAGGAGAGCCGGCTCTTGAGATGAAGCTTCTCAATTCGAATTTGACGACAACTCCATCGAGCTTCATCAAATTCCATTCGCCAAACAGCAACTTCCAGAAAAGACCTTCAAAAATAGCATGCGGATGTGTAATTTGGTGAGTGATTGACGTCCTTTTCAGCTGAAATGGCCGGCAAACCCTACCAACACATAACACTACTAACAATGACCAAGATACGCAATCATCCAAACGCACTTTCCCCATTCGTTATCTCTCTTCGAGACGTATCATGTCGTATGCCTGCTCCAGGATCTGGGTAATATAGCGGGGGACATTCAAATGTCTCACATGTTGTTTGAATGTCATGGCACCTTCAAGACGATAAACTTCCTCGTTGAGAACAGCGCTCCCAAAGACCAAGCAGAAGCCATCAGCGAGGCAGTCGTTCGCCATGCTGATCTCGTTGAGACGGTATCCTGGACAGTCTGGGGGTGTTTGGACAGTGGATTTCATTCCGTTTGGTGTTGCCCGTCGTTTGCACTGCCTGCAGTCACATGATCAATTTCATACATATTTTCTACGCCAACTTTACCCAGTCATCTCTCCCGGAATGTCTGCCTTGCAATTCGCCTTCCTCATCCCTGAAGCCTGAAACTCGGGGTTTTCTTGGGGTTCCGCCACGAATGTCGCGATCTCCTGTCACACCTTCTCCAGAGGACATGCGAAATCATGGCTTCATAGTTCCAACGGCGGCGCAAATATCGAGAGCAAGGTCCTCCCATGACCAAGGTATTCGTCTCGCAATTCAAGTTCCAGAACCATTCCTGCGCGAACCACAGCAGGGCCTGGATCTTCAGCCGCCAACCCGAAACCGGCTAGCAATTCGCCCGAATTCTGCACAGCCTACCACCTCGCCTCTCCACTGATACCCGGGTAGCTGGGCGCCACCCAACCATTATTATCACAGGACCGAGTCAATGGTCATGCTGGCCACTGATCTAGGATCTTCAGTCTTACAACTACCGGAAGCCTATAGTATCCGCATTCAACCGTTATGGCCGCCAGACTTTGCCTTGAGGCTGTGTATGTAGGTCCACACCAAAAAGGTCAGTGTCGTAATCACGATTGCCATGGAACAAGTCTCCGGAGTACCCGATATTCAGGCGGAGTAGGTTCTTTGGCTCACTGGGCACAGGCTGTGTAACCTAAAGGTACCGCAACCGGTTTAGAAGATGCCTCAAGGGCATAGGATGTCGCTTTCATTCTCCCAGGAGGCTTGTCAGGTCACTCCTATTGGACCTTACCCCACCATGACCCTTACTCACCCAATGCTCGACCCTGCTACACCAGTGCCTGGTCGCGTAGTATATGCGCTAACCATCCAGCGAATAGACAACGTCGGTCTCAACCCTTACCTCGTTTCTGCCTCGACGATCGAAAGTGTTGTTGCAGCGTACCCACCCAAGCAATAGTCTTCCAGTTTCGCAGAATCCACAACCGGGAGATGGAATTCAGGCCACGGTGATACAGAACAGCGAATGAGGCTTCGTTGAGGGCGTGCTTCTGGATAAGGCTATGGGGCCATACGATGGCTGATCACAAAAGGTATGCACGGCAGAACACTACAACAACTTGAAGGCTGCAGTCCCACAATTTCAACATCACATCACTCAGGGATCTGCTTGTGCTACCAAGTTGTTCTGCGACATAACCGATCGAAATAAGCCTTACGACACCAAACCACGGTTTACACTCTATTTGGACCGGTGCGACTCTGCCTTACACTACCCCATCTCTTACACCTTATGCACCGCGCTGGTAAGATGTCACAATTTACACGGCAACGTTCCAAAGCAGGTGTACATTCCGCATCTCGCTTTACCTTCCCGCACAGCCTCACCGCTCAGTTCCGCTCGTGCAGCGCACTGCACAACCCCATTCCCGCTCCGACCACACTGCATTACATCATTCCTCATCCTCCGCACCATCTTCCGAGCTAGTCTCCTTTTTCTTCAGGTGCGGTAATTTGATCGCGAAGACTAGTGCATTGACAATCACAAACATGACAATTGCTGAGATGAAGACTAGACGTAGGCTGCGACTGTATGCTTCGATGACTGCGGATGTGAGCGATGGGCTGTGTGGAAGTGGAGAGGATGTACTAACCTTGACTTTGATGCTTAGAGTCGAGGTCGATTATGCTGTGAACTGATTTACGGACGCGTCGAATGATCTGTCCACATTAGCTTACTTCGATTGCATTCGTGGTCTCGCTATCATCTCTTATTCTGATTGCTGTGCTAATGATGTACCAAAAAAGTGTAAAGTCTGCAATCCAGAAAGAGCGTACTGTGTCACTTGAACGAAAACGAAAAAAAAAATTATTTCACCTACCTTGGATTTGTCATGGCCAGTGACCAGGACGTCTAGATATGCTGCCAACGCATTCTGCAAAATGAGGCTGCTCAGTGAAACGCCCATCACAATACCCAGGCTGCGCCACAAGATGAGTGTGCTGGTCATTACAGCTTGGTCTTCCTGGGTACTCGTCGCAAGGACTGCAAGACTGGTCGCCGGGAAGCTCAAGCCTTGCCCGATACTTGAAGGGACCAGGAAGATGGTGGCGAGCCACTTCGGCACGTTGAACATCAACGAGAGACACGTAGCACCAAGCAGCATCGAGAGTGACCCAACAACAATGAGCCACTTCATACGACCTGTTGCAGTCATGATGAAGCCAGCCGATACACCACAGACAGTCAGGGCGACTGATGGACCTGCAAGACGAAAACCCGAGACAGATGCCGTCTCTAGCTCCACAGCCTGAAAGTACAATGGGGCGTTGAACAAGATGGTGTTCATGCCAATTTGTGCGAAAAAGTTGTTGAAGACGAGGTTGCCTCTGGGTTGGCTGAACAGCATGGGCAGAGGCATGACTGGGCGTGCGGCTCTCGACTCTACTCTGATGAGAACAGAGCCAGTCACTATTGCTACTAAGAGGGAGGTGATGACAACCCAGTGTTTCCATGGGTAGATGTTGCCTCCGAGGTTCAAGCCTAGAATTAGAAATGCGACAGAGACTGTCAGCAGAATTGACCCAGCGATATCAAAGCCATTCATTGCGTCGCGAAAGCCTAGGCCAAAACGCTTCGCAAGGTTAGGGCCAAGACGAGATGGCGTCATAAAAATGGCGTTGATCAGCAGGACAACAATAACGGGTATCTGGACAGCAAAAGTCATTCGCCAGCCTATTCTGTCGCAGAGGAAACCTCCAAACGCAGCCCCGCAGGCAGATCCACCTCCGTAGAATAGGTTGATGTATGCCTGATATTTGCCCCGTACTTCGATACTTACGAGATCATTAGTCATGATGTTCCCCATGGACAGCACCCCGGCTGCACCGATGCCGCAAAAGGCTCGCGCCAGAATGAAGCTCCCAATACTCTGCGCAAGAGCACACCATGCAGTCGTCGCTGCAAGCAGCGCGAGGCCGGCAAGATACAGGGGCCGACGCCCGAAGGTGTCGGAGAGTCGACCCATCAATGGCTGTAGTGAGGTAGATGTAAGCAAGAAGGCGGTTGATAGCCATGATGCGGAATTAGATGCATGGAAGTAGGATGTGATGACTGGGTGACTTGAAGCCATGAGCGTAGAATCAAACATGGCAATCTATCGTTGTTATTAGTAAGGCGTGTAGGAAGTATCGCGTCGACCTACAAAGTATCCCAGCAAAATGCCACCAAACACGCATCTAAACCTCCAAACGCCAACGCCCTGGAGTTTTCCATTATTTTGGAATTTCACCAGGTCTTCCGTCTCTTGCGTCGGTGTAGTGTCATCGTCAGACACAACTACTCGACCGCGCGAACCTGTCCTGCTCTTTCCCGTCCCTGTGAATTGAGATGCGGCGCCCTGGCCTTGTTGCGCCACCTCTGCCGCCGTGACTTCATCATCGGCAATGGCAGCAGCGTTCTGGTGGTTTTGTGGTTCGGCGCGAAGAAGCGGTGTTCGCTCTGACGTAGGCGAAGGCATAGCAAGCGGAGTTAAGAAGCTGCTCGATCTCGGCACCTCCCAGAAAACTTGTGATAGCTGCAAGATTTGGTCAAACCAAGTTTCGGACCGAGCGATTAGAGAAGGAATGGCGAGAATGACAAGCTCCCCGAGGTCGCACTTGCCGGTGCCAACGATCGTCAGCGCTAGCAATCCCGAAATCGCTGCCGTTTTCCGTTATCAAAGCCAGGACTTTTGGCTCACATGCCGCCTCTGAACTCGACTGCGCAAAAATGAAGACTCCGTTGCGTATAGCGATCCTTGAATGCGATACGCCGCCAGCGGCTGTCGTAGAAAAGTACGGCAGATATGATCGCATCTTTACGACGCTGCTCGAAACGGCTGCCGCGGGACTGGGCTTATCTCCGAAGCAGGACCTGGAGATGAGCGCGTTTGATGTGGTCACTGCGCAAGAATACCCGGATTTGGAGAAGATAGATGCGGTCTTGATCTCTGGTTCAAGTGAGTGTTTGGTGACATGGTATAATTGCAACATCTTGACTAATTCCTGTAAGAACACAACTCCTTCGACAATGACCCTTGGATTCTGAAGCTTGTTGATTTCACAGAAAAGCTGCTCAAGCAAGACCGGATTCGCGTCATCGGCGTATGCTTCGGTCATCAGATTCTCGGAAGAGCAGCCGGAGCCAAGGTCGGACGCAGCGATGACGGGTGGGAGATATCCGTGATGCCAGTCCAACTTACCGCCAAGGGCAAAGAAATCTTTCAGCAAAACACACTTGTACGTTGTAATCGATTGTCTAGTTATCCTAATATGCTGACAATGATGTAGGCAATTCACCAAATGCACAAAGATGTGGTCTTTGAGTATCCCGAAGGTGTAGAGAAGTTGGGCGGATCACCGCGTTGTCCGGTGCAAGGCATGTACAAGAAAGGCAGACTGATCTCGGTGCAAGGGCACCCAGAGTTCACTGAGCCTATTGTGTCGTATCTGGTCAAGATGAGGGCCGAGCAAGGCATTTTCGAGGACGAGCAAGCAAGGGACGCGCTAGAAAGGGTTGGAAAGCACCACGATGGAGTGATTATTGCAAAGGCTTTCCTTAGGTTCCTTTTGGAAGATTGAAATGTTCTGATTAGTCTCATATAACTTGTAATACCATAGATAGCCCTGCAGATCGTTGCTTCGAATTGCGACGTGCTGGGATGAGCATGATAGCGGGGCATGTTCTTGCGACTGGAAGAATTCTCGCTCGGTTAGTGAATACCCCGCAGGATACTGGATCAGATTCACGCTCATTGATCGTTTCTCCAAACACATTATATGGTTTTAAATTTTCACCTATTTCAATTCAATAACACTGGCTTCGTGGCGCAATGGTAGCGCGTCAGATTCCAGTTTCTCTGGAGATTCCTGAAGGTTAGGCGTTCAAATCGCCTCGAGGTCACAAACACTTTCTTTTTGGCTCCGCGAAGACAATGCAAGGCACGACTTCATTTTTTGGCGACCGTGATGTCAACGATTGTAGGAGTGCAGCGACATATTTTTGCGGCATGTTCCTCATCGTCTCATCATAATGGCAGCCTAAATCAAAACCGTCTACTCCAAGTAACATGCCCAGACGTCATAGTTACTCTGTAACACTGTACATGTTCATGCATTGCTGTGGATCTCGGATAATATAGCCCTGCAGCCATATGCCGCGTTACGAACTGACCACATGTCAATGAAGCCTTATCGCAACTGGCCGGATTGGGGCGTGAGATGAGCGTTTTGGAGTCATGCACCCCATGCAGCCGTTGGAATTCCCAAAGTCAGTCCCAGCTCCATTGCAACGTCGCTAGAGAAAGGGAACTGTAGCAACGAGACATGGTGTCAACGGCGCGGGTGGATGGTTGGCTGCTCGCAGACTTGTTCCGTCCAGTCAAACGTCGCTGCGGGCGCGGGACGCTGATCCCTGCTAACCAGGGTCCATTGTCAACCTCTGGTGGCTGTCCTCATCATCTGCGCCATCTCCACGAAATCTCCTCCCTTTACGTCGCTCGTTTGACTCTAAAGCTCCTCTTCACCACCGGCTGTGCCGCTGTCCTCGACTTCCGACCTACTCTTTGTAATATCCTTCGCTGTTTTCGCATGCGCCTTGCCCAATAAGCCTCTCCGCACCCCAGCACTCCCAATGGGAAAGTGTACGCAATTCCCAATCCCAACGCTTGGCCTTGCGCCTGCCACGAAATTTAACGGCTGACACGGCCCCATTTATAGGGAGATATGGTGTGGTTCTGGACGCAGGGTCCTCTGTAAGTTTCCCTGGCTGTCTTGTTATCGTGGTCGCAACGTGGTGGCTGATCAGCCCAAAGGGGACGCGCGTCCATATTTATCGATGGTTGAACAACAACGCTGCCCGCAAGAAGGCTACCGATGCTCAACTACACAGTCTACCCGTCATCGAGACGAAAAAACAATGGACCAAAAAGATACATCCCGGTGAGTAGGTGTTGGAGGTGTCGGCGCAGGCTGCACTGACATGGCATGCCACAGGTATCTCAACCTTTGGCGAACACCCTCATGATGTCGGATCGGAACACCTCGACAAGCTCCTTGGCCACGCGCTCAAGTACGTCCCCCTCGAAGAAGTCTCAAACACGCCCCTCTTCTTGCTTGCGACGGCGGGCATGCGCATACTGCCCGAGCGACAACGAAAGGAAGTCCTGAAGGAGGTCTGTGAGTTTGCGCGCAGTACGACACAGTTCCAGTTGCCCGACTGCAATGTGCATGTGCAGGTCATACCGGGCGAGACCGAAGGCCTGTATGGTTGGATAGCGGCCAACTATCTGCTTGGGGGGTTCGACCAGCCCAAAGATCACGAACACGGCAACGGACACAGCACCTATGGTTTTCTGGACATGGGAGGCGCCTCGGCCCAAATCGCCTTTGCGCCGAATGCAACCGAAGCTGACAAGCACGCCGACGATTTGACTCTGATGCGGTTACGGACAATCGACGGCACACCCCTGGAGCACAAGGTCTTCGTAACCACATGGCTGGGATTTGGCGTAAACCAGGCGCGGGAGCGCTATGTCAAGGCCTTATTGGACTCAAGCACGGAGAAGGAGCTCCCGGATCCATGCTTACCGGCGGACCTGAAGGTGGAAGTCACAAAAGATGGCAAATTCATCGATTCCGACGACGACGATGACGACGACGATGAGCCAAAGTCCAGGGCGGCCGCGAAGCTCGTGGGAACTGGCCGATTCTCTGAGTGTCTGCACCAGACATTCCCATTGTTGGAAAAAGAAAAAAAGTGCACAAACTCGCCGTGCTTGATCAATGGACAGCACGTCCCGGCAATCGACTACAACGTCAACCACTTCGTCGGCGTATCCGAGTACTGGCACACAACACATGAAATCTTTGAACATGGGCACGACGACAAGGCATATGACCTCAAGACCTACCAGGAGCGCGTAGACGAGTTCTGCAGCCAGGATTGGAAGAGCATCGAGGAGGGTGTCAAGAAAGAGAAGTGGGGCCACAAGGTTGACGAAGAAAAAGCACGACAAGTCTGCTTCAAGGCGTCCTGGATCATAAATATGTTACACGACGGCATCGGCGTCCCGCGGGTTGGGATTGAAGACCTGGGAGACGGTCAGAATACTACCAAAGCCGTACTCGACAACGCAAAGGCAAAGGGATTCACGGATCCTTTCCAGGCAGTCAATAAAATCAACAATGTCGAGCTCAGCTGGACGCTTGGCAAGATGGTCCTTTACGCCTCCAGCGAGGTTCCACCACCTTCCGAAAAAGCACTGGCAGTCGGCTTCGGTTCCAACGCGCCCGGTATTCCAGCAGACTTCCAATACCCAGGAGGCGTGCCCAAGGCCTGGGAGTCGGACAGCGACTGGCACCGCCTGTTTGTCGAGAACCCGAAACGGATACCAGGCTTCTTCATCATGATCGTTATAATCATTGTTATTTTCTGCCTAATCCTGGGCAAAGAGCGAAGAAGCGCAGCCAAGCAGTCGATAAGCAGGTTATTCAGGAGCAAACAAGGCAAGGACCCCTTGCACCGTCGTCGCGGTCGCGGCTTCCCAGCTAAGCTCTTTGGTCTTGGCGGTCCATCCTCGAACCAGCAACCGTACGAGCGCGTCGACCTAGAGGACGGCGAACAGGCCAACGATTTCGAACTGGAAGAGGCATACCTCGATTCCAGCGATAATGATCTCTCGGACTCGTCTGAGGAATCCAAACTCGGACGGACGAGCGGGTGGGCCACTCCCCAGATCAAGACCGAGCCCCCGGGTGCGCCAAACTATTTTGGCAGCACGGCTGGTGATTTGGTGAGAGAGGGAACGGGCCTGGGTCTCGGTCCACCCGGTGCGTTTGAGCTGAGTAGGACGGTGAGCCGCGAGAGGATTAAGAGTCGGGCGAGCAGTCCTAAAAGGAAAGGTGGGATGAGTAAACTTGACGAGTAAATGATGATGAAGGAACATGTACATAGATAGACACATGGTGTTTTGCTGGATTTACAGCGGCATGGAGTTTGGGACGATATCTGGACAGGGCGTTCATGTGGTACAAGGGACGGTAATGTGTATATCCGCCAGTGCTTTTGCCTTTTTAGCAGTCTGGTAATGACTTTGACCATCGATATCCATATCATTAAATGCCTATTATCATCATTAGCCATGAGCATTACATACTGCCACCTGCCGTTCTGGTGTTCCCCAGATATAATCATAGAGCATCGAGAAACCGGACTATTCCTTCGTGCTCGATTCTCTGCCTCTTCGCCTCTAGTGTCTCGACAGGACTCTCCCCATTCAGATTCGCCTCCTCAGTGTCTGACCGTTTCCGCTTGACATCCTTGTCACCCGAATTTCCCACCAAATTCTCATCTTCCTTCTTTGGCCAGAAACGATGCTCGAAACCAGTCTCGCAGACATGCTTGTCTTTGATCATTTCGTCTGTAATCTCCCTTTCTTCCCTCTCCTTGTCGGTCAGCTCGGGAGGAGCCAGGATCAGATTCAACGGCGCATCATCGAGCCTAAAGAACACCCTCTGGACAAACTTGGCCTTGCCACGATTCCTCGGAAACCTGTATCGGAGTGTGGAGGGGTTGCTGAACGGAAGAAAGCTACCATAGGTGCCGAAGTCTTGTTTGTCTTCCACTTCCAGCATCTGCCACCGCTCATCTTCGAGGAGGTTGGCGAGGTCAGATTTGGCCCAATCTTCGTATATCTCGTTTGGTACATTTGCGGTGAGCTTTTTCAGGTTCTTGAACTGTGAGGCATAACGCATCCAGAAGCGACGCCAGCCAATCATCTCACGTTCCATGAGCACCTTCTCCGCAGGCGTAGGACGCTTTGCCCCACGGAGCCAGCCAGAGACGCCTGGAACATCGGCGGGATATTGGATCGTTAGTTCGTCGACCATGGAGGCAATTGGCGTCAGACTAAAGACGGCCTGAGTCGGTAGGAGGACCTCACGCCTGTCCGGACCTTCGCCAACAAAAGTCTTGAACGGGCCAAAGAAGAGGCTACCATCGAGGCCGGACGAGGGGCACGTGTTGCTGCGATCGCCCATGGAGATGCGAATAGGGATATTCAGACTTCGCAGTTGCGTCACCATGGCCTGTATGCGTGAGAGAATGTCTGGCTTGGGAAGGAAGGTCCGATTGGGCTCGAGATTCGCGGGGAAAACATCGCACATCATGCTCTCCCAGGCGAGGACCGGCTTCCAGTCACACTTTTGCGCAAGCCATCGCAGTGCCTCCTGCACTTCAGGCTTGGAGCTTGGGTCGCTCATGGCCTGGTCGTTCACTTGCTGTGGGGCTTGGCCGAAATGGTTGCGTCGTTGCATGACGTTGACGAGATGGAACGGGTGGAGGGTGATGTTCTGCAGGTTTCGAATGGGCTTGATGTTGATGTCGGGGTATTTCTTGGAGATAGTCTGGAGGCTCTGGAGCAGGTCTTCAAATGACGCCCCGACGCCCTGCACTACGTGGTTTCCCAGCGACATGTGGTCGCGTCGGCACGAACCGAACGTCTTGTTGTCAAAGGCCTCTTCTTCTTCGCGGTGATGGTGTCCCTGAGTGATCCTGTATGGGATCGGCCCTATAACGTCCCTGTCGCGGCGGTCCTCCATCCATGAATAGAGGCCTATCTCAACGTCTTTGATGTGTGCCCACTTAGTTGCGTCGGTGGAGAAGAGGGATCGGTAGGGTGCGTAGTCGTGGACTCTCAGCTTCGTCATGGTCTCGGGGCAGTATTTCTGCACGCCGTCTACGAGACAACACACGCGTTGATGTACTTCCCACTCGTTCCACGTACTGCGCGTGCGGTTAGCATGTCGGAGCGAGCAAGAAACGGTGTAGCTTACTGGAAGCCGGAGTAGCGCTCCCGTATCGCAAGCGTCTTCAGCCTCTTGCAAATGGGAAAGATGGCGTTTGCGACTGACCCACCATCCCGTCTGCGCGATATCCTGAAGCTCTGCTTGAAGCGGTAGTCCTGGTATGAGTAGCTGTATTCGATGCGTGAGTGGGCCGTGTAGTCTGCCCAGTTTGCTACCTCGAGCTCCTCCAAGCGCCCGAACAGCTTGGGACAGGCGTTGGCCATCATCTTCCACGTCCATGTCTCTTCGGGAGTCCACACAAAGTCCTTGATTGCTGATATGTCGAGACTGGTCAGGCAGGGCAGGTTCTCTTCTATCCACTTGAAGTCCTCAATGCTCGCCCAGTGTGACATGGCCAGCTTTTGGACGTGTCGCCGGTTGGAGTCATTAATGCTCTCCATGAAGCTCACCCACCGGATTATGCCGATGCTCCTGTACTTCCAGTCGCCCAGTCTGATGTCACGCACGTCGTTCAGTTGTATAGGGTATTTGTAGAGTAGTTGGTTCACTGTCACGCTGTCTGCCATGCCCTTGCACAAGCGCTTCAGGCTCCATGCAGCGTCGCGGTTCAAATAGTCCATGACACATTTGAAGATATCGTCGGGCAGTTTCAGTAGCATGCTGGTCTGGCTCGCAGAGGCCTTGGGCTTTGGCTGGTTGAGCGCATCGAGGGCGGAAGGGCTACATTCGCGACTCGGGGTCAAGTCGGGCATTTCGGGGGAGAGGTAGTCGAAATCGTGAAAGTTGAAGAGATTCATCAAGGACGTGTCAGAGGAGTAGTGGAGCGAGGGGCCAAGGAAGGAGCGGAGGCTGGGGCGCCGCAACCCTGTTGAGCAGTGGACGTGAAGAAGGCACTACTGCGGGCATGTGTAAATTACTTGGAGTGAGCGCCGTGAGCGAAAGGCCTGTTCTCCTGGGCTACCGCAAATTAGCTGGGTAGCGACTGGAGCGAGGGAAGCGAGCGTGTCGCATTCGCAGGCTGCGGAGGCCGCTTCGGAGGTAACGAAGCCGCCAAGACATATCGCCGCTCTGACCCTCTCCAGCCTTAAGCTTTCTTTCTTCGTCCCTCCCAATAATTTCGTTCTCCGTCTACAGAACAGTCGCATAACGCCCCACCGCCGCTGATCCGTTCGCGAAACTGTCCCTTCCAACCGACGCGAAATCTCCCACGCCTGTCTCACCATGGCCGACGCCCAGGTCTTCGAAGAGACGTTCAACATAACGTCCATTAATAATGAAAAGTACGATCGTGTATCCCGTATCTACGGCACCTCGACCGACAGCCAGATCACCATGACTCTCGACATCAACCACGAGGTGTTTCCCGTCACGACTGGCGAGAGCATCAACTTGGTGCTTGCCACCACGTTGGCCCTCGACGGCAGCACCAAGGGCGAGAACGACACAATGTGGAGGAACGTGGGGAGGCAGGGCGTCACAACGCTGGCGGACATGTACGACTACGTCTGCTATGGCAAAAACTACCGCATGGAGGGAGGTGACGGAGACACCATGTGAGTGCTGTCAGGAGGACACGGCGCGGCTGGGCAGCTACTGACCATAGGCAGAAAATACTTTGCCAGTTTTGGAGGGCTTCTGCTGTATATGGAAGGCCCCCACCGCAAGCTCAGCGGCCTGAAGATTGATGACATCTACATGCTTGTCAAGCATTCATAGTCGGGGCGCCGTTGCGCATACCGAAGACAGGCAAGGAAGCATAATCAGGCGTTTTTGGTGGCATGTGTGGTGGTATTGGTATCATCTGGTCTAAAAATTTGGCAAGGCGTTTGGATACCCCCAAGCAGCTCTGAGATGCACTCTCAGCTCCTGCGAGAGAATCTCATGTCTTCTCTTATAGCGTAGGGAATTCAAGTTTCCTATGCAGTCGGCTCACAATCTCGATGTAGTCCCTCTCGTTCTCCGTTGTCAGAATGCCGTGTCGAACCAAAAAGTCAAGCACGACTAGAGAGCAGTTCGGCTTGAACTCTCCATTCCTCATAGCCTCCTGCACCTCTTGTACCGACCATAGGTAAAACTCTTCGACCTCGTCGTCGCCGGGTTTCGGTACCGTGTCCTCGGGAAGCTCGAGATCGTAGACGTATTGTACCTCGGGCTGCATCAAATTTGTTTCCCCTCCCGCCCTCTCGTCCCGGACGTACCAATACGTGACTGTGCCGCACGCCTTTGCATTCTTTCGTACGAGCTCTTCTGGCAATGAAGCCTCCTCTCCGCATTCCCTGACCAAGCTTTCGAACGGACTCTCACCCGACGCGATGCCACCAGCGACAGCGTTATCTAGCATGCCGCCATACGTCTGCTTTGTCCGTGCCCTTCTCGGTGTCCAGATCTTGAGCTCCCCATCCTTGCGCGTAAACGCCGTCAGGTGTACACCGTACGTGATGACACCAAAAAGCGGACTAGCACTTCTCTCAACGTTGAACAGCAGCTCCTTTCCCATGCCATAGACAGCATACAGCTCCCCCCTCCACTTGTTCAACACCTTGAAGTGTCCTGTCTCACGCATTGCCAGCAATGTCGTCTCTACCACTCTCGAACGCTCCTCCGCGTTGGAGCCGGCTGTGAGATACAGGATGCGCGCGTCATCGTCGATTTCCCAATTTGGCACTCCGCGGAAAACCTCGACCACCGACGGCAACATGTAACCGAGCGCATAGTTGTAGCCTGAGACGCGTAGCTGGTAGTACGTGTTTATGGAAGCGAGGTACGTTTCCGAGTTGACGTCAGGGTACGGGAAGCTGTCGCATTGCTTCACGAGGTCGAGATTTGTGAGAGGCATGTTGGATGTATGAGGGGTTCTGTAGTTTGCGGGAGGGAGGAGGCGTGATTGCTGCGGTTTGCGCAGTATTGGTAGCAGTCGGGACATTTGCTAGCTGCGTCATATGCTAGCCTTTAAGAGAACTGGTGGGGGCGAGTACTGAATCGGGCAACCGCTGTCGTAAGCTCTTGTCCTGCCGCAATTGACGACTTCTTATGTCACTTCCCTTCTATGGTAGAAACACATGCTAGAGCTCTGTAGGCTGATTGAGTTGTGCTTTGGTTGAGACAACGTGTGTCATGCTTGTAGACAATTGGCTTGAGCTAGCCATAATGCGTGGAATCTCAATTACACTCCATGCACGTTCCTTCCTCACATCTACAACCAAAGGAATTTGAGATACACCGACCATGGACAGCGAGGCGGTTAGGCAAGCGTCGGAAGAGCTTGGTGCAAGAGTCGTATTCCTGGTCCCGAAGAATCAGGTCAAGACTGTGAAATCAGCCCTGGAGCGAGCTGGCCAACTCGACCGAAGCAGCAAGATCGTGCCTGAAGCTCGACCAAAAACGAGGGATGATATGACACCTTCGCAGCAAACAGGATCCCCAGAACTGCAACCAGACAGCGACAACAACTTAGAGTCACCAGCTCAGGACGAGATCAGATTTCCGCGATTAGTATGCGACTTTGTCAGAGGAGAATATGTCGAGCCTTCCAGAAAGCATAAAACTTTTCCAGACGGCGGGCACATGCATCAGCCACGCATGCGCATCCCAACAACCGTCTCCTACCCCCCAGGCATCGGTGAAATAAATGCGGACCTGATCGAAGAAAGTGGCCACGAATTCAAATCTGCCCTACTCCGAGATCTCGGTTTGGATCAGCTTTTCAAAGACATCGCGCTAGCACACCACGCTGCTACTGCTGGTTTCTCAAAGCCGCCAGCCATCAGAAGCCCGGTTCACAAAGCATTATATGAAGCTCTCTCAGCCTTGCAACAGTCCATGCTCGGGGACTTGGATCTCACGCCTGAAGCACTGGTCTCTGCCTTGCCGGATGGGTACTCGTTGTACAAGCCTATGCTCCTGCTCCCACACAATGCCTTTTCATCTCCACAATGGAAACGGCTATTTTCGGCCCATTCCGCACATCCAGAATTGCTAGAGCCAGTCTGGGAGCGCATGTCAGAAGCAGTGGGTGCAACACATGTCGCCGTCAATTCGCCCATTCCGCCTGAAACTGATGCTACATTCCATGTAAATGCGGGAGTGGGCCGAAACCAGGAGAACATACTTCGAAGTCCTGTCAACCTCACACCACTGTATGGCGATTTTGGGCCACATCCCACGCCCAGAACAATATCATCCCCTACTGTCGATGATTTCGAACAAGCTCTGTGGGTTGCGACCAAGCAAAATGACATATGGCAGATCTGGGCACCTCTCTACACGATGTTTAGTCGTGGAAATATCCGCGAAAAGACCAGGATACTGAATCTATCTTCCGTCACCAACGACTTCGATCTGCCCTCAGCGGCAGTTGATCTATACGCAGGCATAGGCTATTTTGCCTTCTCGTACAAAAAGAGCGGGGAGAAACGAAAGCACGGGATTCAAAGGTTGATGTGTTGGGAACTCAATCCCTGGTCCGTCGAAGGTCTACGTCGAGGTGCAGAGAAGAATGGGTGGACATGTAAGATAATCCAGGGAGAGGATCTTTTGCGCTTGCATATGATGAACGCAGGCGTCCAAAATCGGATAAGCCCTGCGCTGCCAAGCGACGTTGACCTGCAGGAAGTGGACTTTTGGGTGTTTCAAACCAGCAATGAGGGCGCCAAGTCAGACTATGCGTCAATGTCTACCAAGCTGGGCCAGAGCCACACGTTGCCAATTCGTCACGTTAATCTAGGCTTGCTACCAACATCCAGACTGTCCTGGAGTGTTGCCGTGGAGATGCTAGACGAACAGCGTGGCGGATGGATCCATGTCCACGAAAACATTAGTATCAGAGACATGAAGTCGAAGACCAAGGAAATCGAAGGGAAGATACAGAGTCTGGTCAGCTCTCACAATGGCTCGGCAGATGAGAGACGGGCAAAGGTAGAGCATGTTGAGTGGGTGAAGATGTACGCACCAGGTGTGGTACACTGCGTACTAGATGTGCATGTCAGTGGAGCGCTGTAGGCTGGTAGATCAAATTGCGCTATTCGCATGATACTGCCACACTACTGCGTAGTGCCACTCCAGTGGCAGTCCTTATCACTTGGCTCCGTACATTCTGCGCGTGTTCTACTCAATCCAGAGGCACGTCGACGTACGATCCCAAAAGAAGAAACTGCTGGACTTTAGCCTTGACGTGATGTGCATGAAAGATGGTGACAATTCCAGGCAGAACTGATTTAGATCTGGGGTGCATCCTGCATGCTTGATGATCCTTCTGGGTAAACAGGCTGCTGCGGGGTGCTTTTACCAGTTGATTTTTTCTTTGAAACAGTGGGTATATCACTAGACATGTTGGCATATACGAGTGACATAGTGTGTGGGGTGTAGTGATAAGCGACGTGTATCTAGAGAGGAAGAGATCATCAACGTTTCTGGGGCGAAGCTCATGCGAGCATCATAGCCTGTTGTTGGACGAGGTCTCCGGTATCGGACGACCATTTCAGCGTCGGTGGTTTGACGGGGTTTGGAAGGAGAGTGAGGCGCTCCTAGAGTGACTGCCGTTTACAAGGTACATGGTGTATTGGCAAATCCTTTGAACGCTCTGGCGGTACTGGCGAGAGACGCGCTCCGTGCGGATCCGAGCAGAGACGACGAGGCATCTGGTGCCCATGGTTTCGGCGTTCATACACCGCCTGTTGTTGTGGAGGTAAATGGATGAGGCTGCCACGGATACGTGGCTGGTGATGGCGATGTGGGTGTGACGCCGCTGGCTCATCAGCCCATGTGGTCTGGTTTGGTGATGGACATGTAGATAGGTATCCGTCATGGGGTTAGTGATGATGTGGTATTTGGCAGGGAGTGCCTTTGCATTCCAATCGGACCCTGAAGGTAGCCCTTACCGCATCCGCCGATAGGCAGGCGCGGATGTAATCAGGCAGAGGGCGACTTGTTGATATCGTGAGTGCGGCCTCGCCTGTGTCGGCCAGTCTGGCCCTGTCGTGAGGCCGCGCCTCGCACCAAGACGTTTTTGAGGGGCATGCATGAGACAGCCTGGGGTACCCCGGGAGATCAGCAGCCGTAGTCATTGATGGGCTGACGGCGCGGCATGAATCATTGTGATGAGGGAGGGAGGGAGTGGGTGAGTGAGTAGGTGAGTGTTGGGCGACAAAGCAACCGCACTCGCACCTGCTGAGAAGACTACGGCTGCCGTGGGAGCGCAGTGTGCGGGCCGACTCGCAGGTGGAATCTCGTCGAGATTTCGAGATATCTTGGGTGGAGCCCTGTGGAGGGTTGACGTGCAGATATGATGGGCGTCTTGGGGCGATCGGCTTCACGATAGTCGGCCTGCCTCTCACCGCCTTTCCATAACTAAGCAAGCTAAGCGCGCGCGCTCCCCTCACTTCACGCGACACGCTGCCCTCTTAGCTAGAGCCTCCACTGCCGACCCTCAGTCCCCACGACGTCCTGTTGCCTCAGCAGCAACCGTGCACCCACAACCATCTTGTGACATCACCTGCTCGGCACCTTCACAGGCCTCACGCTGCTTTACCCCACATAGAACCGCAAACGGGCGCTGCCATGGGTCTTCCAGGACGCTGTACTGCTCGAGCCCGCCACACCCACGACGGCCCCCTCGCCCACTGCTAAGGCCACGAGCGCGCTCTCATGGAGGAATGCGCGAAATGATCGGACACCTCTTCAGCAGCCGCAAGGGCGCCAACGCCTCACATGCCACGACCCCGACGGTCCTGGACTCTGCCACGGAAGAGAGCCACACGCGCCATCTGCTGTATCCCGAAACGAACACGCTCTACCACCCCGAGGGCCAGCCGTATCCGCTGCATGCGGCGCCCCTGACGCCCGGCAGCGGCCATGACGGGCCTCTGCCTGAGATTGACCTCGAGTACCCTCGTGACTGCCGCATCATCATAGCCCAGGATGAGACGCCCGCCATGCCTAAGACGATCCTGTTCGACTCGAAGCCCGCCCCGCCACGCCCCGAACCGCCCACGAGCCCGAACGCGCGAGCACGAGCATTTGGTGGGGGTAATGGCACCACGGCCAGCACCGCAGGCCCGACATTTGGGGGCCTCCATGCGCGTAGATCGTCCCTCGTCACTGAGTCGACAGCCCCGCCGCGCTCGCCCACCGTCGGGGGCTTCACCCGCGTACGCACGCGCGGTAGCTCCATATCGTCCATGCCAAACATCGACGAGCATGCCCAGGTCCAGGCCAAGGCGCAGGCACGAGCCAAGGAGTCGACGGACCTCGCAAACATCTGTCTCGACTGCATGTTCGGCAACCTGGCCATGAACTACCGGGGCAACTCCAACAAGATCCACATTGTGCCACTCGACACCAAGCCCGCCGACACGGCCATCTTGAGCACGAGCGTACAAGACGCCACAAATTCTCTGGGCCGCGCCGAGGGCCTTCGTCGCAAGAGCCATCTCGCAAAGTCCTTCACCCCCGCCAACTTGCCCACAGACCTTCCACGCGGTGATTCCAACGAGAGCATACCCAAAGAGCCCAAGCGCCGCACCATATTCATTACACGCATGTTCTCCGTCACCATGCCAGAAGATGACAGCGACGACCGCACACCAACCCCTCAGAGTTCACTCCCCAAGGGCAATGGCTTCCCCTTTCCAGCAACAAGCACCAAATCGGGAGCCACGAAGCCCATATACCCCTCGCACGTACGAAAGAGCCCCATGTACGCCATTACCATCATCCTCCACTTGCCCATATCACAAACGCTCCCGAATATGAGACCATCATCACGCAGTGCCAACCTAAAGACTCCAACCCATCTTTCCACCTCTGCTCCCGGACAAGACTCTTTGGGCTCTTCGCTAGATTCAGACCGGCGCGCAGGGTGGGCGTTCATTGATTCTAACCTCGGCGTTGACTCGCTTCTCTCGTCCTCACTGAGCAGCGACGTCGACGATCGAGTTGATGTCGTGGGCCAGCATTGGGACGTTATCATGCGGGCCCTTACTAGTCTCCAACACGTGGTCCAAGAACACATCTTGGCTCAATTCAAGTCGCCAAGATCACCAGAGCCCATCACTCCGCCGGGAGCTCAGCATCAGCGTAACCAGTCTTCACGTACCAGTTTTCGGGAGTCATCCATCCCCCAATCGCGGAGAGCTTTGAGACTGCAACCCAACGCCCTTATGATGGACAGAGATATCCAAGTAGCGGCAGAGCTTACCGGAAATCGCGTCGTCAGTGGCATGAGAATCCCCCGCGTCATGACGGGCCAGGGCAAGTGGGGTGTGTGGCGCGAGGAAGCCAGATGGCTTGGCCGGTGGGCAGGTCGACGAGAGCAGAACTTCTTCTTCTTCAATCTCTTGACGGCATTCCTTGGCAACCATACCGAATGGCTAAACGTCTTGGGGCCCAAATGGCACCGCAAGCGCCATCGCGAACAGCAGAAGGCAACTGCCGGTGAGAACATGACCATCCCCAATCGCACCGTCATCGTATCTCCCGACAAGATGGCTGCGCGGAGACTGATCTTCTTGCTTGCTGCATTCTTGCCTCCCAATGCACCTGCTATGGCTGACAGCACCTACATGCGCCCGGGCACCTCGGCATCGCTGCGAGCCTACTCTCAGTCACCTCCAACGAATATGCCTCCATCAAGGCAACAATCCCTGCGCCGCCAGATCAATCGCCGCGCCCCTCGCAACAAGCAGAGCATGTCGAATATACTTTTGCAACCCCCGAAGCCTCAAACCGTGCATCAACCACCAACGCAGATTGCACATGAGCGCTCTGAATCTGCGTTGATCGAGACGCCTGAGTTTGTTCGACCAAGTGGACACTCTCGACGCTCTTCCGCGCATTCAATCCGAACGAGCTTAGTCATACCTTCCATGTCCGAAGGCCCAGTCACATCAGGCGGTACCGTTACCACCTCAACAGCGACGCCTCAAGAGACAATGCCTGTCGCTCACTTCACGTTCCCGCGGACAAAGTCTTTTGGTCCCGCCTCTGACACACGACCCGAAAGCAGCGATAGTTTAGCATCGTCGAACCTAATCAATACTCTGCAAAGAAGTGGCACTGGACAGACGAGCCTTGCCAGCAACGACTCGAGCAACACAAGCCGTTGGAGTGGCTTCATGAACTTTTGGAGTGGCCGACGATCGTCCTCTACTGACCAGAGCGAATACTTCCAAACGACGGATGATGGTGTGGGGTTCCGCGGCCAAGAGCGGCCTCGATCGCAGCTTGAGCTGATGGTGCAGGAGCTCTCCATGGATCGCGTATTCGAGAGCGATACTGCCGACTCCCCGCTCCCTGACACCTCTGCTGACAACACCTCACTCGATGCTTACTCCAACGGTGGCTGTCCTGGCATCCCTGCCTCAGCTGCACGCCCCATTCCCGAGCGTCAAAAAACATTTGAAAGCCATCTAAAACTGTCAGTAAACGAGAAAGACGGCGTCATCGACGTCGATATCCCGCTCCCCGATTTTGATTCTCCTCTTCAGTCACCGCTGCTAGGAGGTTTCGGATCGGCCTCTAGCCAGCCGGGTTCTAGCTTTGGTGAATCATCTGTCCTCTCGGCACCACATGGTGAGCCAGAGCAGCCCGTCAATGTAGCCGGGTGGCTGAGCCAATTTCACCCAGACTTTGCTGTTCAGGCCATCAAGCCCTATCGCGAGCTCGAACGTGACATTAAGCGGGCAATGAGCGCAGAGCCTACACCGCTGAGCGCTACAACCACCCCCAGTTTAGAGTCGGGTCCGCTCGAGCGCTGGATCGATATCTGTTCTGCGCTCATCGCTGACACAAGCAACTTCTCAGTCAGACGTATAAGCTTGCGACGTCTGGTAAAACTGATCCCCACGCCCACATACCAACAGTCGGCTATGACACCAGGCGTACTTCCTGGTCGCTCTCAGTATGGAAACCCATATACGTCTGGCGCCATCGCCCCCATGATGACCGAGGTTCACCTGGCTGAAAAGTTTGTCACAGAGTCAATCATGGACTTTGATGCCACTCTGATCGATGGCGTGGACCGTGTCCTTGCCCAATCAGGGGAAGTAACACGTGTAAATTCTGCTCAATCCTCTCGATCCAGCAGCAGAAGGGGGCGTCGCGACACGAGAGCAGATTCCGATGCTGTCCCGCACGTTGAGGTGCCACATGTAGATTGCAAGAGCGTCCTTTTCGAGGCACTAGAAATCGTGGTTAAGGATGTTACTGCTGAGCGCGGTGGCAGGCATGGGCCCAAGGGCGGTGACGATAAGAAGACGACCAAGATTGCTGAGCCGAAGACTGAGAATGACTCCTCATTGAAGGAAGGTATCCGCAGGTGGTTGACTGAGGTTGAGTAAGATCTGGTAAGTGAGTTGTGCTGTTATTTTTTCATGTAAATCTAGGGGGGTATCGTGGTGTGTATCATATTCTTCAATCTTTGCTGCGTTCTAGCGGGTGTTGGCCTGTTTCACAGGGGATGGCCTTCGAGCCAAGGGATTGACGTGGTCATCTGTAGTTGATTGGACATAGTCTCGGGAGATACCAAATCATTACGGGATCGTGATGTTGAGAATGAGGGTTGTGGAATTATCAATAATGCAATCACACTGATAGTCTATTTATTGTCACATACATGGAACCAGCCTTGTGCCGCATGACGCGGAAAAACTAGAACTACATCGAGTTAGAGACTTTTCTCCCCCACGTCGTCTACCTGCATTTAGACTTCCTAAGCTCTTTGTCATGATCAAGGGTTAGTAAAGCTCTTCCAATGCTGAGTAACCTACGTTGGAACGCCTACCCCACCAAATCGGAACCAAGGGAAGCTATGACGTTCTCGCCGCGGTAAAGTCGCGAGCCTTCAATGACAGCTATATAGTCTGGGCACATTGGCGCATGTCGTTATAGTGCCTGTTCCATGTTCTCTCGTGCTTTGCGATTGAGATCAGCCCTGATTCGTCATCCACATACCACAACACGCAAGCACTGTCTTCCGCTTGCAACACAGTACAAACGGCCTTTTTCGGTTACTAAGAACTTCGCAGCCATGGACAAGGCGCCAGGACAAGAGGGCAAAGGATCAATTACCGACTGGGTAAGTATAAACCGGCTTGCAATACCAGAATCATCTCTCCATGTGCCCCGTCAATATGCCGTTTTCTAACTAGAGCCAAAGGTAAAACCAGGCGACAAGAGCGGCGAGTTCAAGCGTCAGACGTCTGTATTCAGAAACTGGATTGAGAACAAGCCCAATGCCGAGTTCCCACCAGAAGCGGGTCGATACCACCTCTATGTTTCGTACGCTTGCCCATGGGCGCATCGCACACTCATCGTCCGTCATCTGAAGGGGCTGGAGGACATCATCTCGTATAACAGTGTCCACTGGCACATGGCCGAGAAGGGTTGGCGTTTCGCTTCGCCCGATGAACAAATTCCAGGCAACACGACTCCAGACCCCATACACAAGGAGTACACTCATCTGCGAGACATTTATTTCGAGCAAAACCCAGACTACGAAGGCCGCTTCACGGTACCAACGCTTTACGACAAGAAGACAAAGAGGATTGTCAGCAACGAATCGGCGGAAATCATCAGGATGATGTACACGGCTTTCGACGACATCATCGGCGACCAGTACAAAAAGTTGGATTTGTTCCCCAAGGAGCTGCAGGAAGACATTGAAGCGATGAATGAGTGGGTGTACAATGATATTAACAACGGGGTTTACAAGTCTGGATTCGCAACGTAAGGGCCATCTCCGTCATCCTTTACCTACTATATATTTGGGGAAACTTGCTGACAATGACGACAGAACTGAGGAAGCATACACCAAGGCTGTAACGCAACTCTTCAAGTCGCTTGACCGTGTTGAAGAATCGCTTTCCCAATCAACAACACCCTACCTCCTGTCCGCACCACACGTTACAGAGGCAGACATCCGTCTTTTCACAACGGCAATTCGTTTTGATCCTGTCTATGTCCAGCACTTCAAGTGCAACATACGCGATATTCGCTCAGGATACCCCAACATCCACAAGTGGATGAGACATTTGTACTGGGTAAGTTGATCCCTTAACTACTTCGGCGCAATCTACAAAGCTGCCGGTTGACGATGCATGCTGACGTGGCAAAGGACTACCCTGCTTTCAAAGAGACTACGGATTTCGAGCACATCAAGAAGCACTACACCAAGAGTCACGGGCAGATCAACAGGTTCCAAATCACGCCCATCGGACCGCTACCTGATATTCTGGAAAAGGAGGACGAACTACCCAGTGTGAAGGCTGCGTTGAGAAAGTAGCGAAATATGGCCATGTACGTAGTGGAAGATGGACCGGGTCTTTGCATGTCGCCGAATGATTACTCTGGGTATCATTTTGGGGAAATCCCTGACGTTGGACACAAACTCCTGTCTAAAAACTAGCAAAGTACAATGGCATAAGGTGTCACTGGCCTCACAGCAGGGCAGCACCAACATTTCCCAGCGTCTGCTTGGTCACGTCATCTCTGACCTGTCCCACCTTTTTCGCAGAGTCCAAGATGGCGCCCTCGATTGCCTTGAGCGCTTCGACCAACTCGCGACGCTGATCGCGCGGCGCACTCCGACTTCCCGTCAATTGCTGTGCCTTTTCTACTGTGCCTGCTTCCATTGTGCGTAGATGGGCCTCAATCTCGCGAATTTGTTGCTGGTACACATCAAGAGTGCGACCGAGCTCGTCTGTCCGGCGGTCGAAATAGCTCATCAGGTCCACAGGTTTGGTCGGATCGTCATCGTCAAGGGCGCTGGTGGCTGGTGTCTTCGCGCTCGAGGCTGTGAGGTTTCCGTTGTTACGGTAGTGAAATTGCGCGGGTAGTCGCTGGTTCTCGATTGCGCGGAAGCTGAGGGTCGCGTCATCGGCGTCTTTCTTGACGAGCGTCTTTAGGTGGGCAATGTTCGCCGAGTCGTTGTCTAGCCCTACTTCAACTGTCGAGAGGAAGGTTTCAATGTACACCACATCGGGCGCGATGGTGGAGATATCGCGCTCGCTGCCGGGTAGGGATTCGCGGATCTGACTGCAGTAGTTGATCTTTCGTTGGATGCCATCGTCAAATTGCTGGACCAGCGTCTGTAGCTCAGGGTGCAGGTCGTTGAAGCGCGTGGTTCCGCGTATCGAATCCAAGGTCAATTGGACTGGTTGCGCGCTCGCTCCCATCTGCGTTCCGCCCAAGGTAGAGCCGCCTAGTGTGTTGGATCTGTTCTGGGAATTCATACCACCGAACAGCGTGTTTTGTTGCTGCGATGGCGCCTGTTGTTGTTGTTGTGTCGAACCGAATAGCGAAGGAGCAGAAGTTTGGTTTTGCTGGGTCGGGGTGTTGTTTCCGAACAAAGAGGGCGCTGTTGTCTGTTGAGTCGATGAGCCGCTAGGAGATAGAGTTAGTTTTCATCCCAGGGTGAAAGGAAGGGTAAGCGTACAACAGCGAAGGCTTCGATTGTGCACCACTAAATAGCCCGCCTGATTGAGGAGTACTCTGGGCCTGGTTTTGGGTGTTTCCTCCCAATGCGCCGCCAAGCAGACCTCCGCTCGCGGGCGCCGTACTCGCGGGCTTGTTCAAGTTGCCGAAAAGTCCGCCGCTGCTCTGAGGCTGACCGCCCTGTTGTCCTTGAGCTGCGTTGTTGCCGCTGTTAAAGTCAGTACCGCGGCTGTGGCATTTGCGACCGTGGGCAATCACTTACAAAAGACCACCACCAGTATTGATACTCAGCGAGTTGGAGCGCCCGAAGCCAGCCATCCCGTCTCCTCGCTCCTTTTGCTCGCCGTGTGTTTACCGTGCGTTGTGATGACCGCAGAAGCTTATAGTAGCCTGCACCCGTACACAAGAGAAATGTGGGACCGAACAGTGAACGCAGTGGTAGAGAAGGTCGGAAAGAAGGAGGGGTGGAAAAGCGCAAATATTAAGATACAAAGAGTGCAACAGTGAGTTACAGAGACGTCGGCGTTTGGATGCGCGCCAGCAACAGCACAGGCCAAAGCGCGTTTCCTCCGCTCGGCTAATCATTCCTTCATCCAGCGACTCTACGAAGCTCAAGTTCGTATACAAAGACAACTTTGCCGCAAGACTTGTCTAGGATACGAACTCCTTGGACGACATTTGTATTTCTCCAAACGAAAAGCGGATCAGCACGCAGGCTCGCCCTATTCAAGACGGCCCTCGACCCAACGGCAACAAAAGGCGACGCGCCGCCCGACTGGTGGAAGGAATACCGCGAACCATGGCAGACGAGTCTGACGATGATCTATACGGGGACGAGACTACGACACAGCAGACCAAGGATCTAAAGAAGGAGGAGGAAAATTCTAGCGGCGACGAGCCCATGGACGAGGAGTCGGGCGATGACGACGACAGCGACTCAGTATGTTATCTGCCATTATAAGATGCACATAGCTGCAGACCAAAGCTGACCAAGGTCTAGGATATCGATATCATTATTGAGAAGGCGCCAGCACCAGCCAAACCTGCAGCGTAAGCTTCAATGAAGCTCTAGTCGCACCCACCCCGGCTAACAAAGAGCATGCAGCGCGCAACAACCCCAAGAATCCAAAGCCATAAAGATTGAAGCACCGCCGCCTTCATCCACACCCTCCCAGCAAGCTCCTCCAAAGACGGCCCCCACAACAGGAGGCACTGTCCCCCAGGTATCAGCCTCGGCCCTCTCAGGTACAGCCTTCCCTGCGCAGCGCACATCTACCATTGACGTAAATGGGAACCCCGTCTATCCGCCCCAAGGCAAGGAGATTCTATCAATAGATATCGACGCGAACCTTGCAGAAGAGCAAAAGATCTGGCGCCGACCGGGCGAAGATCAGTCGGATTACTTTAACTATGGCTTCGACGAGTTCACATGGGAGCTATACAGGCAACGGCAGGTAGCCATGGCGAATACGCTCCAGGGACAGAAGAACGACATGGCGCAGATGCAGGCTATGATGGGCGGTGGACCCATGCCGGGTATGCCGGGCATGGGAGGCGGGCCGCAAGGCAATGGAGGACCAGGCGGAGCGCCCCCGTCGGGGCCGGCAGCGGGAGGCGGAGCTGGAGGGGCTATGGGACCTGGCGGGATGAATGAACAGCAAATGCAGATGATGATGCAAGAAATGATGGCACAGGGCATGGACCCAAGTCAAATGGACTTTGCTTCGTTCATGCAGATGGCTGGTCAGGGCATGGGAGGCTTCGCTGGTGGACCTGGGGGGCAACAGGGCGGGGGATTCCAGCAAGCCCATCAAGGTGGTGGTGGTAGAGGCGGACGAGGCGGAAGGGGAAGGGGCTGGTAGCTCGAAAAGCGCATTTCCGCCTTTCTTCTGGCTGGTCGAATTGGGCGGTATTAGGTCACCATGCTCGGCTCTGCGGCGTTTTGCGTGTATTACTACGATACCATGGGTGGGCACAGCCTTTTGGCGCAAAGCAATCTGTTTCAATACATGCAGATCAACCTACTTCGAATCCACCCCTCCATGACATCTGGCTACTACGCTGTAAGTCCGCCAAATGGTCCCATAAAGATTCCGCACCGAGAAGCGTTCCTCGAGTCCCTCGCACAGCGCCTTTTCATCTTCTTGCGCACCAGAGGCTTGCTTCTGCTGCCGCTATCTTGCGTGCGCGGGCTTCCGGGACTTGTAGCTCACAATCCATCCGTAGCTGTGCGCCATCTTTTACAAGCTCCTTGCTATCCGCCTATTACGTCTCCATCGGGTCCCCCCCCTCAAGGATGTGAACTGGTATCCGCCCCTCGGCAAAGTCCTTTTCCAGTCTCGCCATCTCGGCTAGACTGCTCGCGTTCAGAATGGCAGCCCGCATCCGCTTCTTCTCATCGTCCGTGTAGATGCGCTCTTTGCCCGAATCGGCGCCATTTGTGAAGGTGGGTACGACGAAGCCCTTGGACTTGTTGCTCGAAATCTAGAAGAGTCAGTACCGGGCCACGGTGAAACAGCGGTGTTGGTGCTTGTGCGTACCTGGTTTGCGAGTTCGGTCGGCTCCTCTGTGGTTCCGAATAGCTCAACAGCCTTCTTCCGCTCCACGTCGCGGACCTTGGTGAAGTCTAGGAACCTCACGCTTGGACAGCGCCAGATAACCCAATACCTGTAGTTCTACGGAAAGTCAGCATGTCGCGTGTCACGAAGATCTATGCCCAATGCTGATTGCCACCTGCCCCACGAGTGTCTCCCTCTCGCATCAAATCCGCTCCTCATCCTCATGAACGCTTGCCCGAATTAGGCCCAGAAGCTACAGAAGCACGAGCGCCAGTAACATACCTCTTTGCTTGTGACTGGGTTACCCATCAGCGACAGATAGACTAGATATTTGAAGCCCGCCAATGGGTCCAAATCTGCCAACTCTGCGATCCTGTTCTTCGTAAGGACCAGCGTCCGTAGGTTTGGTATGCTAGATGAGAGGTTCGGTTGGATGTTCGAGATGCGGTTTTGGGCGAGGAACAGGGTGCGAAGGCGGGGTTGAAGGGGAAAGTTGCCGAGCTGCGCGATGTCATTGTCGGTGAGGTCTATTGCGTCGTTGTCCTGCATTCGGTATAAGTTTCTTCGTGTACGTTTGTAGACAGTTTACCCAACTTACTCGCGCCGCGCCCATGTTTTCAATGGCAGAGATCTTGTGGCCTAGATGTTACAACATTGATATCAACTCAGCTCTCAAGTGTAGTATCTGCTCTTTTCAACGCACCTCGCAGATCGAGTTCACGCTCCGTGAGACAGTTGATGAAGGACAGGGAGTTGTTGATTAGGTCGGTGGTTAACCTCATCTTGGCGGTATGCGATCGCGTGTACTGGGAGTAAAGTATCGAGGCTATGGATTCCGGATCAAGATATCGAGTGTTATTGCGCAGGGTAGCGAAAGTTGGTCGCCGAGTAGGAGCTTGAATTGAAATTCATGGATCGCGCTAAGAGGTCCCACTAGCGCGGCTCCCGCCTCCAGGGCTGATCGTCATTCTCCAGGTTGCACTACCTTACTCACTATTAGTTTCAGCAATACACGTCCCAAAGATCGACTCCTGCGAACGATCATCATCACCAAATGTTATAGAGAACGGCAGATGGTTCGAGTTTGTAATACTAGCTCGCATGGCTGAATAATAGCAGAAACGTCTGGCCTCACCGCACATATTACCGGTGAAAAATTTCCACTCTTCAGTCTTCATGATAGACATGCATTCCGTAGTTGTTATCGATTGGCCATTTGATGCTGCGCCAACCACCGGTGAAGGCATGCAAGTCATCAGGACACCACCCACACTCAGCCTTGTGCGTGCGGCAGCAGTCGGTAGAGATGTATAACACACCAGGCTGGCGCACCCAGGCTAGTTTCTAGATTAGAGCCTTCTCACATCATCTCCACAGCATACTACCATGCCAGACTGCATTACTTGTGGCCTCCGCTTCAAAGGCCGAGGAGTCCACTGTGGGCTTCACTACCACAACCACACCAATACCAGATTATGTGATCAGTACAATTACAGCAGTGACTCGACAGATCCCGGCGGTGTTCGATTTTCCACAAAAGGCAACTGCCATCGCTCTCGCACTCTACGCTTCGCTGATCCCCATGAGCACCATGACAGCCATAATGCTCTTGTCCACTATAACACAAACGGAAATCCAAACCAGGGCCGTTTGCTCTCGACTGCCCTAGCGCAGCCCCTCGTTCAAGTCTTTTCCACACTCACAGATACACACGCCATCGCCTCGGTCAAGTACTCGGTCAATCCCTCCACCGGTACCCATTCTCTTACGGCCGAAGCAAATTTCGACCGGGAACAGTGCGTCGTATGCCAGGCTTGGTTCCCAGACCACAAGAAGCTACGGTACCACCAGATGGACTTTGGCGTTGGATGTGAGCAGTGTAGTGTTTGCCTGAGACTAGAGGATATACTGTGGCATGCAAAGGCGGCGAGACACGAGAGATGTTTTGTCAGAGGATGTGGCAGCGTGTATAGGAAAGAGGGTGGTTGGAAAGCAGCAGTGGTTGAGAGGCACGTTTGGGAGCGCCACTGTTGAGGTTGGGGTGATGATACAGAGCTGAGTCGCAGGGGTCCGAGATGTTTCTGTTCTCTCATAGGATGAATGATTTCGAAGTGCAAGACGATGTGTTGTGTGGCATACATGCGGGGGCACGAGAGAATGTTACTCAAGGCAAAAGGTCTACTGCTTCAATGCGAGTACCATGCTCACTGCTGCAAGGGCGCCCATCATGCCCACTGCCAACACAACCGCGGCGAAGGGTATCAGAGGCGGGCGAGCACCCTTGCGCAGCATTCCCTCAATCTCCATCTCCAATCGCTCAGCCAGCTTCTCCTTGGAGAACTCTGCTATGACTCTTTCCTTCCCCCACGTGCCCATCTCTTTCAGCCTCTGTTCGCCGTCGCCGTCTTCCAAGGCGATGCGCATGACCTCGGTCCAGTCCTGCACCTTCCTAACGTCTCTCAGCCAGCCAGTCTGGCCGCTGATTACTGTCTCGGTAGGACCGCCCTCGTTGGCTGCCAGGACTGGTGTGCCCACCAGCATCGCCTCGAGCGGGACAATGCCAAAATGTTCGTGGAGAGGGGTGTAGACGAGGAGACGGGAGGTGGATAGCAGAGTCGCTTTGAACGCGTTGGGGACAGAATGGAGGAAGAGAACGGCGATGTCGTCTGGTATGTTTTGGGCGGTGATGACCGTCTTCGCCGTGGCATGCTTCAGGTGCAGCGAATCGGCCAGCTCACACAGCTCTGTGTATGTGCTGACGTTCTCCGGCACTCGGGGGTCGTAGCCGCCTGCTATGACCAGTCGCGCATCCTCGCGCTCCTTGGGCGACAAGCCCGCGAATGCTCGAACGGCAAGCGCGACGTCCTTCTTCTTCTCGAAGCGGTTAATGCTCAGCAGCACCTTCTTGTTCTTCCAAAGCGGCGTAATATGGTTCACTGACTCATCTACGTTGATATCTACACATGGGTACACGACGCCCGGCTTGCGCTCTTTCAAACTGGGAAAGGCCTCGGCGAAGATACCCTTTGTAAAGTTGCTGTTGACAACAATGGTGTCACTGCAGCCGGTGCTCCAGCTCTCCAGCCAGTCAAAGGGGCCACGGTAGAGAGCCTTCAGCACTCCGCCCTTCTTCGCAAGCAGTTTGTCGGGGAAGTGGCAGTAAAAGATGATACGCTGGCGGGGTTGCAGCAGCCGCAGAAGGGGGATGCCGGCGCTGAGCTGGTCGACGAAGAAGGCGGAAGGAGCGAGCCGCTGGAGCTCCTCAGTCAAGAGGGCAATCTGGACTATCAGGTGCACCTGGCGCAAGATGGCGCAGAGAATGGCGAAGCGGCCGAGGATGGTCGAGGGCACGATGGAGTTGCCGCGTACTCGCACGTCGAGGGTTCCTTTTCGTCAGGGTCAGGGTCAGGTTCAGGCTTCAGGGGTTTGGCCATAGTGCATCAACGGTGCGTGGTCGACGGTTTTGTCGTGGAGGCTTACCGTCGCGGGCCTCGTCGAAGCAGTGTTGCGCGTCGCAATGCGATGTGAAGATAGTAACCTTGTGGCCGCGATTCTGCAGTCCGACGGCGGCGTCGATGACCAGACGCTCAGCTCCGCCAATGCCCAGATCGGGGTGGAAGAAGACGACGTGCTGCTTCTTCTCCGTCATAATTTGCTGCGGCTTGAGCTTCTCTTCCGCCGTTGTTGCTCCGCTACGAGTCGCTTTTGCCAATGGTGAGATCAACTGGAGCCCTGGAGCCTGCCCACTCGGGCCGGGCGACCTTTCCGCTTTGGAGATAGTGCCAAGGCAGGCGCGCCCGCTGGAGAGGGTGCCCAGGTGAAGCGCCATCTCGAGTGCTGCACATGATGCCTGAGACACATTGCCCGCTGCCTCCCGACATTTCTAGACATACCCGTCAACCAACGTGTCGCCTTATTGTTGAGAGTTATCGAGAAATCATTAATCCAGTGAACCGCCACTGCCCCGCCTTCACGTCTTCCAACATGTCGGCTCATCAGCAGTGCTCAACACCCTAGAGTACCTTCAGCACAGACAACACCTCTCGCACACCACCCGCCATTATGGGCCAGGGCTTCTCGCTCACCACCCTCTCGGCGGGCTCGGCTAACATCGACGTGCCGGAGCTCGCTGATCTGCAATATGAGAAGTCGCTCGGCGCTGCTCGGTTCATGAAAGCCGTCCGAGCGCGCCACAAGGATGGGCTCGTCGTGGCTCGAGTCGTCATGAAGCCATACGCCCAGTTCGACTTTCATGACCACGTCAAGCGCCTGCTCCGTAAGTCATCTTTGAATACATTGATGCTCCAGGAAATTCCATTAACCAAGGCCAGATGAGCGCAAGGTGCTTGCTGACGTACCAAATGCCGTGGCATATCATCGCGTTATCGAAACAGCTGCTTGCGGTTACCTTGTCCGCCAATACATACACAGCTCTTTGTATGATCGGCTAAGGTAAATGCCACTTGAACCGTCAGCATTGCAGCCCACTAACCTCTCTAGCACACGGCCCTTCTTGGAGGAGATTGAAAAGAAGTGGCTATCATTTCAACTTCTTTGCGCCGTGCGGGATTGCCACGCCAGGAACATCTTCCACGGTGACATCAAAACTGAAAATGTTTTGGTTACATCCTGGAACTGGCTATATCTAGCCGACTTCTCCTCGTCGTACAAGCCTGCGCATTTACCAGAGGACAACCCAGCTGACTTCTCTTTCTATTTCGACCTCTCGGGTCGCCGAACTTGCTACCTGGCACCTGAAAGATTCTTGGCTGCTGGTCAGCAACCCGAGGGGGAGGGTGATGTCAATTGGGCCATGGATGTCTTCAGCGTAGGCTGTGTTATTGCCGAACTGTTCCTCGAAGCACCCATATTTTCCCTAAGTCAACTATTCAAATACCGGCAAGGCGAATATGACCCGGAGCACTCCCACCTCAACAAGATTCAAGACACAAGCATACGGGAGCTGATTCTTCACATGATTCAGGTAGATCCAAATTCGAGGATGACTGCCGAGGACTATCTGACCCACTGGAAAGGCAAGGTGTTCCCCACGTATTTTTACGGCTTCCTCCAACAATACATGTATTCAATCACCGATCCCTCCTCAGGACGAAAGCCCGTCACAACTGGGTCGGAACATCTTGGCGAGCCAGATGAGCGCATTGACCAGATCTTCAGCGATTACGACAAGATCTCTCATCTGCTCTCCAATGAAGAGGGAAAGGAGCCGAGTAGGCCGGAATTCTTGCCGCCCAAGCCGAACGCAAAGCTCTTTCCGCTTTTTGTCAACATACCAAATTACCAGCACCAAGCTTCTCCAGCGCAAAGTTTAGCTATTGACGACGGGAATCTGGTCTTCCTGACTATTGTCGTTTCGTGCTTACGGGGTACTGCAAGAGCCTCAGCTCGTGTTCGGGGGCTGGAGCTTCTTCTGGCATTTTCAGAACGATTGACCGACGAAGCCAAACTCGACCGAGTGATACCCTATGTGGCCCAGTTGCTGGTCGACAGGTCCGAACAAGTGAAGATTGCTGCTTTGCGCTCTCTAACGCAGATCCTCGCCATGGTGCAGGTTGTCTCTCCCATCAACGCCTACATCTTTCCCGAGTACGTTCTTCCGCGACTCGAGGCATATCTTCCCGACTCGTCTGGCAAAGTCGGCCCCCTTGTTCGCATGCAGTATGCGCTCTGCATCGGTACTCTAGCCACCACTGCAGCCAAGTATCTTGATATGATCCAGGCTCTGCGTGCAGAGGGGTCCTTACCTGCTGCTGACCCGGAGACGGAAGATGGCATGTCCTCGTCTGCACACCGGAATCAGTTTGATTCAGACCGTCGCATCCTGATCGAAGCTTTTGAAAAGCACACCAAATCCCTTCTCACCGATACGGATGCGTCGGTTCGTCGAGCCATGCTTCGGTCTGTGTCTGACCTTTGTGTCTTCTTCGGCAGTCCTCGAGCGAATGACGTCGTCCTCAGTCACCTGAACACATATTTGAACGACCCCGACTGGATGCTCAAGTGCGCATTTTTCGAAAGCATCGTAGGTGTTGCTGTCTTTGTTGGCGGCGCTAGCCTGGAAGGGTACATCTTACCGCTCATGGTTCAGGCCTTGACAGACCCGGAAGAGTTCGTAGTGGAGAAAGTCATCAGGTCGCTTTCTTCCATGGCAGAGCTTGGTCTGTTTCAACGCTCCAAAACATGGGAGCTGGTGGACATTCTCGCGAGGCTTACCATGCATCCCAACCTCTGGATAAGAGAAGCAGCGGCGCAGTTTATTTCCGCCGCGTCCAGATATCTATCGGTGGCTGATACTCATAGCATATTGGTCAATCTGATCCGACCATATTTGAAAGTCATTCCTGCCGAGTTCTCAGAGTTGCGCATTCTGGAGTCACTGAAGAGCCCAATCTCACGTCTGCTGCTGGAAATGGCTTCCAACTGGTCACTGCATGCCCAGAAAGGGCAATTCTGGCTCGCAGCGAGGCATCAGCAAACATTCACTTTTGGGTCATCAGATGATAGTCTGCCAGCGATTTCGGGTCGTGAACTGGACTACAAGGTACTGCAGCGATTACCAAAGAGCGAAGAGGATGAGCTGTGGATACGCAAGCTTCGCAACGCAGGGATGAACGCCGAAGACGATTTCAAGCTTGTAGCGCTGCGAGAGTTCATATGGAGGGTCAGCCATCGGCGACGCTCTGATAGCCTTGCGACACATATTACAAAGTTCAACAGCATCGTCACGCTGAAAGATCTGGGCATCAAAGCACAGACTGTGTTGTTTGATGAGAACGTCCGTCAGGTCATGGAGCAAACCAAGAAAGCCAGTGCGCCAGAAGAACATTTGCCACCTCGTACTATTAAAGATGCGCTGTTGGATGCGTCCACTACTGAAGCTGATGGACTAGGTGACCGCATGCCACATTTCGAAAGTCAGGCAGGGCGTCTGGTCCGCGAAGAGAGGGGCATCACAATCCCGTCCCATTCAAGAACGCCCCCAATACACAGCGCTCAGAACTCACCATCTTCTGGATCTGAAGCTAGAAGAGACTCTATGAGACTCCCTACAACATCCCTTTCCCCGTCGGGCTCGATCGGCTCTGCCGACCTCTCCACCGGTCTTCGGCATCGCAACAGCGCTCTAGGACTGCTTGGCAAAGGAGAAAATAAGGCCTTGGCGGAGATTGGTACAACCTCTGCAAATGCTTTTGGTAAGGTTGATGGAGCTCATGCACGAGACTCTTCTCGGTCCCGACAACCAAAGTCCCCACTTGCCGTAGACAGACACGAACTGAGTCCGCTACGGGTTCGGTTTCGTAATGCGCACAATTACACAGGCAATGACCCCGCAATACTCAAACTTTTGGATTCCATGCTTCTCGAGCGCTTCCCAACCGACGAGATAGAGTTTGGTCCTCGAATCCAACCCCCCATGCGACGACAGCCCATCAGGCACAAAGATGCGCATCAATCGCCCGCAGGCACCCCTTGGAGGCCGGAAGGTACGCTAGTCGCAAGTTTTGGAGAACACACAGCTGCAGTGACCCGGATCTTGGTGTCGCCCGACCAGAAGTTTTTCATCAGCGGATCAGACGATGGTTGTGTGAAGATTTGGGATACTTCCCGTCTCGAGCGTAACATTACCCGTCGATCTAGACAAACGTACAGATTGGGAGAAGACGTCAGAGTAACTAGCCTAGTCTTCGTGGAGCAGACATACTCATTCGTTGCGACTGGGAGCGACGGAAGTATTCATGTGGTACGCATAGACTACGCGCAAAACCAAGACGGTAACGCCAAATTCGGCCGACCTCGACTACTTCGCGAATATCAGCTGTCCAAAGGGGATTGTGTCGTCTGGTCAGAACACTACAATGGGGACAACAGGTCTGTTCTCCTGCTGGCGACCAACACATCGAAAATTATCGCTTTGGACTTGAGAACCATGGAGCTACTGTATACTCTAAGCAATCCACTCGATCATGGAACACCGACCTGCTTCTGTGTCGACCGAAAAGCTCATTGGTTGCTGTTGGGTACGTCTCATGGCGTGCTCGACCTCTGGGATCTACGGTTCAAGTTACGTCTGAAGGCCTGGGTGTGCCACGGTGCATCACCTATTCACCGACTGTACCAAGTCTTCCTCCCCAAGGCGAAGAAGACTAGGCTCTATATTGCTGGTGGTAGCGACCAAGGCGAGGTGACAGTATGGGATTTTGAGAAGCACATATGCAAAGAGGTGTATCGCACGGGACTATGTAAAGACATTGGTACAAAAAGCACAATTCTCATAGACCTTGACGAAGAAAAGCCAGGTGGGATGTTAGGTCGCTTTGCCACGAGTGTTGAGCCAACAGCTAGTTCGACGGCGGATCGGGGAGTACGGGCACTCGTGGTACACACTCAGGCAACTGATGAGAAAGGCGAGTCAAAACACACATTTCTACTCACGGCCGGCCCAGACTGGAAGGTTCGCTATTGGGATACAAGCCGAGCGGACTGTTCAGCTGTAGTCAACGGGCTTGAAGCCGATGAAGGGAAGCCTCAATACATCGCCTCTCAACCGAGTCCAGATACGGTGGTCGTGACTGAACGACTGCAACAGTCAACGAGTCAAATTGGCAATGGAAAGGATAGCAGAGTAAGTACTTCGAGCAAGAAGACTGTAGGAAAGTCATCTAGATCTGGTGCGATCGCTTTGCAGCAGCATCGTCTTCTTAAGAGCCACGTGGATCATATCCTAGATGTAGCCTTGATTGAACACCCCTACGGGATGGTTATCTCGGCAGATCGATCGGGCGTTATTAACCTGTTCATGTAGCAGCCTTAGATCTCAATTCAAATGCAACCTTTTTCTTTACTGCCAGTAGACACGTTTACTTAATAGCCTAGTATTAATAATAATACATCATAATAGTATTGAATTACACTTCTTATCTCATACTTATGTGGCCTAGTAGAATAGCTGTGGATGTTCTTTATCTCTGCTAATAATTTAAAATACAAATTCCTAGAACGAAAAGGACTATCGAGCCTGCCACTTTTTCTTAGCATCGCGAACACTAACGTGGTTCACCATCGAGCGCCCCGCTAAACACCAGGGCAGCACAACACCACAACAATTTACTATACTATACGCAAAAGGAATGTATTTATTAGAAGCATCGCTATTATCTACATCCTCAATTTCTACATTACAGGTGCGGGAGTTATGCCCAACCTCGCTGCAACGGCCACAGTGTTACAGATAACAAGCAAAGGCCTCTCCTGGACGAAGGATGCGATGTTGGCAGCCAACAGTCGCACGAGACGAAGGATAATGATTAGCGCGGGGCGCGCAGATCACGTGATTACCATCACGCCAAGACCACGTCAGATGTGATGGCAGGATCCGCATGACGACGACCATCAGACAGAACAAGGGTCCAGCACTCATGGCAGCCATCAGGGACATCAGGCGCTAGAGGTGATGGCAGTGATGGCAACGGACAAGGCAACGAGGATATAAGGATAGAAAAGGTTTTATTATTTTTTTTATTATAGTTAACTCTTATAGTTTTATCTCTTACTTAGATTATAAGCTAGTTATTCTATTACTTATAAAATTAGATTATTATTACCCTAAATACCTACTATCCCACTTAGTTACCAGACAAACCGCACGTAGCTATACGCATAGCTCGCCTGCCCTAACCCGGACCAGGAGGAGAAGTATAGCATACCCCCCCGTGTAACACTTTGACCACCCACGGACTTTGTAGAAGGTATTCACTAATAGAACGCCTTAAGAAGATTAGAAAGAGCTATTATATTAATAGCAGCTAATAGAGGATAAGTACTATCTACGCTAGCTATAGTACTAGGCCTAAATAGGAACACCTCTTTAGCCGATAATAAAATACTTAAAGATTAAAGGTCTAATAATAAAGATAAGAACTTTAATATTAAAGAATTTAGGAACTTTAAGTAATAGGCCTATATCTAGATATAATAGATAGTTTTAATAATAGATATAATTAATTAGCTTTTAAGCTAGCTAATAGCTACCTCTAATAAATAACTTATTACTATAAGAAAATCTAAGATAGCGCTACCTAAGAAATATAGTAGAGATAGAGAAAAATTATAGATATTTCTTATCTATATAGACTTATACTACAAGTATAATAAAATACTTAATAACTAGAAAAAGATTCTTATAGTAAGTACTTATCTAAAAGATAAGGCTTCTAACTAGATATAACCCTATATAGATAACTTTTTACTTAACGCAATCTATAGAAGAATAAAGATAGAGACTAAAGTTTTATTTATAAATTAGATAGAGTTTAAATAAAAAATAAGATATATCTTTAAAAAAGTAAATACTAAAAACTAAGCTAAAAAGAGAATTACTTACCTAAAGTAAGTTTTATTAGTATTAGTATATATAGTAGAGTTTAAATAACTATAAGTATAGATTAACTAGAATAATATAGTATTTTAAATAGTTTTTAAAGTAGGCCTAAAAAAAAATATTAAAAATAGTCTTATATACTATAATAAGCTAAAAATTCTATACACTCTAGTTAAGCTAGCTATATATATTAATAATAGACTTTAGAAGCGGAATAACTAGAAGAAATATTTCTAAACTAATATAGCTAACACGAAGAGACAGCGTGGCAGATACGACAACAATAGAGACGCCATTGTTACACGGGGGGGTATGCTATACTTCTCTGGACCTGATCCGGGTTAGGGCAGGCGAGCTATGCGTATAGCTACGTGCGGTTTGTCTGGCGACTAAGTGGGATAATAGGTATTTAGGGTAATAACAATCTAATTCTATAAATAATAGAATAACTAGCTTATAATCTAAGTAAGAGATAAAACTATAAGAGTTAATTATAATAAGAGAAATAATAAAACCTTTCTATCCTTATATCCTTGTTGCTTTGTCTGTTGCTATCCTATCTATCCCTCGGATACATCCTTCTATGGGATGGTTGTGATGGCAGTCTATCCCTTCGTTGCCTGCCATCCCTTTCTTGGCGGGATGGCACATCTTGGCGGGATGGCACATCACGTGACCTGCGGGGCCCCCGCTGATCACTATCCTTCGTTCGTACGACAGCTGGCCTTCAGCTTCGTCTTCCTTGCCCGAAGGATTCGACTTGTTGTTACTTGTAACAGCCATCATGACCGGCAAGGTGCAAGACAAGACCAAAGGACGAAAACCTAGAAGAAAGTTCGACGACGGACTTTCTAAGGAAGAGCGCCAAAAGCGCTACAATAACAAAGCATGTCTCCGATGTGGAAAGGAAGGACACTTCCGCAGAGACTACCCGCAAAACAACTAAAAGGGAAAACAGGGAGCTGTTAAGATCAAGATAATTAGATAAGGCACGCTCTACTCTAGGGAATAGTCTACTAATAGCGATATTAGCGATATAGAGCTATATAAGAAGGCTTAGCTATTAGATAATACTAACTATAAGCTCCTCCTCTAAGTAGTTAAAGTATAAGAAATAATAATATAGAATAAAGTTTAACTAACTAATCTAAAAGTACCTATAACTATCGCATAATAGTAACTATAGGACTAGTAATATTAGGTGTGTAGAAAGAATACGCACCTAGCTAATAAATATAGCTATAAAGAATAAATCGCTGTTACTAGCCTAAGAGCTAAGAAAATAATATAGTAAATATTTAATAAATGACTCTACTTTAAAGAGCTAATAGCTAAGATTAAGGACTAAGAAGCTAGCGAAGTAGAAGATACTAGAGAATATAAAGATTTATACTAATATAGCTATAAATTAGAATACAAATTCTATAAGAAAAATAAAGAGAATAGTAGAATAGACTAAGACTAGTGCTACTATCTATAACTAGAGGTAGATAAATGTCTAGTAGATAACTATTATCTCTATAAATCTAAGAAACTCTAAAAGGCTAAAGGAAAGAACTAAGCCTAAAAAGATACGAGCAGGGATAGAAACTAGTCTAAGGAAGATAAGTAGTATGCGGAGGATATACCTCACTTACGCTTATATGCATTATTCTGCTAAAGGAATAGATGCTATATCTACGAGCTAGAAAGGGAAGAAGCCTATTAGAAGCTTCTATAGAAGCACTGCTAATATAGATACCTCTTCTATTAATAATAAATAGAGAATGCTTAGAGGGTAGACGACCCTTATCACGATACCCTATTATAAAAGATTTATAAGGTAGTAAACTATCTAATTCACGAAATAAAGAAATAGGCACTAAAGCTATAAGTCTAGAGACTAGAATTAATTCCTTACTAGAATATTTACTAGAGCTTCTGCCACGATGATAGTTACACTATCTATTATAACGCTAAGTACGGCGCAGGCTACTTTCCTAAGAAGAGGAAAGGTAAGTAGTTAAAAAACTAGGATACTACTAGGGACAAAGTCACGCTAGTATAGATAGTCCTAAAACGACCCTTTATAATGTACAAGACATAAGTCCGCATAATCTTAAGTTAAGAACGGAAGTCTCAGTACACGGACACAAACTCACAGCGTTCGTCGATAGCGGAGCTGTATGGACAATCATCTCGTTACGAGTAGTGGAAAGATGTAATATACCCTACTAGGCTAAGAAACAGCCGGTGCGAGTGGTATTGGCCGACGATAGCCCTATAGAATATGGGGGCGGCATGATAAGACTAGAGACCTAACTAGTGTTACTAGATGTGGCAGGGATTAGGGACTAGATAACTATTAATATTATAGATCTTAGAGAAGAAGACATATTAATTAGCTATAATTAGTTAATTAAGTATAACCCGGCTATTAATTAGCTACGGAAGACGATACTTAGCTAAGAACCTGCGCGTAAGGTTGCTGGAGTACGTAGAAGAGATACGCCCGACAGTCTAGAGCTCACCTGGAAAGGGAGGATTGGCAAGATCTCGCCTCGTGAGATAGACAAAATCTACGAGAAGGACCCTTAGAAAGTAGGAGTTATATAGGTACAGTAGGTCGCGACTATAAAGGAAGGACTAGTACTACTATAAATACTAAAGGAGTATAATATAAATAAGTTTTAAGAACTATTTAAAGAAATAGAAGTAACTAAGTTAGTAGATTACTAGGAATAGAATTATAAGATCTATATCTAAGAAAGAGCTAAGCTCGTCCTAGGACCACTATACCCAATCGCGCCTAAGCACGAGCCGGAGTTGCGCGAGTATCTCAGAAAGAACCTGAAGAAGAAATTCATCCGCGAGAGTAGTAGCCCGATGGCTTCCCCGATATTATTCGTACGAAAGGCTAATAGGAAATAGCGACTCTGCGCAGACTACAGAGGGGTGAATAGCGTTATAATAAAAAATCGCTACCTCTTACTACTAATAACAGAGCTTATAGATTAACTCTAGGGAGCTAAGTAGTTTATAAAATTTAATATTTAAGAAGGATTTTACTATATTTGAATTACTAAAGGATATAAGTAGAAAACAGCCTTTAAGACAAAGTATAGACTGTACGAGTATACAGTAACGCCGTTCAAGTTAATAAACGCGCCGGCAACCTTTCAGGCAGTCATCAACAAGGCCCTCCACGAGTATCTAGGCATCTTCGCGACAACGTACTTAGACGATATACTAGTGTATTCTAAGGGATCGCTTAAAGAATACGTATAATACGTAAAAAAGGTACTATAGAAGCTTAAGGACTATAAGCTATATCTATAATCTAAAAAGTATAAATCCTATATATAGAAAATATAATTTTTAGGGTTTATTATCTTAATAGAAGGTGTAAAAATAAATTAAAAAAAGATTTAAACTATATAGGAGTAGCTAACTCTTAAAATAGTTAAAAATATATAGTCTTTTCTAAAATTTATAAATTTTTATAGAAAGTTTATTAGGAATTACTCCTAGATTATAATACTACTTGTAGAGATTATAAAGAAAGAAGTAAAATTTAAATAAGAAATAGAATACTAAGACGCTTTTAATTAGATTAAGTAGATATTCCTTGAGGCCCCTATACTCGAAATGTACGACCCTAGACGAAAGACGCGGGTCGAGACCGACGCGTCAGACTACGCACTCGGCGCTGTATTGTCACAGCTGTGCGACGATAGAAAATAGAGACTAGTGTTCTACTATTCTAAGAAGTTCTCTAGAGTAGAACTTAACTATAATACTTATAATAAAAAACTACTTAGAGTAGTTAATACCTTTAAATAATAGAAAATATACTTATTAGGACTCTTAGACTAGACTAAAGTATTTTCTAATTACTAGAACCTAATAAGCTTTATAATAACTAAGAAGCTTAATAGAAGATAAGTCTAATAGGCTAAGATACTCTCTTAGTTCGACTTTAAGATTACTTACTAAGCTAGATTACTTAATAGAGTAGTAGACGCCCTAAGCCAAAGATCTGATCTACGAGAAGAAGGTTATAAAGAACCACATAACGCAGTACTCAAGGAGATGCCCGATGGCAGTCTTAAGTACAACCAGCCGGAACTGGCTAGAATAGCCAAGGTGGCCGAGCAGGTAGAAACGCTACAACAGCAATGGTAGCAGAAAGTAGCCAACTGGCAGTTCGAGCCTGAGGCAAACGGCTCCGATGAACTGTTGCAAGACGAAAAAGAGTACCAAAGTATAGTCTAGCAAGAATAGACATACGTACCCCTATAAATAAGATAGGAATTTATTACAAAACTTTATAAGTCCCTAGAATATAGATATATAGAAGTAGAGGAATTAGTTAGAAGATTAGTAAAGGTATTCGCTATACCACGCTTACGAGCGTAGGTGCAGAATATCCTAGGCAACTATTTAACATGTCATTAGAATAAGTCTAAGAGACATAAGCCCTATAGCCTACTACAACCCTTATAGCCGCCAGAACGACTATAGACTAGCGTAATAATAGACTTTATTGTAAAGCTCCCGAAATTGTTAGAACCAGAATTAGGAAGACTCTGCGACACAATCCTAGTAATCGTGTGTTAATTAACTAAGGGAGCAAAGTTGGTGCCTACTAAAGAAACTATTATAGTAGATAAATACGCGTATAAGATCTTAAAAGTACTAGTATTAGAGTATAAGATACTTAAAGAGTTTATTACTAATTATAACAAACTATTTACGTCTAAATATAAGGATACATTCCTAGCAAAACTAGGCGTAAAAAAAGCTATTAACTAGCTTTTACCCTAAGATAGATAGCTAGATAGAATAAATAAACTAGATACTAGAATAGTATCTAAGGATGTACACTAATAAGCTGTAAGATAATTAGGTTAAACTCTTACTAATAGCATAATTAGCCTATAATAGTACGAGATTAGTAACTATAAGCACTCGCCGCACTACGCTAATTATAGATATAAGCTAGTTACTTATTAAGATCTAAAGAATATAGAAAGTATTATAGTAGGCGTAGATAATAAAGCCCGCTTTATATAAGAACTCTATAAAGAACTAAGTAAGAATATAGCTTAGAGGAACCTTATAATATCCTAGAGCGCAAATAAGTAAAAGATTAAAAGACTAACTTTTAAAAAGAGGGATAAAGTTCTCTTATTAAGATAGAATTTAAAAGTAAAGAGGCTATATAGAAAATTAGATAACCTCTAAATAAGACTTTTTAAAGTTCTAGAGGTAGTAAGCCTAATAAACTATAAACTCTAGTTACTACTAGGTATATATATCTACCCCGTCTTCTATAAGAAACTACTAGAACTAGTATCTCTAAACGCTAAACTAGCAATAGATATAGAGCTTAAAGATAATAAATACAAAGTTAAAGAAGTTAAAGATCTATAGAAGATTAGAGATTATTAAAAGTACTTAGTTAAGTAGAAAGGATAGTCTAAGAGCTATAATACTTATAAACTTTAAAGAAATCTAATAAACTATAAGTTACTAGTATAGGAGTACTACTAGAAGTTCTTAAAAGAATTAGAATTATATCCGCGAAAAGGAAGGAGTAATTAAAAGAAAGATTAAAGATATTAGCTTATAACTAGCCTAGATTAGCTAAGAGTTTAGATAGTAATAGTTTAATAAGAAAGTCTATACTAGAGGCAAAGCTTCTCTTAACTTTCTCTTAAGCACAATATTAAAGATTTAAAATCGCAAGATCGCGATAAGTAAACAAATATTCCCTATTCTTCACTTTAAGAAGCTCTACTCGCTGCTGCGACAGCTAAGCATCTATCTGCGCGCGCTGCGCCTCTAGACGAGCCACCGCAAGCTCTTTTTCACGACGCTTACGCTGCACCTTCCCCTACTCTTTCTTAGAAACAAACAAACTACAGTCCGCAGAAATAGAAATATAGCTAGTATAATAACTAGTAGTCGTTTTAATAAAGTACTAAAGGTTCTTTTCTTTATAACGCTTATAATGGAAATCTATCTCTAAAGACTCCCGCTCTACGCGAGCAGCACGAGCGCGACGCTCAGCGGTCGAGTTCTGGGATCGGACACGGCGGGACGACTGGACCTTGGGCATGGTTAGGAAGGCTTAGGAACAATAAAACCGGCGCGGGCACGCCGCCGCCATATATGCGACCTACCTTCTCGGCATAGGAAAATAATAACCTAGAGTATTAGGACGATAACCCTAAGAAGGGAGGTAGTATTATAGATAATAAGCAAAGGTCTCTCCTAAACGAAGGATGCGATGTTGGCAGCTAATAGTCGCACGAGACGAAGGATAATAATTATCGCGGGGCGCGCGGATTACGTGATTGACATCACGCCAAGACTAACTATTAGGCGCTAGTATGTGATGGAAGCATCCGAGTGATAGCAGCCATCAGAGACATTAGGCACGGCAAGGATAATGTTGTAATGGCAGTGATGGTAAGCGGACAAGGTAACGAGGATATAAGAATAGAAAGGTTTTATTATTTCTTTTATTATAGTTAACTCTTATAGTTTTATCTCTTACTTAGATTGTAAGCTAGTTATTCTATTATTTATAGAATTGGATTGT